>OW051493.1:8400000-8947500 GCA_932521035.1 Oscheius dolichura
ATATGTGCTTGAAAATGGATATAAAAAGTGGGCAACGATGAGCAATTTGTTAAATCTTGTCAAAAATCTGTCCGAAATGTCTTGTACACTCTGACCTGTCAACTTGTCGAATTACGGTAATTATACTGTCGAAAAACAAACGTGGTTTGTCAAAAAACGTTTATTTATTCGCTTTTCTTCTGTCGCCTCCTTCATGGCCTACTACGTAAAGAAGGACAAGAAGAAGCCAGTTAATATGGTGAGTTTTTCTTCTATCTACTCACTCTCCCAACACCAAATTTGCACGGGGGCTATTCCAACTTTATCCTAAATATCTTTTATTTGCTCATCCGTTATTTTGTATTAAATTCTTCTCTTTCAGGAAGTCGTTGGTGGCTTTGGCCTTGTAGGAGATCTTCTTCCTCCACAAGATGGGCATCTACAGGGTGGTGACCGACACCAAAATGATGCTATTCTTCCTCGTCTTGACGCTGTTGCCCAGGTTGGTACAGTTTCCTCCTCTTTGCTTCTTTTCCCAACAGAACGTGCCCCTCCTCTGGTCACTATTCGCTCGAGGCCTTCTTCTTCCCTCTAACAGTTTCTCTTTCAGGAACTGGAAGACAAACGCCGAATTCAAGAAAAAGTGGAGTGGGACCGACTCACTCACGCCCGTCCTGTTTTGAAGATCTACCTCTACTTCCTGATCCATGGCATTTTTGATGTGGAATATCTGCAATGCTTCCCCCAGTGGATGGCGAGTCCTCCGCCGATCTTCCTGGAGAAGACGGCACAACATTGGACGACCAAAATGAGCAAATTCTTTCAAGTGAGTTGCTTTGTAACTAACCGGCAAAATCTTTCTCATACGGGGAAATTACAAATATTTATATATAATATTTTAGAAAATTCCGGACTTCGGATTCCGAGTATCCAGACTGCATACCGGTGTTTTCCAGTCCACCTTCCTCAACTGCGATTTTGTGGAGCGCTGCAAATTCCACCACATGCATTTTGGTGGACGGGACGACGACGAGCCAACGAAGCTGGCAAAATTCGTCTCAATGGCATCGTGCCGACAGTGTTGCCAGACGGAGGAATTCTTGGATCGCTGTGATGAGTTCTTCAACTCAGACTGGGAGGAGGCCACAACTGGTGCAGCGCCAGCTGGAGAGACTATTGAACAACCTTTTTATAATAAATCGTTTTAATACACCTTTTTTGTCTTGTTTGGTGTCCACTTTCTTTAATCTCTTCTATTTCTCACAGATCTTGAACTTCTTCTTGAAAATCCGCTCCTCAATCACATCCAGACGACTTGCTTTAGTCGGAACCTGTATCAAAAGACCTCAAATAGAGCAAATAGAATGGATCAAAACGACCGTTCATCATGGCTGTTTCCAGCCGGTCCTCCGTATTCTTCTTGCCCCTAAGGATCATACAAGTCCCCACACTTGTAATTAAAGTGGTCTCCGAACGAAATTGTTTAACACAGTCTTTAAACCCTGCCTGGGTTTCTGTATCTCTTCCTACCTTTTTTCAGGTACACATTGATTCGCCAGACAAAAGACGGCGAAAGTATACGAGCTATGGGATGTGACGGATTGCCCGAAGAAGAAAGTCGCCGGACACCACCAGTAGCTGGAAAGAGATGAAAATGAGGGCAGGAGGACGGGAGGATGAGGGGGCAGGAGGACGGAAGGACAGGGGACAAGAGGATAGGAGACGAGAGAATCGGGGGCATTGATACAGAAGGACGAGAGGACAGGGGAGAGTAAGACCCGATCGTCGATAAATCTCTTCATAGTCTTTATCATAAACCGTACCTGCCGGGTTCATCTTCCCTCTCAAAGGTGACCGAAGTGAGAGATATCTCTTCCTGTTCATAAAATAATCTCCATCTAGCCGATTTAGACACATTTTTTCCAGATGGAGGAGGTTTGAGCGTTCTTTGACCTCGATGAATTTTATCCACAGTTGACTGTCAACTGTTGACATTCAAGAATGACTGTGGCTTCTACCAAAACGCTTCCTACGATGCTGTCCTAAAAATAACAAAGAGTTTTGCTTTGGCCCGGCAAATTTGAAGTTCCATGTCTTTTTCTACGGTGATATGGTCGAGCAGTCTCAGATTGTGTAGGAATACCTCCCGTTTTCATCCAAATTACTCCCTTTTCAGTATGGAATTTCTATTTGGTCGATATGAAGACTTTGAAGAGTATTACTCTGAAAAATATGGTCATATTTGGTATGCAACGATCACGACGGAGGAGACTGGAAGGAGACACAGGATGAAAACGAATTGTTTTATTCTCTATAATTACGGCCTGGTGCTTTGTAGTTATGGTTGTAGCCATCAATAATATTCTCTATGGGGTGACTTTACACCCACTGGCTCGAAAACGGGGGTAACGTCACCCGGCCCGTAGGGACGAAGAGACCAGAGCTCGGTACAGGTGAGTAACATTTAGAGACAGGGCCAGGTCCAAAAAGGCATCCCACACTCTGACTGACTTATTAATAAAGACCAATTTACAGAAGAGCTGATGTACGTTGTCTTGGTTTACCATTTTATGGGATTCGTCGCCGTATCTGCTAGAAATTGTGCCTTCCAGATGACGGTAGAACAGGAATATTCGCAATTAAAACTTCCTGTACACGCTGGATATGAATAAAATTACCTATCTGTTGTTTAAACTCCTCTCCGGACCTGTAGAGCGAACATTTTCAATTTGCACCAGGCAATTTCAAAAAGCTGGCCCCCAGTTTCTCTCCCAACTGACGGGATGTTCTTTCACGTGAAATCCGTCTGCGTATTTCTTTTCATCTCATCGAACAAAAAAGAGAAACGTTCTCCTGAAAGAGCCAATCAGAGACCACTTCCCAGTAGCCCCGTCATGTCATCACTACCATAGAAAACTTCTCCTTTTCAGCATATGGCGTTCGAATAAGCAAGTTCATTCGTGGCTTTTTTTGCAGAGAGAGAGAGAAAGCAAAATAGTTGAAAGAAGAGAACGGAGTTTGTACCTTCGGAGCTGACAGATTACGGTATCCTGTTTCTTCGCAGACTATCTACAGTATCCCAAGAGGTTGAGGTCTTGGTCTTACGGTAAGGAAGACCGTCTTCAAAGGCTTTTGGAGAGATGAGAAATCAGGTGGACGCCCCAAATGCCCCAACCAAAGTTACAGAAAGCCCGACCAGTTCTAGGCTGCGATTCTTGACCATCCACCGGTTTTCTGTAGGATCTTTTGCCTAACTTTTCAAGGTTTTCCAGTCTTAAAATATTCACGAAAATGTCCAAAGTTTTCACTAGCTGTTATCGGAGGATCTACCGTACTCTGCAGTTGCTTCAAACCATTTGGTTGCCCTCCCTTTAGATTTCCATAAAATAGTCCCTGTCGGAACTTTTCCCGTTTTCTATCCGTTCCCTTTTACCCGATATTTCGTTATTCAAGCCTTTCAGACGTACAGACTAGTAATTCCTCCTTATTTCTACCAATAGCCACCATCATTAGCATTATAATTCGATTTCATTTGCCCCGATATTTCGAAATATCTCAAGCGACCTCTTCAAAAAGTTGCCTAATCAGACGAAGATGTACACATATATGACGTCGCTATTGAAAAATATCGAAGAAACAACTCCGACACATATTGAAAGAGTGGGAGATCCCCCCGGGTACCCCGCAATTTACGGGGGAAGGACAAAATAAGCACGTTTTGAGGGTGACGGCGGCCGCGGCTCTCAAATGGCATTAATCAGTGGCACTGATGCTATTCAGATATGTTGCGTTCATTGAGCACTTTTAGAACGAAAACAAGCAAATGGTTAAAATAGGTAGAGAGAGGAAAGAGAGGAGTGAAGCAAACCTCCAGTAAACACAAAGTGAGACATCTCATTGGCAGTGGGAATGGAAGATTGAAGTAAACAGGATGGGGTCGAGTTAGCAGGAGCTGATGAGGACGAATAAACAGCAGACCAGGAATCTTGGAACATATACATGGCGTCCTAGTTCTCTAGAAAAGAAAAGTCCTACAGGGAAAACTTATTACAGCCTGTAATTTACAGGGAAACCCTTAATTTCAGGGTTGCCAACGGAAGGAATCGTTGGAGCGAGCTTGAAGGGTTTGGAAAACTCCCCGAAATATAACGAAGACTACCGATCTTTTCGAATTCTTTGTGGAATAAAACATTAAACGTTGTCAGGAATATGCGTACACTTTATCTATCCCTTTCTCTAACATTCTGACCTCCCAGTAAAGGATCCGACTCCCTGCCCAATGCGGGTTGCGAGAGGTCTTTACTGTGTCATTTCCAAGCTGTTGAAGGGAACAATACCAGGTCGATCCTTCTTCCTCCACCGTGACGAGGAAGAGAGCGAGGCCTTTCGTTTTGATCTTCTCACAACAATGCCAAAAAAGGCGCATGATACCATGGCCTATGGTTCATAGGATAAATTACTTCAGAACATCCGAAATCTATAGTTGGGCTGACCAATTTGATTAGCTAAAGCGAAAAAGGGGCAGACTGCTTCCGGTGCTAATTCTTGTAGTACAGTAACCCCAAAGCTGCAAGGTAGCTTTACACTATGACTACTAACTTCTTCTGGCCTATTTTTGTATTGTTCTCTCTTTCTGTTTGGTAGAAAACAGCGTGCACGAGCCACCGTTTACGGTAAAATCCAAGGTAAAATGCAGTTTGAAATTGCCATAGATCACTTCCTAAACCAGCCAAGAAGTCCGCTCCCCTCCAGTCGGCTCGTACTTCCTTTTCTGTATATTATTGGATCAGAATTAGCCCAATTACCTTTCCCTCACTTTCATATTTCGAATCTTGCCCTAATTGAGTCTCCCCTTCCCACACAAACATCTACATTCCATGTATGATAATAACACGAAAACTGCTTCCGATCTTTTGACGCAACCACAAAAGCACGTGATATTGTATATTGTCGTCGTGATTTTGTTCGAGCTCTTTCTTCCCGACCCTGGCTTGTGACTGAAAAGGAACGCGTGATGTTCACACACCGACATAATTATCCTCTTGTGCTAGTGCAAAATGGACTGTTATGGCGCCGGCTGGGCGGCGGGAAGACGCAATGGAAAACAAGATCATATGGTTCCTTTACAAATAGAGGCCGAAAACGGGCATAAACTACAGTTTAATTTCGAAATGGAGACTAGAAAAGGCGGAAGAACAGGGCACTTCGTTCTTGAGAAGTACTGTATCCCCTTCCCCAGCTATACCAGTATTTTGGCTACTTCTCCGAAGTTTTGAGATGGGCAATCCTCATTTTTGAGACCATTTTAGGTTAAGGTAAGCCATTTTTACTAGGGTGCTCCTTTGGAGGTCAACAATTTGACTCGGTCCTCGATAGTCCGATCTCCTGCACCCGTAAAGTCTCGGCAGGAGGACCATCTTTATTCAAAACAGTTACAAAACTGTGATGCCTTTATACCTTGCTCTTGCCGAGACTTTACGGGTGCAGGGGATCGGACTATTGTATACCAATAGTTTGGGTCCTGTGGGGATTTCCCCATGGGTGCGGCCGCCGGTCCCTCGATTACCAGCCCCGCTGCGTGGCTATAACACAGAGATTATATCAGTTCAAAGAACACAATAAACTTGAACTAATCTCTATTTTTAAATGCATTTTCATCGCACTAAAGGCGGGTGAAAAACATTACACATGGGAATGTATGGTGCCTTCGACGTCAAGCTGTTTCTTATGGGAATTCTCTGCTCCCTTCCTAGTAGAGTTCTTGTTGACCTCTCGGGTTAATTTAAAGGTCGTTGGTCCCTCTAGTATTTACTGGAAAAAGGGAAGTATGAATTAACAATCCGGGTCTAATATGATCAGTTGCATCCATCGGAGAGAGATTCCATCCGGATCAGCTGGATCGGTATAATCTTACTTGGAAGACACGGGATCAGGAATCAGGGTTGTTGTTGGAGTTATCCTCTGGGAACTAGAGAGCCGCAGACAATCCTGGATGGAAAGATCAACTAGTAATACAGCTCATAATTTGGCTGCGTAGCCGTTGGATACTCAGTTCTGGTCTCACAGAACGTGTAGAAGAGTTCCAGACCTTTAAAGAGACAGTAGCGCAGGTTTTGAATTTGCAGGAAATTCCAGCAAATTTAGATTACACGTAAACAAAGTCTTGCACGAAATTTTTCGAAAATTTCAAGATTTTTGAAGTAAAATAGTTCTCTTCTCTTCTTGCTGACATTTATATCATTTACTTTTTACTACAATAAAATAAGCACGCCGAGAGGATCATTTTGATATGTGGATGATCAAATAACTCGTCAAAAAATAATCTTTGACTCAAAATCGTCAGTTTTGATGTATTTTCGGAAAATTATGTATGCAGCTCGATTCTTGTTATTTTTTCTTTTGATCTGTAGTAATTCGATGGCAATAAAACACGAGACAGCATCAGAAATGGAAAATTATGGATAAAAACGATTTTGGTTATAGCTACAGTAATCCAACGGCGTCGGCGCATTTTATTTCAAAACCTGCGCTATTCTCCCTTTAAATAGGGTCCTTTCCACGATTTGGAGGGTATGGAACCCTATAAAGTCGTTTTTAAATCAACAAAATAACTGGAAAAAGGTTCCGACCCCTCATTTTTTGCCAGCGTTTTTTGTCCCACTCACATTGTCACACACATATTTGCCAGAAGCGAGTGCAACAACTGTTACTATTCACACAAATCCTCGGCATGAAGAGAATTTTTGGCAGACAAACAAAGAGAAGAAAAGTGTGTCCACACGTTGTACAGCCGTTTCCTGCCGTTGCAACGGATAGCTGTTTACTCGTTTTGTGTGAATGTGGAGGTGTATTTTTTGCAGTGTCGTTTGTGCAATGCAGTCAATGTTGTGTTCCGCTTTACTATCGACACACGACAGGACAAAGAGCTGACGGGGATGATGGCTGCTCTTTGGATCCTCCGGTAGGCGAACACCTGACAAAGAGTCAAAAAGCACCTTCGATGCGAGTAAAAGACTGCAACGGAAATGAAGCACGGCAAGTTTCAGTGAGTGTGAAAATAGTTGGACCAAAGCGGAGTCGAGCCTGTGACCTCCGTTCCTTCAGGTTTGAGCTCTCCAGCTACGCATATAAGCCTTCACAGTGCAAGATATTTGGAATATTAGCTGCGTAGATTACATTTATGCCTCAGTTTAGCTGAAAATTGTAATATGTTTGGGAAAGAACTATATGCAAAATACAAAATTCCCCTTCTTTTTGTCTGGTTAAAAGCCGGGTTCTTTTCCCTGCGAGCTCCTTGTCCTAGTCTTTGAAGAGAGCTCTGAACTGTTCCCTTTGAGAACTTCTCCTCGTTACGAAAAGCCGACAACGAATCCGATCCCCATTAGGTTCTGCCCTCAGTCTGTATGCCCCCTGTTTTTCATAGATCTATCCACTTTGTGTGGTTGCCCTTATCCATTTCTCTGTCCTTTATGAATACTGAAGAAATTGTGTCTATGTGTCTGATAAGAGAGTTGAAATTCGCTAAATTTATGTGACAACACCGAACACCGATGTTTTTGAATTTGTTACGACGTCTTCGCTCTTTCGTTAGACGGTCCCTAGGGATGGAAACGTTCAAATGACCGCGTGTACTTCTCTCAAATAGACACTTATGGCTGACCTTTTCCCAAAACGCGATGATAAAACCTTGAAAGATGAACTACAATTAGAGTTGGCTGAAGGGAGAAGGTCATCAAAACATGGAAAACAATGACTTTTTAAAGAGATAATTAGTTCAAAATGCTGTTCTCTACTGGATTTTTGATTGAACTCTCGAGGAAATCACCGCCTTACTGTAGCAGAGAGACGTCTAGTCACTCTTATATCAATTATGATGCCATTGGATGGTCAGACTTGTTCCTGTTCCTGTTCACAAATCAGCATAGAATAGTGCATAAATTGGTCAAAAAGTTTCGCTTCTGAATGTAGTAATTAAGAGGATGAAAGAAGTTTAAATTGCCACATGGTAGCAGTTCCTTGATTCGACGTAAAAAGGGGTGATTTCTGGAAATAGATGGCAGAGGAAGGAGGAAAAGATGGAAGGGTTCAAACAGTCTAAGACTGATGTTGAAAAAGCTCACTGTAGACTTTGACCTGTTTAGAGAGGAAGAGAAATGAAGAAGTAGGCCCTATGGCAGTTTTTTAAACCGTATCCCTGTCTTGAAGAAGATTTTCGCCTTCTTGGAGAACTAAAAGAACAGCAAGCCGTCGTTATACCGTATCTGTCAGAATTCGGAGTCTAAATTACGATTTCTACAGTCAGGTATAGTCTTTTTCCAAAAAATAGGGGGTAGGTTTGTCTTTTCGGGATATGTTGGACAGACGGCGAGAAAAAATCGAACGAAATGGAAAATCCCGATCGTTTTTGCTCAAACGGTCCCACGCGGAAGGTTTTGCGACTCGTTACGGTACCCCTATTTTTGGGAAACGAACTATAGTACCTCAGAGGCGAAGAATCCGCTGAGTTGAAAGAGGACTGTTCATCTTTGGTCTTCATTTAGGTGTCTTGACGGGAAAAGAGGGCCGGAAGAAGTTATTGTCCGTTGGGCAGCACGGGGCTGCTAAAACTGGTCAAATTTTAAAAAAATGAAGCTCAACGGCCATGCTCAGCCTTTCCCTTCCTGGCCCTGTAACTTACTTGTTAAAAAATTAGAACCGTACCTTGTTATAACCCCGGAGAGGTAAAAGATCCCCATGTTTTCTATTCAAATCTTATTTTATTTTTAGCATCCGGCCCCCCAATTTCCTCTTCTTTTTGCAAAACAAAACTCGACCATTTTTTCATCATTTTGTGTTATTGCTCGCTCTTCCGCTACAATAATTCTCCCCTATAGAGATTTTTTGATCTGTTCAACAGGGCGTGCTATCGGTACAATACGCTCTATTCGAACCCCCACCACCCCCATTTTTTTCCAACCCCGCTTCCCCCGAAGCCAGGAGGAAGCAAAGATCTCCCACGTGTTCACCCCGGATTAGAAAGATCTCGATTGGTCCTCGGACATCTCGTCTTCGTCTCTGATGATGCACTTTGTTTATGTGTTTGCAATATTATAAGTGGTGGGGTGAGAGAAGCGAAGAGAGACGGAAATGTGATCTTCCTCATGATAAACAACAACCGTTCATAATGGACGTAATCCCCTCCATATTACTCTTTCCCGGATCAAAAACGAGCCATATTATAGAGGATTTTGAAAGGGGAAAAAGAGCAATAAAGAGGGCAATAAAATGAGTATGCGCCATATTTGATACTGAACTTGTGACGGCCGCTGGAAAACAGTACGTAGCCATTCTAAATGGGAAATGAAGCTCGGCCCTCAATAGTCCGATCCCCTGCACCCGTAAAGTCTCGGCAAGACAAAGGTATAAAGGCGGGACAGTTTTGTAACAGTTTTGAATAAAGAGGATCCGACTGCCGAGACTATACGGGTGCAGGGAATCGGAAATTGGGTGTATTGTTCCTTCTTGGGTTACTGTACCATTTCTGATAAGCCCTTTTTAACACAGAGGTCCTACCACGATGACAGTAAACCGGTAAAAGTCTCCCAAAATGGTCCCTCTTCCCCAAAATTGAAGAAGTCTCGTCTTTGACCACCAGAAAACGAGACGACCGTCTGTTTTTGTTTCCTAGGAACTACATCAGAATTTGACATCATCCTAAATAGAAAACGTAAACTGACTCCTCTGCCCTCTTTGAGTTCTCCCGGCCCCCATTAGTATTGTCGAGTTTATCCGAACTGCTGTCTGCTCCTCCTCTTTGGTCGTCTATAATTAGACCGAAATAGACCATAATTTTTAGTATGGATGACGCCGATCGAGCACAACGAAAGACACAGAGAGAGAATCATAAAATTGTGTATTTTGCAAATGTCTGGATACTGATCTTTCATGCTGAGTTTCTTCTTTTGTCCGGTGACTTGAACAGCGGAATTATACGACAGAGATATCAAGTTACCAGAGAAGAGAAATCAAAGTGAAACGTGAGGGAGACAGGAATAGCCATGAAGTGGCGGAAAAAAAGTTGGTAGCTACTTCCGGATCGTGACTGGCATGGCATATTTTGAATAAAAAAGAGGTGATTGAAATTGACTCGGTACAGGGTAGTCCGATCCCCGGCATCCCGGTAAAGTCTCAGCAGTAGGAATATCTTTATTCAAAACTGTTACAAAACACCTTTATATCTTTGTCTTGCCGAGACTTTACGGGTGCAGGGGAGCGGACTATAGAAGACCGAGCCGTCAAAATTGACCACGCCGGAGTTTATTGGGAAGAGGGACGGTTTTACCTGAAAACGGCACAATGGACCGCGATATTTTTCTTGTCTCGAGCTTAAACAGCTAGCAAAAGATCTTCTTTCTAAATTTTCCTTTAGTCTGGTTCATTTTTCTGGGGCAGCAGCCGAAAAATAACTTCTGGTCTTCTCATAAGGGCGGCAATAGGCTAAAGTCCAAAAACTCGGGTCCGGAATCCTTTCTCCTCCATCTTCCAGTAAAATTTATACTGCTTACGTGTTCTGGAACGATTTAGAACTCTCCTGTACCAAGTGGCTAGGATCCCTGTTGGTCCCTCGCCGTCCCCTTCCTCCACGATCCCTCGCCTGTTCCTGTCTAGATCACGGATTTCCTTCCCAACATTTTTCCCCCAAAATCTTCGAGATTATAGAAAAAAATACGTATTAAAAGAGCTTACACAAATACAACTTATCCGAGTCAGTTGATAGTCTGCCAAAATATGTACAGGTACCTCTGTCTGTATTGCCCACTCCGGTTGTTAGGCACTCGTCTATAGATAAGGACTATTTTTCCAGGAAACCCCTCGTCTATGAGCAACGTCACAGGGCCCCTAGCTCTCATTTAGATCCCATTCTCCGAAAAAGATGTTTCTCGCCTTTTGATCTTCATTCAAACACAAAATCTGACCCCTGTGTTGACAGCGAGGAGAGACCGGGCGAGACTGAGAGAGCAGAGGCAGCTAATTAGTTCTCTTTACGTTATTATTGTAATAACATCCTTTATGGGGAGAGAGATGATCTCACAAGGGCTCCTCGGGCAGCTGACAGAGAGAAGGACGAAGAAATAACAGGTTCAAGCATCTCCCAGGACTATGAACAGTGAGAGGACCCTGCAAAGGTCCCACACGGATTACTGTACTAGAAGAAAGGCTTCTTCTTCCCCTTTGATTAGCACTGGCCTTTATACACTGCCCATTAGCCGTATCAGGCTTATCCGAAGTGCAGACAGACGGACTCGAACCACATGGGAAAGTCTCACAGCTCTGCCATATCATGACTAATTGTCCCCAGAGCTAAGAAAAGGTCCAGGAGACGGAAGTGTGACGGGCCTAAGCCGTCAAAATGAGGGAAAATGACGAGAAGAAGAGGTTTTGGTCGAACGGGAGGAAGCCCTTTCAAGTGGACCGACGTGTAGATCCGGAACGAACGGGAATTCTTCGAAATTGGAAAAACGGCTGAAAAGGACGTTTGATCTAAATTTAAGCTTAAAAAAATAGATTAAAAAAAAATGGCAATGGAGCGAGGTTCTTTCAAACAAATCCAAAGAGAGGGGTAATCTCGCTCCAATGCTAAAAATATAGAAGCAGCTCTTGGCCTTTAACCGTTTCGATGGAGCCAACCTTTTTTTAGACCCTTTTTGGAATTTCTTCTAGAAATTTTCCGTTCAAGAGGTCGAATTTTAGCTCCTGGTCACAAAGCGGTCCCCCTCCTGCCGGCCAGCTGATGATCACATCGTCCATTACAATTGCGGAGTGAGAGAGTCCCTTGGAGAGAGATAAATGTGTCCCTGATTAGGTTATTTTGTCCTCTTTTCTTCTCGAGAGGACAGCATCACAAAAGCTGAGAAGAGGCCTGAACGAGCCGACACCATTCAAAAATATTTATCTGTCCTTTCGGAGATCAATTTTACGATTGTCCCTCTCATTTTATTCTGCCGTTTTCTGTGATTATCCATTTTTGGAACACGCACCCCACGCGAGGGCAGTCTGAATTAGATTAACATATTTTGTTGGAAGAGGGGAGCTGGGATGAGCTCACACGGGTCGGACCTTTGACGCAGTCCAAGGGGGCAGACCTGACGTTTGATCTTCCCCCCATCCTCACAGAATAATCGGGGTATCCACTTCATTTTCTGGTCTTTTTCTCTTTCTCTTACGCCAGTTTCTACTAAAAAGCCCGCGAAGGGGGGCATAGTAAGCAGGATACGTACGCAATTGAGATCAGCGGGTGCAGAGGGCGAGGCAATATTAGAAAGGGAAACAGATGACTAGGTGGTGGTGGAGAGAGTGGTTTCAGGACACTTGCCCCTTTAATCAAGGTGGAGGAAGACTAGGCGTGGGAGAAGATGAGGGGGAGGCGGAGGACGAGCCGTTCCTTGGAGCAGAGGGGGCTTGGACCGCTTTGGAGGACGAAGAGCTGGTGGTCGGGCCTTTTAACCTCTAAAAATTTGCGGGTTAGAGGCTTGGAACGTCGTTTTGTGGTAAAAAATTGGGAGGATATGGTTCCAAGTCCTCTTTTTACCCAAAAGTTTGTGGCCCCTCGAACACCTGGTAGAACAAGACCCGGGGCCGTTCCCACCACAACGACGGCCTCTCGAAATGAAATTCCACTTTTAAACGGACTCTAAAAATACCGTAAGACTCCAGAATGCCCATGTTACCAGTTATATTCTTTCCAAAGGGGGTATAGAAGGGTACAGTATTCATTTTAGGCGTCAATGACCATTTTTTATAGTGTAATTCCCTGAAAACCCTGCAAAACCCAGTTCTATTTCTTGTTTTCTCACCCCGTAGCTAATCAAATTTAAACAAATGCTATCAATTCTGTACGTAGACGATTAAGATTAACTGAATTTGTCGACGATTCACATGGTCCCCCGCCTACTCCGACTCCTGGCCCCTCTAAATTAGTCAAAGTCCGAGAAAAACATCGGAACTTTCTTGAAGATTCTCTACATTTTTCCTGACAAATTGCTTTACTTCAATAGAAAATAAACAGATGTTTACCAGCCGGGAAAAAAAGAAGTTTATTTGTGTGTGGTGGCGAAATAATAGTAATAACCCTCTCTTGATGAAGAGATAAGTAATCCCCCGGTCTCTTCCCCCAGCCGACCATGACCCTCAGTGGAATGAGGGTTGCCACACACATTACTAAACACCAACTGGCAGTCATTAGCACGTGTTCTTGCGCGAGAGGATGAAAGATACGAGAGGAAGAGATCCGATAGACGGTTCCAGAAAACTGTAGCCTGATTCTATGGAGAGTATCGAAGAGTCCTGAAGGGAAATACGTCTTGAGCAGTAGTAACAGACGTTTAATCAGGGAAAATAAGCCGGACTGATCATTTTAATCCTGGTTTTGAAGTTTCTTAAAAGAAAACGGGGAAATAGACCGGCGGGGGCTGTAAATGGCTTGTCAAATGCTCCTGAAAGGAATGAATAAGTCGAAAATGAGCCAGGAACCTAAAGAGCGACGAAATTAATTATGCGGATCATTTTCTACGCGAATTCCGGGTTTCTGAGAAGGGTCAAAATTTGCCTATAACGGTCTTTGACCCCCGCGAATGGGAATTCCTCCTGAAATCTGAACTCCGAGATGGACTTTCCCGCCGCTTCCCGCCGTTTCCCTAACTCCTTCCCGGAAAAAAGGTGATCAGAGCAGATAGAACGCCTTCCTCTGCCCTTTAATCTCCCCAATTCCAAAAATCGCCTTATTCCAGACCAACTAATGCCCGAAGTGTTCAGGAAATGGAGTCCGAGGCATTCGTGCCGCCAGTTGCAAACTCCTCTAATTTGCATTAATCGTTGATATGAAAATATAGTAGAAATTGGTCTTGGTGGCAGAGATGAGCGTAACGGCAAGGACTGGAGCTAAGATCCCTTTCTAGAGCCACAATCGCCACAAATAGCCGGTTTTTTTTGCTGTGTGGAGTTCTCTGACCACGTGGATTATAAAAAGAGGAAGCCATGGCGCTTACGTCTATCCATTTGAAAACAATACAAATATTTTTAAAATATCATCGAGTGGAGAGAATGACTTTTCCCTGTTATGTTGCTTTTTTTCTGACAAACGCCCCCCTGCGGAGATAACTCGGCAAATCTCCCCCCGTCTGAATATGTGTACAGGCAAATATCATCTCTCTTTGTATGTTTTTGTCTCCCTTTTGAGGGTGCCCCTTTCACCCTTAAGAAGGTTAATATCATCCGTACAGCGCCGGTAGATTATATCCTTCCTGTACTCTTAAGGAGAAAATATACTTGAGGCTCTACCCCACAGACAGACACAACAGATCGGATGATGTGAGAAGAAGCAGAAAAAAACCGGAACTAATACCGTCCTACGAAAATAATTACGACAGTTCAGGGGGGAATTGGAGCGCTTTTCAGAAATACAAAACAACGGGCTAATTAACAGACGAGTGACGATTATTACCCAGGGGACAGGGGAGTTCTGTGTTATTCCGTGGTGACGTCCTTACCGGAAGTGCACTGACTGTAAATAGAGGCTTTAATTAGGTACTATACAGTGAAGGTCGGGCTCTCCCCCGGGCCAGACCCCAAGTTATTCCTCCCCCGCCACGAAGGTACCCCAGAGTCGGTCCCCTTGACCCCCACATCATTCGTTTCAAGATCCTTTAGCCAACCGGCACGTAAAACATTTGGGCGGAAGGGGGGCAGCGTCTGCTTGGCTAGTGCTACAGACTGCACTCTCCACCGACTCCAAAATGTTATTTTCAAAATAAGGAATGTAGTTACACGTAGAATTACGGTAGCCCTACGTATTAACAGCTAATTCTGATTGTTTCTCCCAGGAAAAAGGGAATTTTCCTCTGATTTTGTATAGAATAACAGCTAAACCGACAAAGAAAGCCTACAATTTAGAGGCCCATGAAGTCTAGCTGCTCTTCTCAGCTGTGTGAACACATCGTCTAAAAGGCTGAGGGAATAATTACAACTTGAGTCAGCTTCGAAAATCACAGAGGAAAGGACAACAGAGACGAGAGCGTAAAACCTGACTCGTGACGTTTTATTCACGTGTGACCTAGAGAGAGAGAGAGTGAGAGAGGGGGGTCCTAGGAAGAGTGGCCACGTGGGGAAAGGCCAGACCAGACGGAACAGGGTATTGCCATTTTTAGAGGCCCTTCTAGCCCTTTGGAGTGGCGGTCAAATCCCCTCTTCTTCACATCATAGAGTGGACACGAGGGAAGGGGCTGTCCCCTCCTCAAATCCTCCCGGTATTGAATTACACCGGCTTGAAGTGCTGGATGAAAGATATAACGTGACATTTACGTTTTATTTGACACGTAAGGTGGAAGACCCTCTAGTCCTTTTTGGTAAAAAAATCCAAGCCCGAGAATATATTACAAGTGTATGTAAAAATAATAATTTAACAAAAAAAGCTCTATCACAATGAACTAAATGAAATAATTACCAATAATATTATATAACACAGTCTCTAACATAGTCTAACTTGAAATAAATAACAACCCATTTTGGGGGAAGGTGGGGGGATAGGGAGGGGAACTGGGGGGATGTGGATGGATGAGCAACTGGTAACAAAGGCAAGAGAGGACTGGAGAGAGAGAGGAAGATACAACCATCGACACCACATCGTCTGAACAAGGACCCAAAGAGAAGAGGAAGATCACAGAAAGGGGGATAGAGAGGATATACTGTATATATTAGGGATAGGGTTCCTGGTCACCTAGAGAGGGAGATTTTGTCTTGTGTTACCCGTAAAATTGGAGAAGAAAACACGTAGATAGAGAAGGAACTTGGGATAGATAGGAGGAGAGAGGGAGAGAGGATAGTAGTGAGGGAATCTTGTCATCCTTCCGGTGGCCAAAACTGCGATCAGCAGCAGAATGTTTTTAAATATTCATGAGAGCATTTATTCTTGCAGCAGGCTTCGGTTATTTTCATTTCGGTGTCTCTTTTGTGCGGCGATGACCAGAATCCTGAAAGAATTTCAATTAACTACCAATTCTGGGAGAATTTGCAATGTTTACACGTTTTTTCAACGGGATCAGGGGTTAATTTTTGGAACTAATTAGATTAAAACGGGAGGTTCGTGGTTCCAAGAGCAAATTAAGCCTAGGGTATTTTCATCGAGAAATTTTGCTCTAAATCTCGGGGAAACAGATGAGGATTAACTCTTAAGAAGGACAAATGGGGGCAAATAATAAGAGGAGGGGGGGGGGGGGGGGGACCTTAACCACAGGAGGTAATCCCTACCCATTCAAATGGTAGAAAAGGGGAGCCGGAGTGGGGGAGGATCCTGTAGGCGCCTTTTCCAGGATTTCCCTGGGAGAAATCCTGACTAAAGGTCTAGATTAATCGAAATGAGGTGAGACTGAGGGCAAAGGACCCCGGGAAAGTGTTAATTAGAGTTCCGGTCCTGTCTGGGTAACTGACCTGATCGTTTGGTGGTGGCGTCAGATCCTGGCGCTTTTACACATCCGCCGCAGATTTTCATCAGTCCTTTAAGGAGCTGCGTGCCACAGATTCGCATATCTCCTGCCCTGGCCATTCGAGTAAAAAGCAGCGGCGACGACAGTGGCTTGTCGTCCTCTGCTGCTGCTTCTTCTATCATTTCTGATGAGAGACGGCTGTGGTGCTGGGGCTGTGGCTGTCGGTAGTGTACTGCCGCCGCCGGTCGCCTTGTCTCTTCATCTTCCAATTCATAATAGGCAATAAGGGATTCGGTTATAGTAATGAATACTAAAGAGAGAATGAGTAGAACCTTCAGCAACATGCTTCTGGTAGAGTAGGGCCGAGATAAGTTGTTAGTGTTAGAATAGAGGACGCAGTAGGAGGGCAGACGAGAAGGCTATAGAGGAGCTATAGATGTCTCGTTCTTCGAAGCTATATAGGTGAAGGGGGCGGGTCGTCAGTCCACCTCCCTTCTCCAAGGGGCGGGGCCCCCTCTCGTGGAGGCGCGCGAGAGAAGAGAAACTGAGAAAAAGATAGATCCAATAGAAAGAGCAATTAAACACTGTCTATCTATCCTTCTCTACCAATAAATATTTATATTAATAATAAGGGGGTGAAGTAAAAATTAGCTGGCCACCTGCCTGCTGTTTACTGTAATCTCCCCCCGGGGGGAATCCTGTGACCCTCTCTTAAGAAAGTTGCAAAAGAGTGTGTACACAAGAGTTCGAACACAGTTTCGTCTGTCAATAAGGTCAATATAATCATTTCTTTCTTTATATAGACCTTTAAGTTTAATGTGATCTTGTTTTCTCCTCCCGGGAGTCCTTTGAATGTCTGGAGGTGTTGAAATTCCTTGTTGAGAGGTTCATCAGTTCATTAAAAGTATAAAAACATCTCCCCCTCCCATTCCTGAGGACTTCTTATCTAATTAATCCTCATAGAGATGATTTGTTGCGGAGGGGGATTTTTCGGCTTTGAAATCCCCCGCAACCGCCGCCTCCCCTTCGAAATTTTTTGCTAAAGAAAAGGTCATCAGACTGGCCCGAGTCATTCCAGCCGGTATCATAGATGATGCTGCCTGATTATCGTCCTTCTTCTCTCGCTCAACCAATTGTGGATAAAATTAGACTATGCAAAAAATATTACCACCAGGCGGGGGAAAATAAGATGACACCTCGTGATGGAAAGCGGGGTAACCTCTTCGTCACGACCAAATAGCCCATGTCTACCGTCCTTAGAAGTCACTTATAGTGGTAGCTACAGTAAGACAGCCGCGGAGGCGGTGTAGGAGACAAATAACTACCCTTGGGGAAGGACAAAGACCGGCAAACGACGCTCGTAGAAGTCTGGCACAATCTGCTAAAAGGAAAAATAAATACAATTAATGTTTACATGCTGTATGTAGCCCTGAGGACGGTCTATACAATGAAGTAAGGAAGAAGGAGATATTTTGAGGTAGGGCAAGTTTATAGACGTTTAAAGGGCGCGCGCGGAGGCTCAACTAAAGGATCCATCGTTTTTAAAGAAGAAGATTGTTTTTCAAAATAATTCCAGAATTATTTGTATTCCGTAGGCTTGAAATGTCTAAAATTCTCACCAAAACCCTTCCACACGTCTGGCACACGTGCTTAAGATCGTTGATCTTATTTTTTAACCACTTCTCCCCCTACGCCCTCAACCACTTGAAACCGTTGAAACCTAAACCCCTCATTCCATAAACAACAACCACTAAAAAAGGCGAGAGAATTCCCAAGGACACGTGCTAATTTGTTTAGGATTTGATCCTCCATCTTCCTTTTAAAAGGGCATTTAACTGCCTACGCAAAGAGGATGGGGGAGATCGGAATTCCGGTGTCCGTATCAGCCCGCCGGAACTCCTCTTAAAGACGTTATCAGCGGCATTTTAAGCTTCCCACAACGGAGAAAATGGTCTCTATTAAATTGTAACGATCTAGCCCTTTTCTTAATGTTAAAACCTTCCTTTAAAACTCGTGATAATCTTCAGGGTGGGCGTTTATTCATCTTTCCACGCAAATCCGAGAAAAAATCCTTCTCAAACCTTACGGATGAGTACGAAGAAAGTCCCGGATAAACCCCGACCCTCGGCCCACTGAAAATGAGTTTTCGATACATTCTTACATGTATGTAAATATTGTACCGCTATTTTAATTAAAATGTCAGCCGGCACGGTCGGCACGGGGGCGATTGGTCAAGGATTTGACGGTACTCCTTGCGTCAAAGTTTTTTAATCTGCAGAGTGAGGTGGACAGGGAAGCACAAAGAGACCAAAATAAACAAATAACACCCCAGGATCACCCAAGGATAGATGAAGTGGAAATTTAAGCGTGTGTTTTGAGATTTCAATTCCATTTAGAAAAGTGGAAGTGAGCCGAACATTGATGCCCAAAAAGATCAAAACCTATAGACACATTAAAAATGCTAATTTTCTAGGAAATAATATAAAGAATTTATGTAAATAAACCAGCACTTACCGCTTTTTTCACCTGGGAACTATGCGAACTTTTCCGCGGTGATTCTTGTACAAGATCCAGTTGATTAACGGTGACTACCATGCTGAAAAAAAGTTAGTGGTTCAATTTTTTTGCTGGAAGAGAAAAAGGAAAACAACAACTTTGGAGAGAAAAATAGAGGAGCAAAACACGGAACAGAAGGAAATTTTTTATGGAGGGAAACGGAATTTGGAAGGAACGGCGGGGAAGGAGGATGCAGGGCGGATAGAAGGTTACGGTATGAATTCTGCTGGTTTATTTGGGTATTGACTATGTTCAAAATAAAAAGTATAGGGTCTTGGGCACCTTTAAATGGAGAAAACTTTCCTCTACGACCATCTTAACTGGATTTTCAGTCATATTTCGAGATATTCAGCCATATTTCGAGGTTTTCATCGTTAAACAGCTGTCTGGCCTGTTTAGACGGCTTTTTGGATGGGTCCTATCAACTAGACCTTTCAAGAGCTCGTATTCCGGCTTTCCATTTTAACACGGCTCATAAAAATCAGAATATTAGCAGTGGAGCAAGGCTACCGGTCGCCAAAATCAGTTTACCGAGCTTTTTGCCCCAGCTTTCGCGCTCTAATGATGACTACAGTAGTCTCTCTCGCGTTTCCGAGAAAGTCAGAAGTTCTGACTCGGAACCAACAAGTTCCACCTCTTTTGTAGCCTCATCTGAACCTGAGGCTATTTTTACTTCTTTTGGATTCAACTCTGGTAATCCCGTTGACTCCATTACTACATCTCTCCCCCCTTCTGCTGTCCCGATGACGTCCTTTGTTTTGTTCATCGTTTAGAGCTTTTGGACGACGTAATGAATACAAAAAGAGGGCTACATTCGATTAGACGGGGCAATTGTGATCACTCTAAATAAACGGAACTGATAGACAGCAAAACAGCTGTTGAAATTGAAATGTCAGGGGGCAATTGCCCTCTCTTTGCTGACGGGTGAATTCCCCTTGAAAAATTCGTGTTTGAAACGCAGAAATGGTTCTCTATTGTCCACGAGGGGTTACAGGTGTGACTTCCTGCTGATGAGTCACATTCTGAGGCTGATAGAAGTTTTCGGACGACATGTGGTTCTCCACATGGTTTTTATTCTCTTGTGTAATATTTCACACAGACACACGCGAGAATTCAAAAATTCTGCTTATAATGATCGGGGATTTAATCTATCAACATGGCATGTTACGGTGTACAAAATAGAGAAGTGGACTATTTTCGATAAGGTCACCAGACTCGGGAAGGGGAGAGAAAGGCCAAGAGAACCAGGAACGGAACTGAGACGAAGACTAGTCTAGGCCGACTTTCTCACTCTTTCCTGGGAAAGAAAAAAGGACTAGTGGGAGTTTAGTCTCTAGTCTCGTAGCCCGTTAAAAACTGAAGAATTTCAGACTTCTAGAGAGGCCAAAATTGATAAGGAAGAAGGGGAGAGCGTTGGTTTGACAAGAACCGGACAACTTGCACTAATTGGTCGAATTAACTACAGTAATTTTTCAATTTTCTTGTTCTTGAGGGGATATAACTTTTCCCACTTTTTTCCATTTCGAAAATGCAACGAAACGGGGTAGAGAACGGTTTGTTTGGATTTATCTCGATCGAGGCGAGCAAAGAGCCGGTTTTCCAGTTTTAAAATCTGGAAATGCTCTTGCAGCTCTAAATTCTAGCTTGGAAAATGATTCCCCTCTTAATGTTCGTTGAAAAGTCTCAGATAAACTGTCTATTCCAGTTCGAATACCATTATTTAGGTCCAATTTCCTTCAAAGGCTGACTTCCCCGCATCTAGTGCCAAAAAACCATTGTAACTTCTGATTTCTGGTTAGAAAAGGTCTGTGACCGTTTGTAGCAGTTTTTCCCCCAGTTTTTTTTCTTCACAAAGGTCAATCCGAGTACCTAGAAGAGAGAGAATACCCCGCAGCTGCCGCCTTCTCCACCCTCCGATCTGCACCTGTCTGAATACTTGATCTCTCCACCCTCTCACTGGTTTCCCGCCGTTTGCCATCATCACCATATTCACCAGCCGTGTAAATATTTAATACGGCACGGAAAAGTATCGCCTAAAGTCAGAAGAGAGGCGGCTGACTCGTCGATTACCTATGCCTCTAGTTTACGTGCCGTTTGCATCAGTTCCTGCACGTGGCTACTCCGGAAGTGGGAAAGTGGGCCCAGCCAAGGATAGCCCAGTCCATCCCTTAGAGCGTAAACATCCCCATTGGCCTCGAGACGATTTCATGGACCCAGACGGCAGCTTGCAACCTTCGCAGGAATGTTCCCCCTCCCCTGCACTCTAATTTTAAAGGACTGAGTCAGTTGAACCCATCGGCCGGTCTTGATTTTATGATCTACATTGCTTTATGCGTAACTCAATTTCCAAAAGTGAATCTTAGGGCAGAAAAACGCAGGTGCACTAGAACAAAACAACTAGCTCTGTTCCGTGAAATTCATAATTTCCGATTGAGACAAGGAAACGCCGGGGGTCATGAGGATCAGACAAAACAGGAACTGATGGTTCGGGATGTCAGGAGAGAGGAAGATAAATATTTATAAATATATAATCATCTCATGGATCCCTGACCCTGCCTAATGTTCCAGTTCTATGTTGTTACCGTACCCGTTGCTGGAAAATATCCAGGAGATTTTGTCTGATCTCGATTTATAGGAACGACTAAACAGGAAAAAAAATTATCCTCCAGGACCCTTTCAGACTTAATGATCAGTTCCAAAAAAAGATTAGAGGAACAGTCATGGAAGTATCCAAGAATGGTCCAACCACTGTACCGTCTGAGCCCCGCAGCAATATAGCAAACTAGTACGTATAATACTAAGAGGCGCTGTTATAAGATTATGATCCCCCTATACACTATTGAAATAAGTTTAATTATTATATTTCTATCCAGATCTAGTATATAAGATTGGCTAAAAATGCAAAACTCTTCAAACATCATCATCACCTTCCTGTTGCCACTTTTTACAGACCTCGGCCAACTTTCTGAGTCACCAGCGTGTCCTACCACGCGATCAGCCAACGTTCTAATTCTTCCACCCCGTTCCGGTTGAACAAAAAGCACCAAGAACGCGTCTGTTCAGCCGTGAGACAAATATTTCCTGGGCCAAAAAACGGCTGTGAGTCACCGTCAAGCCTGACGAGAATAAATAAACCACGTCGGGGACGGGTAAACCATACTCCACACAGGAGACGTGAGCTAAGGTTTCGGTTCGATTTTCTGTGGTTATCATTCAGGGAACAACTGGGAGAGAAAAATCGGGCAAAAGGAGAAATTAAAGGGGTTATACTAGGGGGGCTCCAAAAGAAAAACTGTTTTACCTCAATTTTATGCAGGAAATCTAAGTGTTTTGACAGCTAAAATATGTTCATAGGGTATTTCGGACACAGGTAATGCTAATTAAGCAGAAAGAAAAAAGCAAAAGAGAGTTTCGTGGAGTGGATCCGAACCCGTGACCTCTCTATCCATGTCGCGCCACCTACCTGCTGCGCCATGGCGATCTCGCGACAGGACCCATTTCCGGAAAAACGGAGACTACCATTAGAAAGAGCTCGACGAGCTGATGTTCCCCCTAATACATCGAAAATTTGCAGGTGGCCGTCTTGTGGCCGAAAAACCCAGAATGAGTTTTGGCATCAACTTCCGACCCTCGCCAAAACTCGGGAAACGGTCCTACAGCAAAAGTGAATATACTCCTGAATAGCTCTCATTGAGAGCTCCAAGGACCAGCAAACCGTTTTGAGATAGCCCGTACCAGTCAAAAATGGTGAGGCATTCCACGAACTTAGGAGCCCCTCTAGTATTCCCCTTCTTCTGATCCTTTTTCATTTTATAGTATCACACCGCCGTCTTGCCGAAGGTGGATGTATTCTCTCGATGCCCGGCGGCTTGATAACATTTCGGTTCAAATGCTCATCAGGCATCTTTCAGGGAAAAAAGAAAAGAAGGGATTCAACATAGTAGACCCTTTGTAAACGAAGCACGGAGAGAAATTGGGGGTTCTAATGGCTTGGGGTATTTGATTTTACCAGCTGAAGGACCAAGGAGAGCGGGCCGATCTGCTGGCTCGGTCCTCAATAGTCCGATTCCCTTCACCCGTAAAGTCTCGACAGGAGGGCCGTATTTATTCAATACTGTTACAAAACTGTCCCGCCTTTATAACTTTGTCTTGCCGAGACTTTACGGGTGCAGGGGATCGGACTATCGAGGGCCGACCTGTTTAGAACCCTTTGCTTTTTTCCTTTTTAAAATTTTATATCAAATTTCTACTAATATGCTTCTTCTTCCCATGGAAGTGTTCACTGTTTTTACCCATATAAATTTGCTCTCCAATTAGGAAAAACTACTGGGGCAGGTGTGTTGTTCCTTCATTTTTTATTCTCGCGAAAACTTTTAATATAATAAACCTCCTCCTCCTCGAGGAGGGGAGCTATTTCTGTGTATATTGTTGAACGAGGTCAAAACAGTGTGGGTTACGCAATAGGCCAATTATCCCTCGTCTTAAAATATAGGCTTCTCCCTAATCAACGAAGCATAGTTGCAGAGTTCACTCCTCAGCCTGATCATCCGTGGGGTGACCTCTAATGCCTCAGGAAAGGATCAACAGAATACGACGACGACGACAATGTGAAGACCGAATTAGATGAACATTCTTTCTTGTTGGTCGATTTTTATTGTTGGAGTTCAAAGGGGATGCCCTATTTGGTTTTGAAAATATGATATCAATAGATGGAAATGAGCGGCAAATAGGGGGATGATGCTGAATTCATGTGAACAGTTGTGTTAACTGGACAAATAATAAATAGAGAACTTTGAAATTATACAGCGATCAAACAAGGGGCCAACAAATTTTCAGATCAACCAAAAAGGAATCATCTGATTTCAAAATCTACCCATCCTTGCAAAATGAGCAGTTCAACTGGCACCCGTAAAGTCTCGGTAGTAGGATTATCTATATTCAAAAGAGTTACAAAACGGTGTCGCCTTTATATCTTCGTCTTGCCGAGACTTTACGGGCGCAGGGGATCGGACTATCGGGTACCGAGCCTCGCAGTCTAACTATCCATTTTGATGCCACTTTTCTTAGGGGACCTCGTCCTGCAAAAAACAGGGTTTGAATTTCGTTGTTTGAGAGATGAAAACTGTTTGCCCTTTGCGTGAGAAACCACGAACTTGTCCCTACAGTATGTGACCATTTGCCCTCTACTACTACCCGTTATGTTTACAGTAAAAACTGCACTTTTTCCTTCGCCAAACGGTCATACCGTAGTACAAGAGTTGACGCGACCAGGTAAAATCGTCCATATGGCGCCAGGAAGAAAACCGGAGCAGTTGGTGGTGAACTCTGACTTTAGGAACGTTCTCGTCCCAACGGAGATATCATAATTTTTATTGGGGGGAAGAATTCTTCTAGGAAAATTCCTCCAGGGAACGATGTGTTCAGTTAGGGCCGAGATACGATTCTACCGATATTTCCAGCGAAACTCTCGAACGAACTAGGGCCAAAGGCCGCCTTCTTGCAAATTACACAGCCCACCTTGGATTGTGTTATCCTGATCAAGGTGAACGGCTGTTTACCCGGGCTTTGTTCGTTTTTTGCAGGCTAAAAACAGTTTTTCCCTTAACAGTTTCGCAGTTATTCGCAGATATTCCTTCCTTCTCCTGCCTCTTGACCAAACCCGTTTTCTTATTTATCAAATTCGCGGCCCGGGCGATGATAATTAGGTTTGACCGTTCTCGACAGGGAACAAACAACCATAAAATTCAACGTCACGACTTTACTTCTAGTTCTTCCAGGTCGTTGTCCTTGAAATTCCGTCATCAATTTTACAAAGAACTGACCAGGTTCATAGAAGAGGTGGGTGTCTATTTCGAGAAGAGAAGAGTGCAACCTAACTATGACAAATGTACGATGTCTTAAAATATTATTCCTCCTCTTATCCTTTGTGTTTTCATGTTAGGAGGGAGAGGGATAGCCAAGGCTAGACAGAAAAGCCTATTCCACTATGCTATGATGTGGCCGGAAGAGACGGGCAAGCAGACGAGGAGAACGGCTCATTTTCTCATTGTTTTCTATTCCAAGAGGGAGCAGACAAGAGACTTTCAGAGTCAAAGGTTCCTTTGCTTTCAAAGGTCTACCGTAATCCAAAGGACACGCCGAACTACGTCTACTCTCTAGTTCCTGGAATAAATCGCCAATTGAGCCAATTTTCATGAAACATGGCCAATTAGTATAGAGAGCGGGAAAACGCTACCGTAATCCAGGATCCCACCGAGAAGACTACCTATCCATATTTCGCAATAATGCTAATCAGCAACGGTTTATAATTAACTTGTTTATCTTTTCCAGGAGTAGAAGTTTTGCCCTTTAGAGCACGGAACAAAGCCCCTCTGTCCCAGAATACGCGACTACAACGAGCGTCGTCTTACGGTAATTGGATCGGCAAAAAAAGCGGGGCATTCTCCGTTCCAGGGATTGGAATACAGGAAAAGAGAAGAAGGAAAAGATCCCAGGAAAGAAGTGGTCAACCAAGAATAGAGACCAGTTGAAAAGTGAAACCAGCAGCAGCCGCTATTGAGATAAACAACTGCTGTGACGATTCTACCGGTTTTTGGGTCTTTGTAGTACATGGTGTGTACCCAGCGTGGACTGGGGTCACTGTACAGAACATCTGAGCTTTTGAAACGAACAACAAAGAAAGAGAATATGGCGAAACAGCTGTTTTGCTCCTTTCTCGCCTACTCTCCATAATGTTTAATTTTTGCTCAGGGAAACAGTTGGAATGCAAAAGGGAGACTCACTGTAGCTCCACAAATTTGCGGTCAAGTAATTGTGAGCTAATCCCGGGTTGGTTTGGGCCAGAAGCCGTAAGAGACTCTGGCCGCCACAGAATTTCAGGCTCGTGGAAGCTTCAGTCTCAAAGAAAACTCTGGACTTCATAGGGGAACAGGTCTATGGCTCCAACTTTTAGATTAGCTGCTTGTTGAAATTAAAGGAGACGGGTTAAAAATCGGCTTTTAACTTTAAAAATAGTTAAGGTTCGTCTTCGCTTCGGGATTTTTAGGCAAACAAAAGTGGCCTAATTTTTAATTTCGACCCTGAAATTAGTTTCCCGTCGGCTGGAAATGGACCACATCCTTTTCCCCTCAAGTTGCTAGCCGTTTTTTGCCATTCTTCCTCCTATTTTCCCGCTCTATTCTGTCTGTTTTTCTATATACAGTGGCGACCAAAAGTTTGGAAACTTTTGATGTTTGGCAGATAAATCCAAAATTTATTGAGTTGTAGGAAAACTGAGTACAAGGTCTTGTAGAGCTCGATCTGATGAGCAAGCTGATATAAGACAATCTATAAAATCACCTTATAGTGAAAAACGCGATGACCTATGCGCCTGTGTCCTGAAATAGGGTCTTTTCTTCGTAAATTCAATACAAAAGACCCCAGTTTTGGTGCCAATTTTGAACGGCATATACGGCAGACCCTAAGAACGCAAGAATTTGAAAAGTTCTTTATGTCCATTTGCTCATCAGATCGAGCTCTACAAGACCTTGTACTCAGTTTTCCTACAACTCAATAAATTTTGGATTTATCCGCCTTGAAACCCCAATCAAAGCCAATTACGGTCAAACAGGGGTATTTCGGGGAGCTCCTTTGTAAGGTTTTTACGGGGATATTCCTGATGGGCCATGTAGAACAGGCTTATAAAAATATTTCTACACAAAAACATTAAAAAAAATACGGTTATTCCAAGCGCGAGAGAGTCGAGAAAAGAGGTTTCCAAACTTTTGGCCCGCGATTTTCCAAAAAAACATTATAAAATTCTCAAGTTTGAGTTTTTATAAAAACGGGTATTACCATCGTGTTTCTCGTCTATTTTTACCCATTATTGGAAGTTTCTAGAAAATCAGACGCTGTTATGGGCGAGCTAGCCCAAAACATCAAAAGTTTCCAAACTTTTGGTCGCCACTGTATTTTCCTTCTTTTTTTAACAAATTATTTGTAATGCAACTGTGTGCATACTTTTCGGATTATATGCTCTGCCGTGAAAAAAGCAATTTCCAAAAGGAGTAGCTTTCGTTACGCATAATCTGTTGCTTTTGCTAATCGTCCGCTAATTTCTCTTATCTCCAGAATGTGATTATCGCGTCCGCCGATATTTTCCCAAAAGTACGGAAGCGACCGAAAGAGAGAGAGCCATTTCTGTTGTTTTGTGAAATCTTTTCAGCTGGCTTATGGCCAGACTCCCGTACAAAAAAAGATCTAATCGGGACTCTCTCCAGCCCCTGGAAGAGGGACTAACCGCCTTATTTTCTTTAGTGAATTAAAAAAATAGATACAGTCAGTATTTTTAATTGTAGTGGTTCGCGTGGGGGAATTGTTTACCGTTAGGGCGGAATAATAATAATCATGTTTAAGGGACCGTATCAATCGTGTTAGGAAAGTGTAAGCAAAATGGGGGCGCGCTTACTCCGATTTGCATTCCAGAAGCGAATCTATGCATTTTTACAATTTTTTGAGCTTATATCCATTTTCATCGACCACAAATTACTATAAAACAGTTTAGAAAACATGTAAATACAGTAAAATATGGAAGAAAAAAGCAAAATCGAAAATAATGCCTTTGAAATCCATAAATTTGTTTTTCGCTTAATTATGTTTTGGTTCATATACCAAATTGTTCCTTATAATGTACCTAATTTATTGCAATAAAAATCACAAAAGAAAACGCAAGAAAAGACTTGCTATAACAGAAACTCGTATAATTAGTTCTTTTTTCTGCTGAGTTATGATTTCGTTCATATATCAAAATGCTCATTTTTCTCTACTCTATTTATTGTAATAAAAATAAACCGAAAAAAGCATAAGGAAAGCTGTAAAAAATGAAAATTACGAATGCAGTGAGGATTACTGTATCAATTCGCAATGGGGCGTGTGATACGGTCCCTTTAAAAGATAAAAAATATGCTGCCCCGGAAATAGAGTGGGTTACTGTATGCTATACCAGTATATGATCATATTCAGACATCATCTGTTCTCGTCTAATTCTCCGTTCTTCCATGACGCTAATTCGCCCTAATCTAACTATTTTTCCCCGTATTTTAATAAGTAGCCGTTCTAGGATACAAAAGAAGAAGCAATTTTCTAGATGTAGGGCGGAAAATTCGACCGAAACCAGGGGAAAAGAGCGCCTGTACTAGTTTTTCGGGTTACGAAAGGCAAAAACACGTTAATCTACCTATTTTTCTCTATTTTAAAATACTGATTAGCCGTTCTAGGATACAGAAGATGAACTAATTTCATAGATGGCAACGTAGGAGCCGAAAACTTCTACCGAAACCGGGGAACAGAGGCCAGATGGCCGTTTCTGGATTACGAAAGACAAAAACACGTTAATCTACCGCTATCCCTCTATTTTAATATAATGATTAGCCGTTCTAGAATACAGAATGAGCCAATCTTTGAAATGTTCGAAATTCTACCGAAATCGGGGAAAAACGGGCAGCCGTCGGCCGTTTTCAGGGTTATGAAAGGCACAAATCCCTTCTGGATGTCCCAATTAACGAGGGGAAGATTTTCCGTGCCTTAAATTCCGACATCTTGTCTCTCAAGCCAGTGATTGACATTCTAATCAACAACCCGCCAACGAAGGGTAATCGTCGAGGATTGGGAGAACAATGCCCCTTCCTGGTTAAAATTATCCGGAACAATAGAGAGAGGGATCCGTTGAAAAGGGGAAAATATAGCCAACAGAGAGATCTCCGAAGGGAGCGAAAGTCGACTGAAGGTGGCAAGAGCTTCCCGGCTAATACCTCCCGACTCCAGTGGTCGTGGTCTTCTTCGTTAAATTAAAAAATGACACCATATTTGAAGCAGAAAGCCGCTTATCTCCATTTTATTGCTGGAAAAGCATGTTTGGCTAGTCTTTGGCGTCTAGAAAACTCATTTCTATTGGAAAGTTAGGCTTCCGACTGCGCAAATGGTGACCCATCATTGGTGGGGCAAACGCCTTCTGGTAGCTTCTGATCTTCAGATTTCTCGAATTTTTTGTCATTCCAGTTGTCTCCGCTTGGAATATTTGCCTCCAAAATTTTCCACTTTCCTTTTCGCAGCCGACTGGCGCAGGAAATGGTGCTGATAGCCTGGCTAGCGCAGGGCGTCTTCTCCTCTTTTGGAATTTCAAAATCCGACCCGGATGGCCTCTTTCTCGACTTTCAAGCCTATCAAAAATCCAGAAAGTCCGTCGGGGTTTCCTAGACTGTAGAGTCTTGCAAGGAATGGCTCTTTTCACTATTGAACTCTCCGAGGTCAGAGCCATTCTGGAGGTCCAAGACTACAGAAAACGGGGGGGGGGGGGAGTTATAGACCTCCGTATCTATTTTGAGTCCAAGAATTAGCTAGGGACTCCTCTTTTGGTTTTTTTATTGCAGTTTTAATCGGATTAAATGAGGAAAATTGGAAGCAGTTGAATTTCCGCTTCCCCCCCCCCCCCCCCCCTTTCAATTCTTCGCTCCAGGACTCCATGTTTTAAGTTTTGCCCTTTGATCTCGTTGTGCAACAAAGTTCCGCGTTCAACTGAATAGATATCATTCTTCCAAATGAAGAGCTCCTAATTTCTGTTGTTATTTTCCGGTTTGCCGGCTTGAAAAACTTCTGTTTATCTCCCATTCCTCTCTTGATTTTTGCTCCCAGACGTTGTTGACTATTGTTGTTTTGACGAATAGAAAGAGCTCCTTTATCCTATAAATCCCGTTTCTTCCCGGGGTATAAACACGTCCCTGAAAAGTGCGCACAACATACGCTATCATAAGCTGATTCAAAAGGGCTTTTCCCTAACAAGTCCTTGGCTCTTTCGCTTCGAGACGACGAAAGAGAGGGATGTGCAAATCTGCATTTGAACGGAAGGATTAAAAAAGAGGGAGAGAGATCAAGAGGGGAAGTTCATCATCAAATCTGGTTCCGTTACTGGTATGTTTCTTATAATCTCCGTAATTTCGGAAATAGCATCCAGCCGCGCTGCTTTTCAGCCTCTTCCCCGTCACAAGCAAGAGGGAGGATTAACCGCTACCGTAGTTGTGAGGTCATGAAAACTTCAAACTTCAAAGAAATCCCAATTTGGAGAGTTGTTGAGGGGCAAAACCACCAACTGGAGAGATTACTGTAGACAAGTCCGCGCATCGCTTACCGGGTCTGTAAATTTCGACCTAAATTAATCGTCCTGGCCCCAAATTATTGTACAGTCACGGATTCAAATTTGACGGGGTGTCTCCGCTACGGGACCATGTTAGAAAGCTTCCTGGTCCCGTAGCGGAGAGGTTATTCCGTGAATATCCGTTGGAAGTAAACAATAGACGTCTCACGCCATGAAAATTTAGATTTCATTATTTTTCCCCGTTATGAAATAGTGAAAATCCTACCCTAATAATAGGCAGATCTCTGTCTGTCTGTCTGTCTGCGAGACATGTCGTCTGTGTAGATTGACAGGTCAAATGAGAGAGAAGTTTCGACCGTCAGATCTCCCCACTGCGGCAAGGCTTGTTTAATATAAAGTGTGAACGGGGGAGCTGTGCATATTTGTGAATAAATTAATTTATAACTACACTCTTCCTTTTAACAATCGGCTATCCGCCGTATCGCAGCAAAAAGCGGCAATTCGATTAAAATTAATTTTCTTATAAGATCTCGTCATAGTTTTCTCCCGCTCTCAAATTCGTCACAATGAATCTTACCGTAATCTTGAATTTTCGCGTCTATAATAGCAGAACGAGCCGCGAATTCAAATAACAGGCGCCACGCGTCCTCTTCTACCTCTTTTTTTGTCACAAAGAAGGAGAGGATTAAGCTCTACCGTAATCTTTGAGGGAAGACACGCTGGCCATGAGTGCCCTTATTCATATATTTCCGATGTGCGTGTACGAGATTAATATTCAATTCCACTGTTCGCTGACCAAAACGGATTGCGTACTATAATGAGAAGTCGAGAGGGCTTCTTGACTAATTTGGCGGACTCCGGTGTTCTCTCTCTCTTCTTTCAGAATAACAAAAAATGAGTGGGTTTAATGTAGATGAAGAAGATTGTATCATTATTATCAGTCGGCTAATGTCATAGATAGGGGCTAAGCTGGCAACCCCCGCTGCTAATTTTCTTGTTTTTGGCGGAAGATGGGGCGGTGGCAAAGTAGATCGTCAGAAATTAGCTGAGTGCTATTTTTGTAAGCATCTTATTTTGTAGGGGTAGAAGATTAGGCAGGAAGAGAGCAGACAAGGAACAAGACACGGGACAGGCCGGGGGAACTAATGTGTACCTTATGAATAAATCAGGAGAAATTTAAACGAATTGGGCAAAGATCAGACGTTTCAGACAGCAGATAAAGGGTCCTAAAAGGTTCTGGGGCGACCCTAAGACCTCTAATGGAGGAGACAACGACTAACAAGTCCCAAATCTGTACTCGGGATGAAGTTAAGAATTGAAAATTGGACTCAGACTGAAGGCAAAGGTCCCAAGACTAATATTGAAACCAAAAACGGGTAGAATCACCCAGGTACGGTAACCGGTAACTGGATTGAGGGGAGCATTCTCAGACACCCTATTATTTAAGTATCGTCTGACGTCTACGCCCTTCTTTCGGACTTCAGAAAAATCTCACTGAAAATAGCACTCCATGATCTCCACAAACTCCTCGCCTCCACAAAGAATTCGAAAATTCAACACACCGTACCAACACCACCCTCTGAGATCTCCATAATCCTGTTGGCTCCAAAAAGAGGTCTCAAAAATCTTACAAACACTTGAAGCGACTAGACACGAGCGAGTATATAACTACAGTAACCCTACAGCCCTTCTGTACTCTGATTTCCAGTAAGACTTCCTCGTATAACAGCAAAACAGCGTTGTCATCCTTTTCCCAGAAGTGTTCCTTTTGAAGCGGGTTCCAGACAGTACGTAAACATGGATCTATGATGAAGACGCTTTAATTTGCACTTCACTGCTGCTGCTGCACTTCTTCTTTGGAGCAAGAGAGCAAGATTCGTGATGATATCTAGTCTCAATTTTTGCTCATTGTACGAGAGAGAGCGACGCGCTTCCTGTTACCGTATACCGCCACGAGTTTTTCGGCTGAATAAAGTTCTATGCAGTGGTGATTCAATCAGATTAGGAGAGAGTGAGTGTATCGTGTCCATTCATTAGTCTTTCCTTATATCTTATTACCGTTCAGAAGAGAATGAAATTAGCCGCTTAAAAACAGGTGCCTTCTGAAATAATCGGGGGGCCGATGGGAAATTTATTTCGTCCCCTGTTCAATATGCTCTTAAAATATCCCCGATCTCCAGTGAGTCATAATAAATGCGAACCAGCTGGTCTATTAAATCTCTCGCTCCTCCGCATTTTGGGCTGTCAAAATCAGGCGCGAGTCTAGTCACATTCTTGTCATTTTCATCCGATTCCGGCCAAGACAGAGAACAAGCTATGGTCAAAATTGAAGGGATTCCTACACAGATGAGGGAATCCCAGGAATAAAGACGAATTAAAATGATGTTGGTCGATGAGAGACAAAAAAAATTAGGGAAGGATCAAAAATTCAGGGCGAGGAGATACGGGGGTATCCTGCAAAGATTAGAGGACAACTTGCTGAAGCCATAACAAGATTGGCATTTAATTAAATGGTGATCTGACCAGCCTAGTAACCTTTGGGGATATTTCTACTAGCAGTTCACGAACCAAAAAAATAAAGAACAGAATACAGTAATCCAAATCGGATTGTCCACAGAGCGGGTGAAGATTTTGGTAGCTTTTACTACCTGAGCAATATAGCTCGGTAGACGATAGTCCGACTCCCTGCATCCGTAAAGTCTCGACAAGACAAAAGTATAAAGGAGTCACTATTTTGTAACAGCTTTGAATAAAAATGAGCCCACTGCCGAGATTTTACGGGTGCAGGGGATCGAAGTATCCTGGACCGAGCCGGCAATATCAGGCCTGTTGGGGTAGGGGCAATGTTGTCCTTTGATGACTATCCTTATAGTCTTTTTCCAAAGAATAAAGGTACCGTGCATTTGTCTCTTCGGGACCATACCGGAAAAGAGGATCAAACATTTTCTTTCGCTTGTTTTGCTGCCTAAAAGACCGCGAAGAGACAAATTTACTGTAATCGTACTTTTTGGAAAAAGCCTGTATCCTTTTCTTCTCCGAACTGCCTTATTTTGGTGAGCTGTCCTATGCCCAAGGATACAATCCTTCCCTTCCTACTCTCAAGGACGCTCTTAGCCAAAGACTCCTCGATCCTGTCTACACACCGTCTTTTCGTCTTAATCTTCTTGCTTACAATAATCAACTCTTAATAGCCCGATATGTTTCGTGTAAATTCTACAAATTCCCGGTAAACAATTTCTCATTTGGAAAGGGGGGAAAGAACGAAGATCGCGGATGTTTTCGTGTTACATTGTCTATGAGCTTGAGCGGACTTTGACTTTTCATTATTCTTGAAAAAAGAACAAAACTGTAGTTTGTGTCTTGCAATAAAGATCACTATCATCTTCCTCCCGTAAAATTAAAAGGGGGAAATCCTTGTATCGTCGACGGCGGCGGTGCGCCAGAGAACATCGGAAATATCAGATTAGGATAGTATCAAAGTTGTGCACATATTTACGTATTAAGAGATAGCGAGGAAAGATTAAGAAAACGCGGGAATCCCCCGTTATTCGCTACGCAAAGCGATCCGTTTTAAAAGATCAGTTTAAAGTACTTTGATATATTGAAAAATAGGAATTCTTTAAAATGGAAGGTTCATAAGAGCAAAGTGGTCAAAAATAGACAGGAAGGAGAAAAAAAAGGACGGGAACGAGAATCAGACAAGTAAAATGAGAAGAAGTTAATCCTAGGAAATCTGACATTAGCAGACACGCACCTAAAGCCAGTAAACAAGATATTCTAGCCTGTTTCAGGAATTGGGGTATTTGTGGTTAAGAGGAAAAATTAAGAATATTCCCTCTTGAACATTTGGGACCTTTATATGGAAAAAAAAACAGGAAATTGGGCTCTTTGTCGTTGTGAGACAGGGAGGGGATTATTCAAGCTTCAACCCTATTCAACCATTCAAGCCTCTCTAAGGGTCTACAATTTAAAGGGACTCTTGGAACTGACCAAAAATGAAATGCCTGTGACTCTACTTATAAAGGCTGTGGTAGGCACAAATCTTCCTAATGGGACGTTCTAGGGCACTGTAGCAAGACCTAAATGGGGCGAAATTCAATATAAAGGATCTTCCATGGTATAGTTTTTCCATATAAATAGGGCTACCGTGCATTTGTCTCTTCGGGACCTTTTCGCTACACGGTGAAGAAAAATCCAGCGAAATCGAAAATCTCGATCACTTTTGCTCAAAAGGTCCCACGTGAAAGGTTTTGCGGCCCGTTACGATAACCATATGTTTTGGAAAAGAACTATAGGAGGTTAGTTGGAGTCATCGCTACAGGGCCCATGGAACAAATTTAAAAATGTAGAAATTTAGAGCCCTATAGGTAAAAGACGGTAACAGTCGTGGATCTCCACTTGAAAATGAAGTAGATTCCCAGTAGATCTGGATTACTGGAAAGAAACTGAAGTCCTCTAGAGAATTTACAATTTACAATTTTTTACAATTTACAATTTATTCCCATAATCAGCGTGTATCACGCGAGGAAAACCTCTTGTCCCTTGTTGCTGCGCGAGTTCTTGAACTACTACAGCGGGACGAGAGGTTTCTATAGAATCTATAGAGTAGAGTCTACAGAGAATACTATAGCCAAAATAAGGAAAAGTTGAAAAATATAGAAAATTCTGAACCAGGCGGCGGTCCAAAAGACCTTTGCCACTGGGAACCTGGCCCGATTTTTGAGTTCCCATGATTTTTCCCGGTTCACTGCTCCTTTTCTTCAAAGTCCGGAAGTTTGGTTTTTTTGCTCTTTCCTGTCTGAATGTTTTCTTTTTTTCTGACAGCTGTTATTCTCCAGAGTACAATCTTTTCCAGTATAGTCACTTGTCACAGAGGTTGTCATTCTCTTTTTCCACCAGCATAATACGGGTATTAGTCGCAGGAAAAGAGGGATAAGAGTCGGCACGGCGGACTTAGTCGCCTTGTACTTAGCTGAGTGTACTGAAACGGAACTATTCCAGAGACAACAACGAAAACTGGTCGAATTTGCCCTTTTTCGGAGGTTTTCGGTCTAATTTTAACGGGAACTAGACAATCACCCGGCCGGTTTCATAACTCCTCGCTATTGGTTCCGGATCTTCTTTCTAAAAATATTAGCCTCCGTCCCACGTCGCCCTCCTTCACACCGATGATATATTTCCAAGAATAAAACCCCTGTCAGACAAAAAAGCTGTCCTTATCTGGGAAGCCCTTCCTTTGTTGCTTTATGTTTATGCGTTTGCCTGCCCTCTGCCGCCGGCGACGAGAGGACGACGCAGGTGTTCGCAATCTGATCTTGTAATCAGAGGACGAGCCCCTCTGTTCTCCCCGGTCTCGTCCCTCCACCGCAATTAGGGTTTCCTTCATCACGTGAGACACAAGAGAGCAGGCATACCTCTATACGATTCGATGTCTGCTTTCTTCCTTCAAAACAAGGATATTTGAAACTTTCGCGGGTCACGATGTTCCTCGGGCTATACGGACATGAGAAAAGGGGGCGAAAAAAGAGTTGTAAACAAACGCGTGGATGACTCAGGATTTAGTTTCTTGTTGTTTTGAACGAAGGCATGGGGAAGCGGTAAAGAAGAGGGACCGGTGCAAATTCGGATGGGCCAAATGAGGCCCAAGAAACGAGGAATCGGACTGGTAAAATCATTTCTTTATGAAAAATAAGCGAGAGATCTTGCAACCGGACTTGGAGGAGAGATCCTAGCGAAGTAACCAGCACTTTCAAGAACAATGGACACAGATAGACGTCGTCGGTGATCACCACTTTATTTAAGGATGCAAAAATGGAGAAATGGAGAAAAAATTCCTATTGTGCTCCAGAACAGGCTCGAACGGTTCTTATTTCCAATCGATTGAGTTTTGGAGAACTACAAGCGCCCCGGCGGCTGCTCGGGCGACTTTCTGGGTCTTTTTTTCAAGATTTTGACACAGAACGTTTATAGCCGGCGAAATCAAAAGTATAATCAGGCGCTTGGCTACGGGCGAGTTTTCTGCAACAACTTCCAAGACTCTTCTTGTATTTTACACAAGAACCTAATAATCCCGAATACGCGTTAGAATCTGAATGGAACCTTGTCCATAAACAAGAACCTTGTCCATATGGAGCCGGTATACCCGTCCATACTACCTGTGGATAGCCGTCAGCCCCTCATAGAGTCTGGACGCAATTTTAGAGTGAAATAGCGGATTTCTGGTCAATTTTTGCACAAATTTCAACGGATTTCAAGGTTATAATTTTGTGTTTGCAAATCTTGGGGCAATTGTTGTTAGGTAAGCTTTAGGCACGGCAGTCTTGAGTTAGTCCAAAATCTCAAAAATCGGTATTAGTCCAGTTCAAATGGTTTGTACTGTGTGGCTGTTGTTCTTCCCCCATAAGCTTCTTCCTTCTCTCTACAATCTCCTTCTTTGCTAATACAGTGGGCGCTCGTTGACGTTATATATAAATAATGGAAAAAGATGATGTGTAGTAGACGCTGACAGGTACTTTTAAGAGTCCAGGCTACTTAACATCAATTATACATATTGGCCGGAAGCTACCGTAGCCTGCTGTGATCATCGTGAACTTCTAGTTCCATCCCCCGGTTCAACAGAAAAATCCTATCAAAACAGCATCATAGTCCAAACGACCTTGCCCTCCCAGTTATCCTCGTATGGAAATTAACCTTTTCAAACTGACGCCGGCCTATTCCAGACAGGTGTTCGCTCTTCCTCAAAAGACGTCTGATTGCGGTGCAAAGTAAAGATAGAGAGGCTAATTTCATCGTGATCTCCTGCCCTTTTCCTTGTTTTCCCTAAACGGGGGCTGACCAATATTAATAGCTGTGCGTATCTAGAAATTGGAAGTTTTTTGGGAGAGGGGGTTGTTTGTCTTGCAGATTACGATGGTCTGGATTAAGAATGCCCAAAAAGGGCACATCACGGAAGCCAGAAAAGATCAGGCTGATGATGGAAATAGAACAAACATTTTTGGGGGGACCAGGGCTGTAATTCTGGAGGCAAGCGAAAATTTTGAACTGTACGCCCCGTTTTCAGAGAATGCGTCACGAAAGGCTGAATCCACGTTCCCTACAAGATCTCCTGGTCAAAATTAAATTAATTGCAGTACTCTAAAAACGTCCGCCATCAAAAAATACGTGACATTTGGTTAGAATTAGACAAAATCTCTTTAACAACCAGAGTTAGTACTATTATTTGAATCCCACTTCCACTAGAGACCTAAAAATGCGCTAATGAGCTGGTAAACCCGCTGTGCAACTCATTTGCAAGCTGTTACAGTAATCTGCAGTCAGAAATGAATAATATTTGTGTTTTCTTTGATATGTTGGATTGATATGTTCAAACACAAAGTTGTAATTCGCATTAGAGCAAAATAATCGCGTCTAGTTCTTACAGTAAGAAAAGATAAATGCTCTTTTAAAACGAGCGGGGAATGCGCAAACTACAGCATAGGGTATTTTACGAGTAGGATTCAAAATACAGCATAGGGTATTTTACTAGTAGGATTCTACTTTTGCATTTGCAAAATCTAGAAGAAGAGCAGATAAAAGTGAACGGTGGAGCTCTGATGAACCACTAAATTCAGGATTTGCGGATCTAAAAATCGAGATCCGGTAGATCGGACTGGAGTCTAAAAATTGGTTCGGAAGCTCAAGGAACTCTATTTTTGAACGAGGGTGACCTGCTGGCCTTGGAGCTGCAAAGTTCAGATTAGTTAGGGTTACTGTAATAGAAGGTTTGAAAAATGCCGTTTCCACCAAGGAAACACTGCCGAACGATTTAGATTTTGTGATAGAGAAGTTGTGAAGCTGGTTAGAATTGTGCAGGCGAGAATAGAAAACTTAGAAATGTAACGAGCAGATAACCCGATGCTTTTAGAGCTGGAGGATTCGGAGCTGAGAAAAGGTGGGGTTACTGTCACTGTAAAGTTTTCAAATGTCTCAAGAGAATTGCTGAACAACTCAGCTTTCTTTGGCAAAGAACCTGCACAAACGGATGAAGAGTGTATCGGGTGTAAAAGGAGTAAGTCACACCCATAGAAATGATGATATACAGGACCCCACGGCTCTGATCTCTGCTAGGTGTTTGAGGTCCTATTTTCTAATTTCTTCAATCTAATTAGCCAGGTGCCCGTGGTGGTGGTCGCGGTGGTGGTAGTGCGATTATTCCGCATAATTTCTAGCCGCTACTAATTGTTGTCCACTTTGTTGCCTTTTGTGATCATCACGGATCAAAAGATCAAAATAGCGCCCAAAAAAAATTAAACCTTTTTAGCCTGAACGATACAGTAGGAAGACTGAAAAACGCCGCCATCTCTGGACCACCCAATGGGGTAAATATTCATTGATATAGGGAATAACATTTCTATGTTATCTGATTAATCCATTTATGACGAAAAAAAGTCAAAAGAAAAGAAAGAAATAGCTAATAGCAAACAGGTCTGTTTACCAGCGCCGGATGAAAGAAGTTTGATTACTGGTAACGGGAAGAGGAATACGGTGGCACATACAAACAGGAAATGTGTTGCTGGTGTAGTGTACCCCTATACAAATGGCTACGGTAGCTCGGGGTATCTAGATAACAACTCGGCAGAGCTATTCTCGGAATAAACGGAAATAGGAGAACGTTTTTCGAGATTCCTGCTTGAGGTTTGAAAAAGTCGAGTAGCAAGGCTCGATCTTGGATAGTCCGATCCTCTGCACCCGTAAAATCTCGTCAGGTGGATCGTCTTTATTCAGAACCGTTACAAAACTGTGAAGCCTTTATACTTTTGTTTTGCCGAGACTTTACGGGTGCAGGGGATCGGACTATCGAGGACAGAACCTTTTGCTTTAGTAGTCCTTTATTTTTGCGATCGCTAGTTTAAAATTACTGTATAAATACTCAGTTACGCTCGATGGGGCCTGTAGCGAAGACATGAAATACCTTCTTACCCGTGGAATGCGCTGGAAATGGACTAAAATGGGAAATGACCCCTGCCGCGCGCTCTTTCACCAGTTTTATACAAATTTTCCACGGCAAACCTCATTTCTACGAGAGTTTACGACCAACTGGTAATTCTTACCGTCTTCCATCATATTTTTTTAAACCAAAAGCAAGCGGAACACGTTTCTTTTTAAAACTAATTGGCTCTGAAGTGCGGTGACTCAGAGTGTACATGAGAATATAATTTATGTGCTTTTTACGTCACGTTCTTTCGAGTATTTTGTGCTTGTTTACATTGTTTCTGCAAGCTCGTGGGTGCAAAAATTGAATCTTTCAAATGAGATTTATTCGCGGCGCCGTGGTGTTGGTGGTATTAATAAATTATCAAGGAAGTCCGTAGACACAACGGCTAAATATTATATAATTCTTTCGCGTTCGCGTTTTGGATTTTCACCTATGTGTAAATTATATATTAGGTGACAAATAAAATAAATTCAGCAGAAATCTAGGGAATTACTCCAGGGCTCATTTTTCACCAAAAATAGAATTTGAACTGGGATTCAAGCCGAAATTTAGTATTGGAAGGACGGACACGGACAATTTTCATTTTTCCCATGAAAACATGGTGTTGTAGTTTACCAAGAACAATGACGACATCAATTTTAGCGTCGGGTCGAGTCATACATGGCAAATTTAAATGGCTGTAGAGCCAGGACCGAGGGTGTTGCGAAACATTTACGGCCCGCTTAGGCGCGCAGCCGAAATATCTCGGTTATTTCTGAACCATTCTGGAAAAGCAAAAACTCCGCATGGAGCGGAGGTCCATAGCTATTACCGAGCCAACTTTCAGCTCTATCAGATATGGAAAAATCAAGGCAAATGTGTAAAAAATGGTTAAATTTTCAACGTTTGGGCTTCCCTAGGATTATCCACAAATGGGATTGAGCTGAAATTTGGTTTGGTGATAGCTCGGGGAGTCCTTTATATGTGTGCCTTTAAATTTTCGAGAATGGTTCAGAAATAACCGAGATATTCCGGTCGCGAGTTCAAGCGTCTTTTTCGTGTTTTGTGTGATCGTAAGCGTCAATGAAAAACATTATTAACCCATTTTTTCCCGAATTTTACATTTCAAGAAATTTTTTACTGGAAGATGAGAGTAGATCCATTCGATGGCGTCTCTCGCCGTCTACAAGGAGAAATTTTTTCATCAGCTTGGGAGCGTCACAGTGAGGAATCGACAACGTTTTACCAGAATTACGCCCTTCTATAAGCCTCGAGAAAAGTAGACCACTCATAGAAAAAGGTTTAATTCTGGTAAAACGCTGTCGATTCCACACTGTGACGTTCCAAACCGTTAGAAACCAGCTCAGCTATCTGACGGCGAGAGGCGCTATCGAATGAACCTTGTTTTCAAGAAAAAATTTTTCCAACCTGAACGAAAAACACCAAAGGGGGGACCAAGGCAAAAAATGTTCATATTTGAACACATGGGAATGAATGGGTTAACTCTGTTTTCAACATAAATCGCCCACATACTCCAGTAATACTGAGTCAGTATCATCCGGTCTGCCATTACGTGGTACACTACCAGCGGAACAAGATCCGGCCGCTTCGGTGCTTCCTTGTTATTCACTTTTCTACATTTTATCAGCTCAAATAGAAAAAATCCGCTTATACCAGGTTCCACAGACAGGGAAATAGACTTCCTGCCCTGTATACACACATGTGTTTTTGAGGAATGGTCTCCAAATCTCGTGAACTATATAATGAACAAGGGGCCGAGGTCTGTTTTCAATTTTAGAGAGCAAAAAGAGGGCAGAATAGTAAAAGAGACGGACACGAAGCGAAGGGAAGTAGGAGTGAACTTATTCGTAGCTTGTGGTAAATATTTTCCTGGAGAGATAATTGCGCAAATGTGTGGAGTTTGGATACAATGATAAATAGGAGGGACGAGCGGAGAAAACGGACTTCGAAAGACTTCAAAGAGAATATGGCGAAAAAGGCTGCAACAATCAAAAAAGGAGCGAAAATGGATTATTTTACTGTTCCAGGGGGAACTTAGCGAGCGAAAGTTTCCTGATTCTCAATTTCAAACTGAAATTCGGGCACTTTTGTTAGCCAAACTGTCAAATGACTGATTTTAAGGCTGATTTTAAGATAGGAGTCACCGCAACAATTGGTTGACAAGGGATAAAAATTAGGGCAAACCTAGCTCGAATACAATCTAGTCGATACTCACAACTTTTTGATGAAGTCAGCAGCCTGATTTCCAGGTCAACTGAGGAAGTTCAGGAGAAAGGCCTAACAAAAACATTTTTTAATTGGTATGCAGTAAATGTCCAATGGACTTTGATCTGGTCTTGTCACAAAGAATCTCGTCAGCCTGGAATGCCTTCAACAAATACAAGAAGATCTTCGGCAGTCGGACAGTAACCACCCAACAGAAAGCCAAACTGTTCAATTGCGTTGCCATGCTTTACCTACGGAGCGGAGTGCTGGACTCTAAGCTCGATACAACGTCATCGACTGGCTAAAGAACAACACAAGATGGGCCGCCAAATATTAGGAATAACCCTGCTTCATCACTGGAGGAATCAGCGCCTGATGAATGTCTCGAAATTGAGCCCGGTAAACAAAGCCGCCACCTGTCTCAAGGGGAACTTCGCCAGGAAAATGGCAACAACAGAAGGGCCATCTAATCTTTTGAACATCCTCAACTGGAGACCATACGAGAGCATCAGACGTCGTGGCCGTCCCCGGCTACATTGGCGTGACGAATTCAAGCAGTACACAGGAGAAAGATGGCAGAGAGTAGCTCGAGACGACGCTACCGAATGGAAAAGATTGAGAAACCTACGTGTACAACAAGCAGCCTGAGGACTTCTGAGGTCGCCGTGTGGACTGCTTATGTGATAATATGTAGACAGAAACACGAATACGATAAATATTATTATTATTAAAAAAATGTCCAACGGAAAGGAGCCGCACTTCAGGACCTTGTGGCAATTTTGAGCTCAAATGCCCCCGGTTTCCAATTTCGCCAGTAAAAATTATGAAGCCATTTTTGGGCAAAATGTCCCAAAACGACTGATTTTTGGGCAGGAAACGGCCCCGGCAAAGATGAAAAGGACAGGGATAGTATTTTAATCATGGTTACAGCCTTTTTAGCCAGCCTTAATCCCTTTCGTTTTATGGCCTGCATTATTGAAATTGAGCTTTTTAGGACTGAATTCAATTTTCATTATGTGTTCCCCACTCAAAGGAAAAAATTTGGCCTGCCGCGCTTTGGAGAAGCAAAATAAGGAAGCTGACAATGTGTTTTGACGTTGTTTCCCTTTTCTTCCTCTTCAGAATTGGCAATCCTCCTCTTACTTAAAAATTTCGAAACAAACAAAACCCCGCGTTTTCGTTTTTGCAAATGAGAGCAAAAAGATCTAAATATGGTACCGGACAAACATCCTCTCCTTCCAACGTTTGAACTTTGTTCCTTTTGAAGGACAATGCCCGAATTGGAAATGATTTCAAAGAAAAGAGGCGGCGATGAATGAATATTTCCGGAGAGAGAGGGGGGTTGGAGAAGTTTTTGAGTTTTGGGTTCGAAAGAGAGGGGGATCTGACTTCTGGATGGCATAAAAATCAACGGAAAGAAGACCGGAACAGTTTAAAAGGGGCAGTTCTGCCGAGCAGCTAGATTACTGTAAATAAGTCAGCGCGCTGCTCCCAATTTTCAATCTGGCGGGCTTTAGCCTTCATTTTTTCCCATTATCATTAAATTTAAAGCCGTAGCCCTTTTAAAGAAAGAGTAGTAAGCCATTAAAATATGAAAAATAGGAAAAATAGAACAGAAGAGTGGGAGCTATCAAGCTTATCCACCCATTGAAAATGAAAATCTGGTCTCAAAGACGTCGGCATGGGGGTATTTAAATAAATTCCCAAAACGATCATTGTCCGGCTGAAATAATAGACGATTACGGTAGGATTAGCGGACAATCTGCACTTATATAGCGAGGATGACGCCATTGGGAGCAGAACACACCGTTTTTTGTCAGGCTTTCTTTTATCCCTCCAATAGAATCTGTACTAAACAAAACTTTATTGCACACCAAATAAATAATCTCCGTTGTCCACAACAACTGGAATGGTTTAATAACCGGGAGGAGTACGAGGTGTAGGGCAGTGGAAGCAGTCTCCGGCTTGTCCCTTGCTTCCAAGGGGTCCAGGCTTTCCGGGCTCTCCCTTTCTTCCGCTGCGTCCCTTCTTTCCTTGGTCTCCATCGGGTCCCTTGGGTCCGGGAATGACAGATCCAACACGGCCCTTGGGTCCGCGCTCTCCCTTTCTTCCCTGAGCTCCGGGGGCTCCAGGAGGTCCAGGGGGTCCGTTGACATTGATGACGTGTCCATCGTCTCCCTAAAATTTCCAATAGGATTTGTTCAAGAAGGGGGGATTCTTACCTTCTTTCCCTTGGGTCCAGATCCTCCGGCTTCTCCCATAGGTCCGGCGGGTCCAACCATGCCGGGCTCTCCACGGCGTCCGTCGACTCCAGAAAGTCCGGGAGATCCACGAGGTCCTTGAGGTCCCTTGGCTCCGGCGTTTCCGGGAGGTCCAGCAGCTCCAGGTGGGCAGATGACGCAAGGCTCGGCTTGGAGTCCATCGGATGGCTCAACTCCTCCTTCCTTTCCGTCCTTTCCTTCGTCTCCAGCGTGCCCATCCTGTCCTTCCTTTCCATCATCTCCAGGAGGTCCGGGGGGCCCGGCTGGTCCCTGCTGGCAGGTGCAGCACTGAGGAGCGGGTTCGGCGTTGACAACGGGGCCGTAGCCGTTGCTCGGGGGAGGAGCAGGAGCGTATCCTTGTTCAGTGGCAGGGGCTCCGTATTCGGCACCACCTCCGGTTCCGCTGTTCGGTACCCAGTGGCCGAATTGCCAGCCACGCTTCTGTCTGATGGGGGCGCGGACAGACATGGCCATCATCAGATCACGAGTACGGGACTAAACGCCGGATTTTTGTGAAAGAAAATGGGGGATTCTACCTTGCAGAAGTCAGTCTCAGAGATGACAGTTGATTGAAGGTTCTGGACATAGCTGTAGAGCATGGGCAGAGCCAAGACCGAGACGATAACGGCGGTGGTGGAGATTACCACGGAAACGAAGGCGACGCGGCGCATTTGCCTGTAAAAAATCTCATTTTGGTGATCATAATAGAGGAAAAATCAGGTTAGAAGTCGAAAAAAGGAATTAGAGATGATTTCTGATGCCTACAGTAATCCTTACCTGTGTTGATCGGTGTCCTTTCCCTCCATGGCGCGGTGTCGGGAGCGGGCGAGTTGCCGTATGTTCGGATCATCCTTATATAGGCAGCGGTCCTTTGTCCTTGACTCGGACGGGATATGAACCAGATAACGGCCAGATATGCAAATGCGCCGCAGCACACGCAAATATGAACACTAAGATAACGAGAAAATCGAGAACAGACGGGGGAAAAATATTCCTGAGATCAGGAAAAAATGGCAAATTTTTCAAGCTGAATTTGTTTCAGTTCCCTGGAAATTCCTCTAATTTACACCAGCTGCCCACGAGGATACAAGGTCCAGCCACTCACTTGCTTCTCTCGGCCCTTCCTCATAAATCCCACAGAAGATAGCCCCCTCCCAGTTGACTTCCCAGAGTTGGTTTTATTAATTATAAGAGCTTCCAATGATTTTCCAGCACCTTGGCCTGAATAGGATCGCTGGGGTCAACGGTTGGACCGGTGAAGTGGACAGAGAAAGAAGAAAACCATCAAAGTCAACGTTTATTGGTTTCCTGTCCTGATTTATGAGCGCAGAAGAAGCTGACCAGGTGTTCTTTTATGAGTTCTAGGTTGTTGTCCTCTGGTCGTGGGGAAGGGATCCTGCACTTCTTACAGGCTGCTCCTCAAAACAATGCTCCGCCTGACAGTAGATGAACTCAAACTTCGTCTCTAAATAAAAAAGGCTATGATAACAAAGGGTAGGCTACTGACCGTCCGAGACTTCGATGGTCTGGTTGCCGGCCAGTGGTCGCTTCCTCAAGTCGTATCCATTGACCGTCAGCAACGAGGGCATCGGCCCCTGCATCAGATAATGTAAACCTTTACTTGATCCTCTCAAACTGCTCCTGGTTTACGTTTTCCCGGGAGGACGAGTCCATTGGTCATATTCACCTGGAAGCAGCCGACCTCGCTCGTCACCTGAAGATGACTCTATTGGTGGCCGTCCAAAGACCTACAAAATTCTTGGGCTGCTTACAAGTGGGCCAAGTCTTGTTGTAGAGCAGCTTCATATAGGAGGCCCCGTGGGGGGGGCAAGATGTGCTTCTTTAGATTTATTAATTATATTCGTTATTCCGCCCACCGCGGGTGTCGAATGTTGACCCATTCAAGGGTCATGAAGAAAGGAGAAGAACCCCAGCAAAATCCGTAATGGCCTCACACCTTTTTTTCAAAATTGCCATAGATTCTCCCAAGAGTCTACTGTACGGAGCCGAATACGATTATGAAGTTCATCTCTTCATAGTATTTTGCCCTCTTGCCAATATTCCCGTGATAATAAGCAGTACATATATCTAACGATCCCCCTTCGGAGAGATGGTCAACGACTGATAACGGTCAGCTGACCCGCATAGTATCTGGTCGGTAATGAGAACGCCCGATAGGGGAGAGAACCGCGGGGGAGAGACAGGAATATAGGGGGCTGTTTACTACTCCTAAATCGAGTAAATTATTGTTCAGAAAAGGGAGGTGAACCTAATATGTGAGGTCTGAAATGAGTAGGAGGAAAACGCTGCTTTCCTCTGGTCTAGAAATCTATCCCTTTCTCTTGCTTGTTATCACCCAGTCGGCGATTTTCTCAAGTCCGGGTAACCAGTAACCTGAACCAGTTCCCCCCGACGTAGGCGGAGCCAACTTCCCAACTTATAAAAGCCCCAAAAAGCCATGTCCCTCCCAGCCGTCATGGAATCCAAGGAGACGGATGAGCAGCGACAGATGCGGCGGGTGGCCTTCTTCGCCGTGGTCATCTCAACGGCTGCCGTTATTGCCAGCGTGGTTACTCTGCCCATGCTCTACAGCTATGTCCAATCCTTCCAATCACATCTCATCGTGGAGACTGAGTTCTGTAAGGTTTGTTCCCCCTTTCTATTCCCCGTTTTATCATCTATTCCCTATTCCAGACTCGGGCTCGGGACATGTGGGTAGAGATGCAAGTCCTCCACCGCAGCGGAGTGCCGAGAGCCAAGAGGGAGTCCGGAACTTGGCTCTTTGGTCAATTTGTCCCTGACAGTGGCACCGGAGGAGGCTACAACCAGGGCGGAGATGCCTACAACGCCGCTGTCTCCAGTGGGCCAATTGGAGTAGGGGGCAACGGCAACGGCAACGGTAACGGCAACGGCGGCGGAGATGCTGGACTATCCTGCTGTCCTTGCCAGCAGGGACCGGCCGGGCCTCCCGGACCCCCAGGAGACGATGGTCCTCCTGGAAATGACGGCCTCCACGGAGGAGCTGGAGCTCAAGGAAAGGAGGGGCAAATCCTCTCCTCGGCTATTGCTCCCAGCGAGCCTTGCATCATCTGCCCTACCGGACCCCAGGGACCCACCGGAATGCAGGGACCTCAAGGCCCCGTCGGACCCAAGGGCAAGTCCGCTGACCGTGCTCCTGATGGCAAACCGGGAGAGCCTGGAATGATGGGAGCTTCTGGACCACCTGGAGGACTGGGAGAACCCGGACCCGCTGGCCCTGCTGGACAGCCTGGAAGAGTTATCCAAGTCAACGGGCCGGCTGGTCCTGCTGGAGCTCACGGAGCAAAGGGACCTCCCGGACCCAAAGGACTTCCCGGAATTGATGGAGTCACCTATGCTGGTGAACAGGGACCCGTTGGAGATCAAGGAAGTGCTGGACCTCAGGGACGACCGGGACCTCAAGGACCTCCCGGACCTTCTGGACCACAGGGTAAGATTTATGGATTGAAAGGGGGGAAATTTGATCTTTTTCAGGAGAGGAAGGTTCCTGCGACCATTGTCCGGAGCCTCGTACCCCGCCTGGCTATTAACAAGGGCAACAACACTGCTTACGTGTAGTTCTTTCCCTCGCCCATCTCGCTCGACTAATAATAAATCGCTCGCTCTCAAACAATATTTCTTAAACTTTCTATCGTATGACGAAAATGTTTATTCCCTAGTCAGTTAAAAAGAGACTGGCCGTTCAACCACCGAGAAAGGAGAACAGATAAAAATTTCCTTCTTTTCGGCCTTCATGTGGACGACACATTTCATTGCAGCCGTAGCCAGCATTCCCACGATCCAATAGCAAAAGACCATGGAAATGAACAGATTAAGATAGAGGTTATACTCATCTAAAACTTATTTTGCTTCTTTGTATTAAACTCCTCAAACCTGTACTAATTCTGCCCGTAATTAGGGTAAGGAGGACCGTTCCCATTAAAAAAATGCCGGCTACTCGAAGAAATCCACAAAAAATTCTGAAGGGAAGCAGAAGAACGGATCGTTTTACGTAGAGTCCAGTCAGAAGGGATTGAAGGATGGAAAAGAGTAGACTCCAGAGGTAAAACTGAAAAAGACAATTTCAATTGCTGATTTATAATTGGGTACCATATTAAAGCGACGCCATTTATCCGGTACGAGTACTGGAGCGAGTAGTAGAATAAAAGTGAAAAATAAAACCCTGCTATACCAAGAAAATAGCGGGTATTTTTATGTTTCCTTCAGCGGCGAACGCATAATCCATATTCTTCGAAAAGCTCTTGGTGGAGCCGAGAAGAACTAGCCGCACAATCGGATTTTCACAACAAATCTCTTCTCCGCGAATTTTAGCCTCGGTAACAATTAATTTGACATCTTTGCGGGCAGTATTCTTGGCTGATATTGTCTAGAGAATATGAAGAATATGGGAAGGATCGATCAGCTGATCATCGGAGAGAGATATGGCTGCGCCAAGGATAAACATAAACAATCCCCGCGCTGGCGGTCCGTTTCCTATTTTCATTAAAATTTTATACAGTATGACCAAAATATTTATTCAATGTTCATCAACGGTTGAGCTGCTTCAATATCAACAGAGAGACGAGCAGTTTCTTTCTTTTCGAACTTCATATGGACGACGCATTTCGTTGCAGCGGCGGCCAGTTTTCCCACAACGAAGTAGAAGAAGATGGTGAAAATTAGCACAGAAAGATGGAAGTTATACTCATCTAAAATTTTGTCTACTTGATTATACAGTAACCTCCACATACCTGTATCATATGGGCGAAGAATCAGAGCAAGGATAGCTAGAGCGATTACAACTAGACCGGCAAGTCGAAGAAATCCACAAAGAATCCTGAAGGGAAGGAAGAGACACGACCGTTTTAGACAGAGTCCAATCAACAGGGTTTGAAGGACGGAAAAGACCAGGGCCCATGAATAAAACTGAAAAACTATTTTAATTCCTGGCTAAAAAATGCTTACCGTGCTGAAGAGAAGCCATTTGTGGGGCACGAGGATGGGAGCAACCAGCAGAACAAGTGTAAGCAGTTGAGCCATTTTCCAGAGAAAGTGACAGGTACTTTCGTGGTCGCCTCCAGTGAAGAGCCCGTAATCCCCATTTTTCGTGTAGCTGGTCCTTGTAGTTCCAAGGAAAATTTGCCTCAGAAGAGGATTGTCCCATGGGCATTCTTCGCAGCGAAGTTCACAATCGGCAAGATATAAATTGATCTCATTGTGGGTCATCTTCCTGGTTGACATTGTCTAGAAATTGGGAATTAGGAATATAGAAAAAGATTTGGGTGGCACATGCTGGTCATGAAAGGGCAGAGGACAAAATATAGTTCATTTTTAACGGATATTCCACGGAATAAGCTCTCCGCTGCGGGACCAGGAAGCTTTCAAACCTGGCCCCGTAGCGGAGTCGCGCCGCAAAATTTGAATCTGTGAAATATCTGTTGGAAACGGAGAAAGGAGGTAAACCCGTATGGTCATTTTCAAAAAATAGGATTACCGTACTTTGGGGCAATTTGGGAACGGCAAAGAAAAATTGTAAGAAATCGAAAACCGCGATCACTTTTGCTCAAACGGTCTCGCGCGGAAAGTTTGGCGACCCATTACGATATCCCTTCATTTTGGAAAACGACTATATAAAGAATTGACCGGGTATAAATAATGTTATCAATAAAAGGAAAGCAAGGAAACTGGGGAAAATACCATGAGGAATGGACTGATCTTGGCTTGCAACGCAAAGCGAGATAGAAAACAGGGATCGCGCCCCTTTTTGGCTTTCTAATTTCTAAAAATCGCTTTTTATTACAGTAACCCAGGGGAATATTGATTTTTAAAAGAAATTTAAAATTATCAAGGAAATTGACCATATCTGTGCAGAAATGGCGACTCGCCCTCTTCGGCCAGTCAATGTTCCCGTTGATGATTCCAGCATAGTTTTCATCCAAAAACCGAAATCTAAGGAATCTTATGCCAGCTTTTTGCATAGGGTTTGTTGTTCATTTTTACTTCCTATATCGTTTTTAAGCATAACCGCGCCCTTGGATCATTAACAGAACTGGAAAAGAAACACATCTTCTCCAAATGGTCTGATCGCTGTGGAGGGTATGCGGAATTCGTGTTCCCATTTCCATAGTTTCAGTTATTTCAATCTACAGGACTTTGACATCGGCCGCCCGCTGGGAAAAGGAAAATTTGGGAGTGTCTACGTGGCACGTTGTAAGCATGACGGGTTCATTGTTGCCTTGAAGGTTTTGGATCCCTGGACAGTTTTGTAAAGGGGAAATTCAGGTCCTTTTCAAGTCACAGCTTCTCAAAGCAGGAGTTGAACATCAAATCACACGGGAAATCGAAATCCAATCTCATCTTCGTCATCCAAATGTTCTTCGGTTGTTTACTCATTTTTGGGACGAGAAAAAGGTTCGTGTTTAGTCCCTCCCTATAGGGAATAATAGGTTGGTAATATATCGAGGGGGCGAATTGCTTATAAAAAAAGTAGTGAATTAAAATAGGAGAGAACAGGGGACAAGAAGATAAGATGGTGCAGCATGGGGCCCATAGGACCGACTGAGGAGGCGACTCATCCTCGCGGGGGGATGAGTGATCTGGAAGGACAGAACAGTTCGTTTAATCAAATGGCAGGGATGGAAGACTCCATTCCTCATCTTTTTGCTGCCCTTGTCTGGGCTTTGGAAACGGACGCGAAAACCATGGTGCAACATTTGTTCCCCAGTCAAATGTCGTCCATTTGAGGGCTGCGACCGTTGGAAACAGTTCCGCCTCAAAAATTATGCTTCAGTTTGGGGGTTTGAAAATGTTGGACGCAAAACCCGCTCCCTATCGAGATTTCGACGCTTTCCGCCCTCTCCCGGCCGAAAGTGGAGGTTCTTCGGACCTCTCTGTTGCATCAAAGAATTGTTTAGATCTACTTGGTCCTTGAATATGCTGTTCGCGGTGAGATGTACAAATCCCTACAAAAGAAGGTCCGATTTGACGAAAAAACAGCAGCAAGTGTCAGTCCCCTCTTCCTTTTCCAGTTATTCCCCATTTCCAGTACATGTTCCAAATAGTCGATGCACTTCAGCATTGCCATTCTAAACAAGTTATCCATCGAGATATCAAGCCAGAAAATTTGCTCCTCGGCGCTTCAGGGGAGCTAAAAATGGCTGATTTTGGGTGGAGCGTCCATGCCGGAAGCCACAAGTGAGCTCTACCGTACTTTTTTATTAATATATGTTTTCCCATTTTACAGAAGGCAAACAATGTGTGGTACTGTGGATTATTTACCGCCTGAAATGGTCTGCGGGGAGCCACACAATAGAATGGTTGACGTCTGGTCCATTGGCGTTTTGTGCTACGAATTTCTCGTCGGCCGTCCTCCATTTGAAAATAAAAACCAAAAAATTACCTATAGTGATATCAAAAACGTAAGTGTCGTATTCTACAGGTCAATTTCTTTCCCAGGTTACCTATTCTTTCCCATCATATGTTAGCGACGGAGCACGTGACTTAATTTCTAAAATACTGCAACGCAATCCGGAAGATCGTCTTTCTCTTGAAAAGGTATGTCTATAGTCTTTTTCCCAAAAAACAGGGCGACCGTAACGGGTCGCAAAACCTTCCGCGTGGAACCTTTAGAGCAAAAGTGATTGGAACTTGCGATTTAGCTCGACTTTTATTCTCCGTTTCCTAAAATGTCCTGAAGAGACAAATGTACGGTAGCCATATTTTTTGGAAAAGGACTACATCTTTCGATGAATAAATTAATCTTATTTGATAGATTATGGAGCACTATTGGGTAAAAGGACACGTACGACAGGCTCAAGATGAAAACAACAGGAACTTTTAGGCTGGAATGGGTCGGCATGTATTCATATGATTTATTGTTCACTTTATTAAATCGTAGTGATATTTATATTTATAAAAGTTGGTATTCACGTGTATCTTATGACTAGGAAGGGGGAATCTTTGTCCTCCCAAGACTTCAAAAACCCGCCTAATTTTGGCAGTTTTAGCATGTCTGTCTACAGTAATTTAACCGTCAGCTCCCACAAAGTCAATCAACCGCTGTCCGGAGAGCCTAACGAGACGGCTAAGAAACATGAAACGGAAGGAAATAATGGTGACCAGGAGGGAGCATTGGCAGAAATGAACAGAACGGCGACAAAAGAGCCGCAATCCAGCGAGCCGGTGAAATGAACTCAACTCGCTTCAGCTAAGTGATAAAAGGTGTTCTTATCAAAATATTCTTGTCTATAAATCGTTTCAATTATATTTTGATTACTCTAGGTGCTTTTAGATCGCGACGGGACCACAATTGCCTCTTGGCTTTATAGTACAAGAATAGAAGAAAAATAATGGTTCTTATAGATTTATTTGGCACGGGGATGATTAGGAAATGACGACAAATGAGAGAAGAGAAGTTAAGCTTCGACCCATTCGAATCGTTTCCTGAGTTCTTCCTCTTCCTCGGGGGTGAAGTCGTTGACGAGGCCGAAGACCTTCCGAATCTCTTCGACCGACTTCCCGGTGGCCATGTCGGCAATCTTCTGGGTGATGATATCGATGAGCCCGGGAATATCCAGGTAGTTGGCGCCCTGAAATTGTCTCTTAAACCGGAAAATAGAGAAAAAGACGAACCATCAGCATGGAGTAGAGCTGTTCCGACGTGACGTCCAGGTATTCCTTGTCTGCCTCGGTCAGCCTGATCCGGGGGTCTTCGTGTTCCTCCTTCGGCTTGTAGGTCTCGCCACGATGAGTCTCACACCAGTCGAGAATCTTCTTTAAAGCCCAGCCGTCGACATTTGAGACGGGAAGAGCCTCCGAGAGCATCGCGTCTTCAGAAGAGGAGATTCCGAGGTCCGAGACCATTTTCTTGAGCAGGTTCGACTGGAAGGCCGCATCTTCGGGCACGGTAATCTTCTCGCCGTCGTTGGCCTTCAGGGTGAATTGCAACAGCTTCTTGGCAGCGGTTTCGGTGGGCATCTTGAGTTGGGGAGAGCAGGGAGACGAGTGTGATGGGAAAGCGAGGGGGGCCGGCCTTATATAGGACAGACACATGCAACGCGAGCACGGAAAGCAGGGAACGCGTCGCTTTAGGGCTCGGACGACGGGAAAAATGCAGATTACGGTACATATTTGGCTTCCGTCCAAAAAGAAGAAAGGGCTCTACAGTTATCAAAATAATGGAGCCATGATACTTTCACTTTTAAAGTTCTAAAACTGGAGGCTAAACCTTCGTTGGCTTCAGACTCCAGTGAGCTCTCGACGACTGGGATGAGTCGATATTGATTTTTCGGCTTGCCCAAATGTAAGGAGAACTATTTGAAAGAAAACTTCCTGGTAAAGCTTTGCAGTTGAACCGTACGCCAAAAAGAGTCCATCCTGCTGAACCGCGACTCTCTCCTGCTCTACCGTGGATTTGTATTCCTCCCCTACTCTGGATTTGTATTCCTCCCCTACTCTGGATTTGTATTCCTCCCCTGCACCATCACTAGGTTTCTACAACCATGAAATTAAAAAATACCTTTTCTAACAAACAGAATCATGAAAATCTTTCCATTAGCGGTGTAGGTTGCCAGTCACCGCCTGTTTTATCCTGTAACCGTCCAAGAACCTGTGGAAATCAGATACATTTCTTTCATTCAAGCTTTCTTCTCTCGCCATGACAACTTTTAGAACTTCAACTTCTCTTGCTACCTGCTTTTCTCGTGTTCTGGACAGTGAATCTGGCCGGCGCCGCCTCCTTCGATTGTAAGTTCGCTCCAATTTGTCACATTTTGGGTAATCCTATTTTTAGGTAATGAATTGACAAGCGCCGTCCCTCCAGCGGATGTAATTAAACTTCCTTGTGACCGTGTTAAAGGCAAAAAAGATGATTATGATCTTACTGTTGGGAATATTGCTGATAATGAGTGGGAACGCTTTACATCCATAGTAAAGCAAATCAACAAGGCTAACGTTATCATCAAAAGCCAGTCTATCAAAAAGTTGATTCTACCAGACCTTTCATTATTTGAAATTAATCGTAAGTCTTTGTTATGGCGCGCGCTTGGGCATCAACCGACATGACCACAACCGCAACCCCTGAGGCCGGTTCGCTCCGTTGGGACTTCCGCAAAGTTGAGACGACGACCTCACTTTTTCGTACGAAATGTAAAAAAAAAAGAATTGGACAAATCCGGTCTTGTCCAGCCCCGTTGCGCTTCCGATACCCGGCTTCCCAAACTCCTGTGGCCGTGCACACGAAACTGCCCTTGTGTGTAAGTTATACAAGTTACCGTACTCTTAAGACCCACGGTTTTAAACTTACCGTAGCCTCTCGGAGCCAATATGGGCCAACATCGGGACTGTGACAGCTTCGCGCGCTCCAGCGAGATTGCCTTATTGCCCAGTTACTCTAGAGCCCATTAGCAGGCCTCTCCAGTAGTGAGAGAAGAAAGTTGAAAGTCAGAAAAGCGAAAACAGCTGTCTGACTACGGTAATTGGTCAAATTTCCCGTTAAATACCAGTCAAACAGCCAATTTTCTCGCTTTTCAAGACCACCACCATTTTCGTCTCCTGTTTTTCTCCAAACTAGTCGTCTCCTTTTCCGATGGCCGAGCCGAAGAAACAAGAAGATCCGAACCCCCTGGACACCTTTGTTCCACCCAAGGAAGGCGAAGCTATCCGCAGTGAACAAGGCAAGAAGCACTGGTACCATGTGGTGAAGGAGCTGGGAAGAGGAGGAATGGGCGTCGTGCTGCTGGTCAAGGATCAAGCCACCAAGAAGGAATACGCCATGAAATGCGAGAAAAAAGGAGGCAAATATGACCCAACCCGTCGCCTGAAGCTGGAAGCCCTCGCCATGTTGGGATTCCGCGCCCGCAGCTCGAAACACCTCGTCCATGCCATCGACTACGGCGCGCACAACGACTTCACCTTCATTGTGATGCCGTTGATTTGGAAGACGCTGGCGGATCTCGAGAAGTACATGGATGGCGAAGTCTTCTCTAAGTCAACGGCCATCCAGATTGCCATACAGACTCTCCAGGGCGTCGCGGCCATGCACGATTTGGGACTGCTCCACAGGGACATCAAGGTTCGCCGTTGTTTGTCTCAGTTGCGTCTTATTTTACCGCCCACTGGATTAAAATTAGGATAGTCTTTTCGAGATCCAACCGCCGCCAAGATTTCGTTCAAATGGGCGGGTCGCTGGCTAACTTCTGCCAAATTTTCCTTATATTCTTTCCATTTTCAGCCGGCCAACATCGCCCTGGGCAAGCAGCGCACCACGGTCTACCTCCTGGATTTTGGAATGTGCCGCTATACTCGTCAAGACGACGGCTGCCATTTGCGTAACCGTGGCCAAATACAATTCGGCGGTACTGTATTCTACAGTTCTCTCGGAGGCATGCACTCGCATGACCAGAGCCGAGCAGACGACGTCGAGACGTGGTTCTACGTGATGTTTCCCTATATCAGCATGAAGAAGGGCACCGATCTGGACATGCCGACAGACGAGGAAATCAAGGAAGAGATCCTTCGAACGAAAGAATCGGACAAGATAAAGAAACCACTAGCGGAAGCAGAGCTGGCAAAGGAGTCAGTCGGGGGAATGAATATGCTGGAGAAGCTTTTGGAAGTACAGAACGAAGAACAGAAGATTCGGAAACTGGCCGGCGCCGCGAAAGATGATGCCGAATCGAAAAAAACATCCATACTCTCTGATTTCAAGCAGGAGGAAGTAATCAACGCCCAGAACAGTCTGGTCGTCCAGAAGAAGATTGGCTTGATGGAGAAGGGTCCCAAAGCCGGCTTGGATCTGCCGCTGGCCTTCAACATCATCCGGGAGTACATTATCGGACTGACGTGGTACGACCGGCCGGACTACGAGTACATACTACAGCTGTTGAAGGACACCGACACCGTGGAGAAGTGGTGCGACTTGGAGGAGCCGCTGGACTGGCTGAAGCCGGACATTGCCGCCAAAATTGCGGAGGAAGACGGCGGAAAGAAGAAGGACGACAAGAGCCTTAGCTTCCAATAACTGATCAAAATTGTATAAAGTCTATTTGTTGACTCCCTCTTTTCCGTTCTCTTTTTCATTTTCCATCTCTTATTGATTATCTTCTTGTTCATCGTCTCTTTGCGTTCTCCAGGTTTCTTCTTCCGCCTAATCCACTGACCCACCATATTTTCTTCTTCTACGCCCTGTACTATGTTATTTTGGAGTTCAGGCCGTTGCGTACTGGACAGTATGCGACCCAGAGGGCGCCAGGAGTTTTCTCATGTTTTCCCTTATTCCACTGGCTCTTTATTGGAACAGGAGCGCATCCATGAGGAGAAAATGGGAACAGAGGCAATGGATGGACAAGGAGTCTCCCGTACGTGTCTACTGGATATTCTGAGAGTCTCTGTGGAGAGAATTAGCGCCCAGGAAGCACATGATGCAGGTATATAATAGAAACCAAGGCCCAAAGGTCATTTTCAAAGTCCATAACATAGCCATGAGGGTTGAAATCACCGTGACAAAGACGAGACGAAAAAACCTCGCCCATATTTTAAAATTCCGCCATTATCCATTGTACAGTAACCCTGACCGTAATTTGTCCTGTAAAAACCACGTTAGACCCCGTTTTATCCTGTCCTGCAAATCCCCATGTCAGAGCAAACAGTCCATTCCTCCATTCAAGCTTTCTTCTCTCGCTATGAAAGGTCGTCTACTTCTTCTTCTCTGGGAATACCAACAACTTTTAGAACTTCAACTTCTCTTGCTATCTGCTTTTCTCGTGTTCTGGACAGTGAATCTGCCTGCTGGAATGAGTGTTGCGGCTGCTCTTCCTTCTGCCGCCACTGTTGATTGTCAGTTTTTACTCTTTTCACAAGATTTTTTGCTACGATTCGTTATAAAACAGCCGTTTCGAAAGCGAAAGCTATAAAATGGAACTTTCCTCATTTGTCATTTTGAACTTTTCCTGGGCTGGGTGGGTCGCCGAAGTCACAATTAACCAGTATACTACAGTCTAATCCGCCGTGCTTTCAGGTCTAAAGTTGACGCCGAGCGTCGTTCCACTGGATGTAATTACTCTTCCTTGCAAAACGATTAAATCTGAGAATGGCTATGATTTAATCGTGGGGAATGTCGACGACGCTGTTTGGCAAGCGTTTACAAAACAATTGGAACAGATTGACAATGTTAACGTCGTCATCAAGGGCTCCACGATCAAGACGTTGAAATTGGATAGTCACAATATATTTCCAACTGGTAAGTAGAAAGGAAAATTACAGTGAGATCGTTTTCTTAGGCCTAGTTGTTGAGGATAATCCAAATTTGGAAGAAATTTTGGTAATTCCTGGTGCAAATCTGGATATTAAATCCGTAACAATTGTTGGTAATCCAAAATTGCGGACGGCTACTGTAGGTGGTCAACCTGCTCCCGGCAAATGGATTGGAAGCCTATATATCAATGATAACGATGAATTGGAGACGGTTACGGTAAATGTGGAAGGAATCGCGAATTCGACGGATTCAACCGTGACGATTAGCAATAACCCGAAGCTGAAAACTCTCGACATGGGCAACGTTGCCAATATTACCGTCGTTGGGCAAATCGCCGTTGAGAATAATCCAAAGTTGACGGATATTAAATTGGCTGGATTGAAGACACTTAAATCCGAAGCTGGACCTCTTCTGATTACGGGTAATGGAGAGCTGCCACAGCTGGAATTGACGCTGTCGACGCTGAAAGCACGGGAAGAATTTCTCATTATGGATAATGCCCAGCTGACGAGTATTAAAATCACGGCTGATGAGCTCATTGCAAAAGGTTTGTTTCCTATTTTATTATGGATAGTTGGGTATAACATTGGATAACGGACATTGTACCCACTCAACGAGGAGCCTATAAAGACTACAGCGGGTTAAAAGAAACCCAACACGCTCCTCCTACTCCCGTTTGTTTCGAAATACCGATTGGAGCGCTATATCTGGCTGGAGCAGAGCAACGAACTCTCTGGGAGTATCCACAAGACCTTCCCGTTACCTCATACATGAGCAAACGCCCCGCGCTTTACGTAACCATTCTGTGTCAAAGTTTGTTGGGCTACAGGGTTTTTGGCAGGGGCGGTGGAGATGTGACAGGGTTCATTAGAATCGCCTTGACGTGCTCTCCAACTAGGTTTGTGAATTGTTGAAATCAGCCAAGAAATGATCGAGATATGGACACAAATACCCGGCATGCCTTTCTACGCCCCAAAATGGGCTCCCGAGATTGGAAACATTTGAATTAATCGCGTTTCTTTTCAGGTATCCGAATTTCACAAAATGAGGCATTGACTGAAATTGATATTGCCGATCCGACAGTCTTTACGTCTCCTTATGTAAGAATATCAAGGAATGGGAAATTGGCACAACTCGCAGTGAATACGTTCCTCGCTCAGACAGATCTCACGGTCATGGGAAATAACAAGCTACCCTCCACTGTACTGGATGCCTTGGAACAGTTGAATATGGCGCTCGATCGAAAGAAAGTCATCCAACCTACTGGAAGTAACTTTTTAACCGCTATTTTTATATAACAAATTGTTTTAGACTGCTTCTTTTATAAGATGATTACTGATCTCTCGGAGATTGATGGCTGTAAAGATGTTGTCGGTGATATGGAATTTATCAAAGGAGTCACGGGTTCGGCTGGCAGTACCGTCCTCGATGTGGTCAACGGAAATATTGACCTGGCTGATCTTCCAGAAGCAAATATTGGTTTCTTGAGTGGAACAACAGTCACCGGATATATTTGTGAGTTTGTTTTTAATCTAATATAACAGTCAGGGATTACTGTAGAACATAGACCGTTCAAATGCCCGCCATTTTCAAATTCTCGTGCCAAGTTTGCCCAGTTGGCCATTTCGGGGAAGATAGACAGGGGGTTCTTGATTTGCTTCCTTTGGAAAACAATTAGGACTATGACTACAGTACCTTGATTGAAAGCTACAAGTTTTTGGCAGCTCGATCCTCGATAGTCCAATCCCTGCACCCGTAAAGTCTCGGCAAGACAAAGATATAAAAGCGTCATAGTTTTGTAACTCGTTTGAATAAAGATGAGCCTACTGCCGAGACTTTACGGGTGCAGGGGATCGAACCGAGCCGTTTTGATCAACAGATTTATAGTCTGTCAAGAAAAATGACGACATTCAAGGTCTAACTCGCCAAGAACAAATTTTAATGGTGGGGCGCACTGACAGATAATTTTCGAGCGGCCAAGAAGAAAAAAGGCCAGTAAGTTCGGCTCGCGGCTAAATCGTTAGACCTTGAATGCCGTCTTTTTTCTTGACAGACTATAGTAGTCTGCTAACGGGCCCAGTTTTTGAGGCCCCCAAAATTTTTCTCTTGGTAATTTCTCCCTTTTCAGCATCTCAAACCTGTGACTTCTTTTCTATCCACAGTTTGCCGGTTCGCAGTCCTCTCTGCAGTGGTAGTATAGTAACTAATGGCCCTGTTACTTGTCCCCCTCCTGCTACTACCGAAACCACTACAGCAAATACCACAACGACGACGAGTACGAGTGCTACGGCTGCTACGACAGAAACACCGACGGCTTATACTCCTACTGCAGCCGGTACAACTCCGACAGTAACCCCAGCGGCAGGTCCCAAGCCGACAGGAAGCTCAACAGATGGTGGCAGGACAACAGCGACCCCAACAACAACTACTACAGTACCTCCAGGAGCACTCGTTGCCGGACCGACATGCCACATTACAGCCGCAGGAAAGCAGCAAATCTGTTCACAATATGCACAGTACGTTATTTTAAACCTACCGTATCCCTCGGAGCGCGGTGTGAAAGTGCTCCATCTAGATTTTCCGATTTGCAGCTTCTTTAATTTTGTTTTATTTACAGAGGAAATATATTCCTGTTGATTATTGTGACCGTACATGCCGGATGGGTAATCGTCTTGGTCATTTACTTCGCCGTCTGGGGCAGTCCCAAAGAAGAGGACACCCGGTCGCTGCCCGCCAAAGGCAAGAGAAAGGGTAAAAAGAGCAACGGAAAGGGCAAAGGAAAAGGAAAGGAAAAAAAGAAGAAGACGTCAAAGGAAGAAACCATGAAGAAGGGCAAAAAGGACAAGGGCATGGATAAGGCCGGTAAAAAGGAGAAGCAGAAGAAGAGCGGCGGAGGTGGAGCGAAGAAGGCCGCGAAAGGAGCCAAGGAGAAGAAGGACGCCTCCGAAACGGAGAAGAGTAAAACGGAAAATTAGAAGAGTATGGCCACCTCGGCGACTGAAGAAAGCGCCATGGGAGCCAAGTAGACTGAGAAGAATCCGCCTCCTCCAGCTGTAGTCATATATAAAGAAATTTTAGATATTTTGGCGAAATGAAGGGTTTCGTAGACGTTTTCTATTACTGTGTTTCTTTTTATGTCGCAATTTACCGTCTTTCTTATCGTCGTAGAGGCGCTGGACGGACTAGAGCAGCTTATGAAAAGCTTGTGGCGTTGGATTTGGCTCGGTCTTCGATAGTCCGATCCCCCGCGCCCGTAAAGTCTCGGCAGGAGGATTGTCTTTGTTCAAAACTGCTACAAAGCTGTGACGCCTCTATACCGTTATCTTGCCGAGATTTTGCGGTTGCAGGGGGAGCTGACTATCGAAGACCGAGCCTCCATACCGGCTATTTCTCCAAGAGGGTCAAGAAAATGAGGAATGTTTTGAAGCGACGCTTCCGAAACTCCTATTCTCCTGCCCCAGAGATAATTTTATCCCCGTCAATTTTCAACAACACCTGAGGGAGGCCAGGGGCAAAATGGTGTAAACAGATGACGGAGAAGAACTCGTATGTTCTCGTACGGCTGCAGATTCGTTCTAATTTGTTGTTTACCGGAGAAATGAGCGTATTTCTGCGGATTTTTTGGGTTTAAAGAGGAAAAACGTGGCTCGGAATCTGGAGAAAACCATTCGAGAACTCTATCGGAAAAGTGCCTGAAAAGATATCCAAGAGTCAGGGAAGCCGAAAGTCTTTGGACTAAAGAGGTCTCCCTTCCTGTTGTTACAGCCGAATACCCGTATCCCCCCACCTGATGATATCATTCCCTTTCGACCGTAGTGTATCTTGTCACGTTCAGTGTGTCTACGCTCACTTTCCCCTGTAAACGTACCGAACAGAAGAAAAAAAATTCGATCCACCAAATGAGCGCTCCGATAGCTATTTTAGAGGGAAGAGCGATGGCGAGATTATTCTGGTTCCACCTTTTAATTTTATAGGCTGGCAGATAAAGATCCGAGAGGGGGATTTAATGGATCTGGTCGTTTTTGTCTTTAAATTAAAGGACGCCGGCTGGCCGAGGGGAAAACTGGGGCAATGAGGGTGGAGTAGTCCTTCTTTCTTCCAGAGGCGCGCGAATCGCATTAGTCCCCCCTGCGAAACCTTCTCTTTACAATTTTTTTAATCCCAAACGGCGGTTTTTATTATCCAGTCCCGTTGGCAGTTTTTTTCATCGAAGGGGGAAGGAGAACGGAAGGGGGATAAAAGCACAGCGCGACCGACGGCTGACGCTTGCGCCATGACCTCGTTGGGACACGTGAGCGCTGGAATCTGTCTCGTTGGAGTCTTGGGCGCTTTGCTCGGAGTGGCCCGTATTGTTGGAGACATCAATCAGCTGAGAAATGAGGTAAGCCATCTATTTTTTGCCGTTTACTAGCCATTTTTAGGTCGAAAGTGGAATGGGCGAGTTCAAAATCATGGCCGAGGACACGTGGGACCGGCTGCTCATTTTGAAGAGCCCCACTGGCGAGTCAATCCACGCCATTTCCAACCTGTTCAGGCAGAAGAGGTAGATTTTTTCCCTTTTTCATAACCAGCCCCTTTTAGACACGTCTACGCAGGAATGTGTAACTGTAACTCGCATTCCATGGGCTGCCCCGCTGGTCCTCCCGGAGCTCCTGGAATTCCCGGAAAGAGAGGAGAAGAAGGTCTCCCAGGAGAGAATGGCAAGAAAGGAGCAAGCGGCCTCGCTGTCGGAGTTGCTTTCGATGAATTGGGAGGCTGTATAAAGTGCCCCAGTGGACCGGAAGGACCTCAGGGAGCCCCAGGGCAACCAGGAGAGGATGGCTATCCAGGAGCGATGGGAAAAGCCGGTCCGGCTGGAAGTGATGGAGCTCCTGGTGATGATGGCGACGTTGGAGACAAGGGACAGCCAGGAATGCCCGGATTCGATGGAATGAACGGGCCGGACGGCATGCCGGGTACTGTCGGCTTCCCGGGAGCTCAAGGACAGCCAGGGCCTATTGGCTGGCCCGGAGAGCAAGGAACTCCCGGAAAGAATGGAGACAACGGACAGGACGGACCAGACGGGGATGTTGGACCACCCGGACCGCCTGGAAATAACGGCCACGAAGGACATCCCGGACAGCCGGGACCCAAAGGTAAAACCCCGCCTAGATTCATTGCTAACTGCCGTATTTTTTAAGGAAATGACGGCAAGATCGGCGAAGATGCCAACTATTGTCCTTGCCCACCGCGTGGAGAACCGGCTAAACCACCCGGGGCTGAAAGTCACGCCGTCTTCCCAGATAGGGCAGCTGCCAAGGATAAGCTGCAGACGGCTGACAGCCAAGCCGGTGCCACTGGAGGATATGGAAGAAGGCGCCGTGTCCGTTTCCATCATTAGTTCATTTTGTAGAGAAAGAAATAAACTTCACTTTGGCTCATTGTAAACATCGTACAGGGGTGGAAATTGGGCAGAAATTGTGGTGGAAATTCCCGATTTTTAGAGAATAAAACAACAATTTATTCTGTAACAATGAAAGAAAACCCGTTTTCACCCGTAAAATTGACCTAAAAAGCTTTTCAAACGGGTAGAGGAGAGAAATTTCCCCTACCAACCCATAGGAGATTCCCAATAACAACAAATTACGGTATAAGGCCGCTTCTATTGAGATATGGAGCCAGCATAAAGGTCCCGTAGCGATCCATACAGTCCTTATGGATGAAACTGTACTCACAGGCGTCTATACTGTAGCCATTGACTTCATAGAAGAATAAATAGTACCCTTTCCTAGAAAAATGCCGATTCCTATCCCAAAAATAGTTTTACCTGGCTATACTGACTAGTAAATCCCTCATCTGGTAGGACTTCCCATGCATTTCCAGGAAAATTTGGCAAACATTTGTGGTATTCAGAAATGGGGGAAGGGTAACGTATTCCGCTCCTTCGATATCTATTTTAAGGAATTCTGTGTAGTTGTCTCCATGGGAGCGGAGAAGATCCTCTGAAATGGGCTGTCACTGACAGTAAAATGGGAAAATACTCACGAATGGTGCTCTCATTTGGTTGATTCGTTACAGGACCTATTTTCACCTTGGCGACTTCTCCATTGATGGCTTTATACTCCTCGACAGTTTGGGGATTCTGTTGAATCTGAAAGGAGTTTGTTTCGGGGAAGGCGGAAGTTCCTACGGCATCATATCCATAAATTTTGCAAACATTATTGTTGAAGGACTGGATTTCGCGATCAAAGGAGATGTCATTGCGGAGACCAAGAGAATAAATGCTGAAAAAAGCGGATCTGGACTTTAGAATCTTTGTGTCGAGCTTAAAAATCTGGCTACATGAATTTCCCTAGGAGAAGGCGAAAAGAGAGCCCTACCTGCAGTTCTCTTGCGGCATTTCCTTCGGATTACAGACCCATTTCCCGCCGTCCACCACATTTCCAACTCGTACCAAATCCAGACAATAGACCTCCGGAACAAGGACGTTATACAGCGTTGCGTAGTTTGACAGTCCGCCAATACTTTGTAATTGAGCAATACGAGCCGGCGCCTGTCTTGAATAGTAGCCGCGGAGGAAATCGACAGACACTTTTGGACCTCCTGAAACATGATTTTCTTCGTTTCTTTAGCTAAATTTCTTTTGAATGGGAATGCCACCATTAGTTAGGAAAGGGTGTGGTGCTTGTTCACTGCCACATATTATGTCATATCGCAGTGCAATCATTTATCAGCAGAAAGAGGGCCACCTCCTTAAAGATTACGACTTTATAGGGCTGCAAAGGGCAATTAGTTGCTCTGCCCACATAGTTACTCGAAAATTATTGAATTTCCAAAATGAAGGGTCGAGATCCCCTAATAGAGTTCCTCTTCATACTTTTTATGAATAAGAAGGGGAGTTTTAAAAAAGAAAAACACCAGTATAAAAAGCGGAGAAAATTTCACGGACTCACGATCTGTTGGTCTAAAATTAACAGTGGTCATTTTCAATAGTACCGGGTCGTTGTCGTCGTCGTCGCCTTCTGCTCTTATATCCGACGGTCGTCTCACTTTCCAACCTTTCGCATAATCAACTAAAAGAATTTCTCTATTATAGTCTAGTCCCTTCTTACTTCTCATGGTCGGCATATCTTCTTTATTCACCGAAAAGTGGTAAACCATCAAACAAGCAAACACAGCGAAGATGACAACAATAGGCTTCAGCATTTTATCTGAAATTAGACGAAAAATTTGGATAAAATGGGGGCAATGGGCCAGAATAGTTTCACTGTCCTACTAGGACTCCTTTGAATTGTAACGCCTTTGTTGACGCAACCAGGGCGCGATCAAAAGACCCCCAACGCTTATCACTAACCCGGAAGGCATAAAGACGGCGAAGGGGGCATGTCTTTAGCCGCCTGACAATGCTGAGAATATGGCGAAGGAAAGGCAATGAAACAGGCATCACATATTGCTTCTAATTTTTGTTCTCCCTCGTGGGAATGCCATTTTATGGCATAACAACAAAGATAATGAACAATGGCTTCTAGGCTTTGGGAAAAGAAACTCGGGGGAGGTTTTGAGCTGGTTGCAATCTGCACCTGATCTATTCCAAGGGCTCCGGAGACAATTTTTATTAGGTAAAGTGGTTTAAAGGGACCTTGAGGCAGGTCCAACACTCCATGACAACGATGCCCATTAAGGCCATTGGGAAGAAACGGGGCGACTCGGCCCTCGAAAATCCGATCCTCAGCACCCGTAAAGTCTCGGAAGGAGGACCATCTTTATTCAAAAAAATTACAAAACTGTAGCACCTTTATAGCTTTGTCTTGCCGAGACTTTGCGGGTGCAAGGGATCGGGCTACCCAGGACCGACTATGGGCTGATCCAAAGGCCCCAGTAAGCCCTCTAGAAAGTTAAATCCAGCATCAGGACAACTGGGGCGAATAGCGGGCAGTTTACGACCTCTAATGAGGAGAAAAAAATGAAACGAGTCTCTCCGATTATATTTTGTCTGAATTCCCACAGGCAGCGCACCTTATAAAAGCCCCGTCAGACACACAAATGGGTACTCTCAACACCTGCACAATAAATATCTTCAAGAGCTACTATCTGTTCTTGTATATGTACAGAATGAGCAGCAGAATGAATGGAGAAGATTGCAGGTTCTTGGTTAGGTAGTCGCCATACTGCGGGTCCCCATTTGTGAGTCTGACGGGGCTTTATAGGGTGCGCTGACTGTGGGAATTCAGACAAAATATAATCGGAGAGACACGTTACCTACGGCTACGGGGAAATTGATTGGATTCACGATATATTCGTGACAATGCCCTCCATGCCAAAGGCCACACAATTCATTGTTACCTATTTGTACATCTGCAGACAGACGGAATTGGTTTGTGTTTCCGGAAAGGGGATAAGCACTTGACTCTTAAACGGGCAGACATCCTCTAGTTAAATCAAATAAACGAGGGAAAATGAATAGAAAAGGGCGATTGTCGGAAGACGTCTAGCGTCATGGCCTTTGTTTCTACGAGGAAGCTAAAAGAGGGGGGAAGGGTTGCTCGGGGTGGGGAATAACTAATTTAGTGGGCATACTAAAAAACGGAAAATCCAATTTAAAGGGACATCTAATACTTTTATTTCTTCTGTTAAAATTAGTAGCACGATGCAAAGGCACGATTGCAACAATAAATAAAAGTATCAGATGTCACAAAAGAGAGAAAACGATTTTATAAGAAATTGCAGTAAACGCGCCCTATTATTGTCGTACCCTAATTAGGGTATGAAAAAGGAAGTACCATAGAGTCCCACAATAACCACAAAAATAGAATTTATTTGACATGAATCCGGACCATTTCAGAACGAATCAAGAGCGGAGGCTTTAAAATGTCATACACCTCATCGATGACGGCGAAAATGCCATTCAAACGCCGAGAAGTCACCGGGAAATAAACTATACGGTGACACGAGTTCGAAGCATTGCTGACTAACATAAATTTGAATAAGAATTGATTATAGAGTGACTATGAATACGGAGGCGGATATAGTCATTCCTTTCAATGGCTGCTAGGAGGGAATTATTGAACTCCAAACTATTTTAGCTTCTAGCCAAGTCTGGGGAAGAAATCCACAAAAAAGGCGAACACCTCACTTATCCAGTTTGAGGGGTAAAGTAGGATTCCATTGTTGAGAAGGGATGCGAAGAAAGAGTCGAGGCAAGTGGAGACGGTGGTCTTGGAGGCGGTTTTATAGACCTTCTTTTTTTATAGACAGGCTCATTACAAGCTATCAGTATTCCAGCATATTTTCTCCATTTTATAAGCTTTATAAAGTCATAAAACGAGATGGAAAACAAGAATTGTGGAACAAAAAGAAAAGGCTCTGAATTTGTCTGGTTCATAATGAGACAAGCCAGCTTCGTCCAAGTGGAGACTTTTGCAGGTCTTACACCAGGGGCTGGACTTTTCTAGCCGTTAATTTCATTGCCTCAGGCCGTTTTCACGTCTACATTGTGGTCAGCTATTAACCTCATTCACTGCTGGTACCAACTGTTCTGTAGAGAGGTCAGAGATCCCAAATTTCATGCCGGACTCGAACACCAGAAGGAGACCTTTTCCCCTCTTTCTTTCTACTTCTGCTTGGCCTGTCCCATCTGCTCTACAGTAGGAGAACTTCAGAATGGAAACACTTTAGGGATAGATGGGGCGGGCCCAGTTTCGTATCCACGGCGGTAAAACTTGGATCTATCGGAAGAAATCCACGGCTTTCAAGCCGATCAGAACTATTGAAATCCAAGGAGCTATTGGACCTCCCGGCCAAACGAGTTAGACGAATAAAATGGAATAAAAAAAATAGACAAACTGAACACCTTGTTCACTTTCTTCCCCCCTCTACCAACTGTATTATGTTATGGAAGCTGACAATACTGCTGCTACTGCCGCCGATGACGGGGATGATGATAATCAAGCATGAAAGCAAGGATCCCTCATTCTTCTCCCGGGAGGCTGTTTGTGTCCTCCTCATGGGAGCGAGAGAGAGAGAGAGACGGAACTGGTCTCCCTATCCCGGTACTTTTTCATCGGACCCCCCAGACAGTCAGGCATTGAGGCTAGTCGCGGGGCTTGTCATTCGCATGTATCTGCTTCCTCTCGTCCTACTTTTCACCCCCGTCGCGAGAGCACAATGTAGGTCCTTCGATTTTGTTCATCAAAGATCATCTTTATCTTTTTCAGTTGGAATTTCTGATATTCGAGATCGGATTTTATCCACTTTTCAAGGACGAGACAGGTATGTCATCCGCCAAGGGAAGAACCCCTTTCAGAGTCCAAGAATCTCTCGACCAAGCCATTGGAGAAGCTATCAATGAGGCAAAATCCAACATACCACAGTCTCGTTATGGTATAAATGGTATCTTTTCTTTGAAAAGTTGGGGAAGAAGGATTTCTAGACATTGACGCCTCGCCGGAGCCGCTGGTAGCCCATGCAAGGAATATGGAAGCGACTGAAGGGGCAGCAAAGATTGGGGAAGTGTCAGCCATATTGCTGAGGGTGGTGGAGCCCTGAAAAAGAGAAAGACGCGGTTTTTAGGCTACTCAAATACTGAGGGATCGTTTTGGACCAGAGATTATTCCAGAGCTGCGGGAAGTCGATGTTTCCAGGTAATTTTTTGAGTTCAAGAGGTCCTGAAATAATTTGTTTTTCCTTGTTTGCATTCGTTTCGGGACCGTTTCAGGCACCTATACAATTCCATCGTTTCCAGATTCATTAAATTTCCCTACAGCTCAAGGAACTGCAATCCTTTCATGAAATACAGGTCCTAAAACGATGTTTTTCACTGGATAAAATCGTAATCCTTTAGAACATTCGATGGAACCTGCAATAATCTCCAGGAACCGACCTTTGGAACCCGCTACCATATTTTGAGAAGACTTCTTCCTCCAAAATATGAGGTTTTCTACTTTTCTCTGGATTTTATGAAGAAACTAGGATGGCCTCTCGGTTCCTCGTAGTTTTTCCGTCACCGGTTCGCCTCTCCCGAGTCCTCGTCTAATTTCTAATGAAATCCATGGAGTGAACCCGGCTAGGAGTCCAAAAGTGAGGTTTACCCTTACTGTTACCTAAAAAATTCAGTTCTCCCTGCTTCTCATGCAATTTGGCCAGCTGCTAGACCATGAAATTACTCACAGCCCCGTGATACAGACAGAAAATGGAGGGAATCTCAACTGCTCCAGGTGGAATCAGCCATAAAGATTGCGGTGATTGCTGTAATTTCAGATGTGATTCTTCTCATACAGTATCGCGGGCCTGTTTTCCAATCCCGGTACCGGAGGATGATCCCCGATTCTCGGGCTGTATTCCATTTGTTCGAAGTCTGCCGGGACAGAGGAGGTTCGGACCGAGGGAACAGTTGAACCAGGTAGTTTAAAAGGGCAACAACTCCTTTCTAAACGGGTCCCACAGCGATGAACTTGGCATTTTCTTTAGGTGACGTCATTCCTAGACGGTTCGGTCTTTTACGGATCGTCTAAACAAGTAGCTGACTCCCTGAGGACGTTTAAAGGAGGGAAACTACGATCCACAGCGGGAGGAAGCCATCTAGGGTCTGTTTCCCGGTTTTTTTAACCAAAATATGGGAGTTAAAAGGACTTAGGAGTCCGGAACAGATGCCATTTTAAACTCTATGAGCAATCGTTTCAGGACCCACGATAATTTTCACAAATTACAGTATGCTCCTGCCCATCGATGACGATCAAAGCGAGTGCAAATCCTCCCCGGATTTCCCGTGCTTCGTTTCCGGCGATAAGAGAAGTTCACAACAGCCGATGCTGCAGTCACTTCATGTCATTTTCCACCGTCATCATAATTCCCTGGCGGAGGGATTATCACGAATCAGACGAGATTGGAATGATGAGACTATCTACCAGGTTAGCCGGCTGTTTTCAACAAAAGTACAGCCGGAATGATTCTAGGAGACGCGGAGGATCGTCTCCGCTCAATTTAATCACATTGTTTACAATGAATTCCTGCCCAAGGTGCTGGGAGACGCCGCCATGGCCAAGTATAATCTCGGATTAAACGGAATAGGCAGTCATTCTCAAGGTAACCGTAAAATGAGCCACAGTTAGACAGCAGAAGAGAAAAAGGAGTGTTTTTCATCCAACAAAGGCAGTTTTCAGACTATGATCCTCATTGTGACGCCTCGATTTCCCAATCCTTCGCCACGGCGGCCTTCCGCTTCGGTCATTCGATGATTGCCCGGCTGTATCCACTTCTCAATGGGCAGATGCACAATGTCTCGGCTCCTATGGATCTTACGGAAAATTTTAACAATATGGAACAGATTTACAATGAACGAGTCGGTGGGGTGGACTCTCTTTTGATGGGAATGGCAGCCAGCTCCAGTATGGAATTTGATCCACACGTTTCTACCGTAGTACGGTAAGTCTTCCCATTAAATAGGCTAGGTAGAACTCAGAAATCACCTCTTCGCCCAACGAGGACAACCGAAAAGTGGCCTGGATCTGGCTGCCATTAATGTACAGAGAGGAAGGGACCACGGCATCGCCAGTTACAATGATCATAGGTGGTTTCCCTCCTTTTTATAAGAAATTTCGGAGACTGCAGGGAATTCTGTGGCCTTCAAAAGGCCATATCCTTCTCTACACTGCTGGCTGAAATGGATTTTGAGACGGCTGGGATGATAGAGAAGATTTATGCTCATGTGGACGATATTGACCTGTTTACGGGGTTATTGGCAGAGAGAACAGAGCATGGGAAGTATTTTTCGGCCGTTTTCCTATGTCAATAGAGCGGGAGTATCGGAACAGATTTCCCCACCAGTTTTGGATTTGAATCGAGCCGATTCCGTGAAGCCTGAGAATCCTGAAACGGTTGAATGCCGCGCGCTTCCAAAAAGACTCGTAATGATTGCGCGCTCGATTTCCGCGTGTCTCTCCAAAGTTATTTGCTCTATTGCATGGCATCGTGACCGAGTGGTTAAGGTGACGGCCTGCTATATTCATACAGCCAGCCGTTGGGGTTTCCCCGCGTGAGTTCGAATCTCATCGATGTCGAATTGTTTTGTCCTCTTTTCTCTTAATTGTTGTTTCTAATTTGCCCATTCTCCCGTTTAACCTCTCCGAGAAAGATTACCAGCCTCAATGTTCCAGCTTCCCTTTTTAGACGCCATCGTCGGCCCTACGACAATCTGCCTCTTGGCAGAACAATTCTCCCGATTGAAGCGTTGCGACCGCTATTTCTACGACCAAGTAGGTCCAGGAGGATTCACTCCAGGTTTAAACCCCTAATTTCTAAATTACGTTATTTCCCACTTTAGATCAACTGGCAGAACTGCGTAAAACAACATTTGCCGGGATTATTTGTGCCAATAGCCGTCTCCCCCAACTGCAACCACAGGTTCTTGGAGTTCCTGACGAGTTTCTGTAAGATTATTGGTCATTTTAGCGGTAAACAAGAATTTTAGAAATTCGCCGGCCCCTTGCGGTCATTTTCCACAATTGGATTTGAGCCATTGGGCTTAAAAATGATAAAATGTGGAGTTTCTATGTCTTTTCCGTGAAATAAACTCTTTTGAAGGACGATAATGTGAAATAACACCGAGCGCATGGCGGTGCGCCTGCACCCGTAAACTCTCGGCAGCAGGCGCGCTTGACGCCAACCGGCGTCAGAAAGTGACGAGCCGAGGAAGAAGAATAATTACCGTTCGAAATATCCCTGTGATACTTAAGGCTGCTTATGCCAGAGGCTCAAGAACAATAATTTTGCTCAATTTTGAGTATAAAGGACAATGGTTTTTCTATTTCGATGAAATGGAAGAGGATTGCGATACTTTTTCCCGTTTTGATCAAAAACCAACTGGTTTTGAATAGATCATCGTCATTTGAATGAATGAGACGGAAAATTCGTAGAAGCACACGGTCGACTGGCAGTAAACAAGCGAGACAACACGCGACCGCGGCGATCTTTTGTGTTATCAGACCTGGCCTGCATTTGCCCTTGTCAACACACTGCCACTATTCTCCCCGCCGTTTTTTTCACTACTCGCCAGCCTTTTCCTTGTTTAAAAATATCTTTTTCAGCCTGTCAATAATGTTTCAATCAGTTCCTTGCACTCTGGATCAGTCTAAACGTTTCGGCCGCGAATTTCCGGAATTCTCAGCGTCTGTTCGCTTCGAACTGGAGAAACGGCTCCATCCTGCGGTCAAATTCGACCTCTATTCCTATACAAAAGACGGTACAACCTATTATTACAGTATCAGATGGCAGAAATTCATTAAAAAGGAGATAAATGTCTGTTGTATGGCGGGTTTCCCTATTTTTAACAGGAAAATTAAATTTTAGGGCCCCTACGTTGAGGAGGACTTCCTAGTTGGCTTTAAAATGTTGTCCAAGACTGTCAATCTTCTAGAATCCAGGATAAAGTTTCTTTTAATAGGAGATGAACATTTTATCGAAGCTGTAAGTCAATTTTCCGATAAAAATCTAAATTTTAGGTAATTCCCTTATGTGAAAAGGCTAAAATGGAATATCAACGATTTCCAACGATTAATTATTATGTTCCCGAGGAGCAGGAGCAGAAATTAATGTCTAGAGAACCGTTATCCGTCCCGAAAGGCTATGAACTGGGTAAGGGATCATTTTTAGGGAAACATGAAGGTTTATGCAGGTCAATCGACAATAGAAGACGCCAAGCTGATCACGGAAGCGTGGATCCACGCGGCAGAAGGAGAAGAAGACCAGACGCGACTGAAAATAGCCACCTTTCCCAGTACCTGCGTCCGTTATCAAGGCACACCAATAGCTTTTGAGCTAGTTCACGCTGCCGGGATGTTGAACCATCTCTATGTTAATCCAGATCATCGAGGGAAGAACCTGGGCCATATTGTTCAAGAAGACATGGCACGACGGCTAATAAAGTAGGAGAATTGAATAAATACACCGAATATCGTTTCAGAGATGGACTTTTCGTCTTCAAGACGGTGGAGACCTTCAACGAATCGGTTATTAGGGGAACGGATAGGTGGGAAATGTGGGCGATGAAGAAGAACCCCGATGGCAGTCCATTGATAAGAATGTATTTGTATGTTTATAATCCGGAGGTTGATCACCACTAAAAAGGTCAAGAGAATAAAATTTAAACCAATTATTGGTCCGTTAGGGGCAGCTCGGTCCTCGATAGGCCAATCCACTGCACTCGTAAAGTCTCGGCAATACAAAGCTATAAAGGCGACACAGTTTTGTAACTGTTTTAAATAAAGGCAATCCTCCTGCCGAGACTTTACGGGTGCAGGGGATCGGACTAGGGGTTTGGGGTGATCCCCCCTTTTCTTCCGCCCGACAAAGAGTTGTTCTCACTCATAATCCTGGCTTTGTATATCGATGAAGGGCCATCATAGAAGATTGCATTAATTGTTGTCTTCTACAGTACCGAAAAGTAGAAATGATGAAAACTGACCATTTGTTTCAATGAAAGGCTAGCCATGACAACGATGGCAGTACCTTCTATTTGTTTTGACCAAACATCTTCGACTCGTTCTCCAAAAGATCACTTCCGATGGATTGATCTGTAAACTGTTTTCAATCATACTTCTCCCCCTTTATATTGCCCCCAAAAGTCGAAGGGCCCCCATTTCCAGCCTCTCCACAATGTTTCAATCGGTTCCGTGCTCTCTTGCCCTGTCTAAATGCTTCGGCCGGGAGTACCCAGAATTCTCCCAAAGTGTTCGCTTCGAGTTGGAGAAACGGCTCCATCCCGTGGTCAAATTCGACCTCTATTCCTATACACAAGGCTATACAACATATTACTACGGTATCAGATGGCAACAGTTCATTAATAAAGAAGTTACTGTCTGTGGCATTGTGAGTTTTGCATTTTGTTTTAATAACGATCAACATGCTAGGGTCCCTATATTGAAGAAGAGTATTTAGAAGGGTTCAAACTATTCTCAAAGGTTGTGGAACTTCTAGATTCTAGGGAAAAGTTTCTTTTCATAGGAGATGAGCATTTCGCCGAGGCTGTGAGTCAAGCATTATGACATAAATGGAAACTTTCTTTTTTAGATTATTCCCATGCTTTCTAAAGTTCAAATGAAAGTTAAGCGGTATCCAACGATCAATTACTACGTTCCAAAAGAGCAGGAAAAGAAATTGATGGCTAAGGAACTGTTACCCGTCCCTGAAGAATATGAACTTGGTAAGGAGGTCTTTTCGGGACCAATTGAGGGGATTCTTCCAGGGCAATCGAAGATAGAAGATGCTCCCTTGATAACAGCTTGTTGGAGACATGCTGGCGAAGGAGAGGAAGATCAAATGAGGGTGAAAATAGCCGTCTTTCCCAGCACCTGCATCCGCTACAAAGGGAAACCAGTAGCCTTTGAAACTGTCCACTCCAGCGGAATGCTAACTCATCTCTATGTTAATCCAGACCATCGAGGGAAGAATCTGGGCCATATTGTTCAAGAAGACATGGCACGACGGCTAATAAAGTAAGGGAAATGAAATAATATAGTCCGTTTTCAACGGATATGTTACGGGGTTTAAAGGTCTGTCGCGTCTCCGCTGCGGGACCAGCCTTCTTTACACCTGGTCTCACAGCGGAGATGCGTCGCGAAATTTGAATTCGTGACATATCCGTTAGAAATTGACTATAATAGGGAACTTCTTTTCAGGAAAGGATTGTACGTCTTCAAATCGGTAGAGACCTTTAATAAGTCTGTTATTAACGGAACAGATAAATGGGATTTATGGTTGATGAGGAGAAACCCCGATGGCAGTCCACTGATTAAAATGTTTATGGATGTTTACCCAGATTGTTATCATTAAAGAAGGCAACAATAAACTTTATTCAATCTGCTTTTTGGCTGCTGTTAAACTCATTTCCTACGGCTGTTTATTAACTGTTTCAAAGAAACGAAAAATGATGATAATTCCCGCCAAAACCTGTTGTTCGAGCCGGTAAATGAGATACAGCGCCGATACTTCGCTATATCATCATTCCACGCATCAATCTGTACTCATTTTGTCCCTTTTCGACTGTTTTTCCGCGTTGCAACTAAACTACAGCGATCTTCTTCTCCTCTTATCTTAAAAAGACTAGAAATGTTCCAATCTGTCGCCTGTACTCTCGAACTTTCGAAGCAATTCGGGTTGGAGAATTATGACTTCATGCTATCGGTCCAATTTGAAGCTGAACAACGTCTCCCCTTGTCTAAATTCGAGCTCTACTCTTATACTGTACCGGGAACAGTCTATTACTACGGCTTCCGGCGGCAGAAGGCGATTATGCACGAGGTTGCTGTCTGTTGTGTGGTGGGAAAAGCTCCCTATCCCTTTAATTTTTATTTCAGGGACAGTTTAAAGAAGATGATTTCATAGAAGGATTCAGGATTTTCTCCTATAAATTGGAGCTTTTCGAGCCGAGACAGATGTTAATGTTCATGGGAGACCAATATCTGCTCAACCCGGTAAAGATGCTCCATTCTGAAAATAGGAAATGTTTCAGCTGATACCCATTATAGAGGAGCACGATTTAAAACATGAAGAATACCCGGGAATAAATTATTACATGTCTAAAGAACAGCAGGAACTTTTGATGGCGACGCCGCCCTTGCCTGTACCGGAAGGATATGAACTAGGTACGGTAAACTATTTCCTAGTTTTATGGTGTTTTAATCTTGTTTTACGTTTTTAAATATCTTCACGTAGGTCATAATCTTCGGCTCTCCGTCTTCTCCCCTTCTAGTAGTCCAATAAGGCGATCTCTCTGCTGCAGCATTCACCGGGTCATTCCATGTTTCAACCGATTTCCAGACAAAAATTCCTTCCCTAAATTTTATTTAATCTTCTAGGGAAAATAGAGAACCTTATCAATTTCCTGGCCAAATCCTGTTCCACAATGTTCCCCAGTCCTTTCCTCCTGTGCTCTTTTATTACGAACTGGTGGTTCAGCTGGCCATAAGGATGGAGTATTTCAAAAGCTACTGGTTCGCCTTGATAGCGTACACAGGAGCTGGGAAAAGTGGTCAATTTCATCCTAAAAAACCAGATTGAGAAATAGCATAGAGGCGAAATACCTTGTTTGCTCTTCATCTCCCGGACCTTTATGGATCCAGCAGTCCGTTATTAGCTTAGCATCCTCGGGAGTGGCAGACCCTAAAGTTTAGAAGCATCCAACCATTGTAAAGGTCTTGTGGAGCAGGAAAGCCGTTCCCACCTAATTCGTATCCTTCTGGAAGGGTTATTGGCTGCGCCACCATCAGTAGCTTCTCCTGTTCTTTTGTCATGAAGTAACAAATGTTCGGGAATAGTTTAGCCGGCATGTTTACCGATTGGAAGAAAGGCAGAACCTATAGCGCATTTATTCGTTTGAAACCCTACCTACATCAGCAACAAACGGGTCAAAGGCCACAAAAAGGAGTTCACCTTTTCCATCAAATAAATTCCTACCGTCCCAGAAGATTTTAAACCCTTCTAGGAAGTCAGCCTTGTTGTATGGGCCCTAAATCCGTGTTTTTTATTACAAATGGGGATAAAACTCACAAAACAGCAGGAATTCACTTCATTTTTAGCGAAAGAATATTTTCTGAAGCCGTAATAATATACTGTATCTTTCGTAGTATAGGAATATAGCTCGTATTTCACTCTAGGCAGTCGTTTCTCCAATTGAAAGCGAATAGAGTACATAAATTCGGGATGGGTAGTTCCAAATTTGTGGGAAAGCTCATGGGAAAGGGAAACGGCTTGGAACATCTTGAACAAATGGGAGAGAAACTCCTAGAAGAGCATAAATTCGCAATGATAGGGAGAAACTTGTTTTGAACGCTTACGATGCCGGGAAGTGTGTCTTTTTAAATGATAAGGGAAGTCTTTGATAAACAAGGATAAGATCTAGGTAGAGCAGACTTTCTCCTCCCTGCTTAAACTTTCGATCTAGTTTTACAGCTTTATTTAATGATATTTTAAGCCCCGTTCTTTGATTTAAATATGATAACGTAGCTCTCTATCTTTGGTTCTCCGTCCTCCCCCCTAACGGTAGTCCAATAAGGCGATCTCTCTGCTGCGGCGTTCATCGGGCCATTCCATGTTAAAATAGCCTTCGAGACAAAAAATCCTACTCTAAATATTGTCTCATCTTCTATTTATCTCGAAAAATAGAGTACCTTATCAATTTCCGGGCCAAATCCTGCTCCACAATGTTCCCCAGCCCTTTCCCCCTGTGTTCCTCCATTACAAATTGATGGTTCAACTGCCCGTAGGGATAGAGCATCTCAAACGCTACTGGTTCGCCTTGGTAGCGGACGCAGGAGCTGGGAAATGTGCTCAATTTCATCCTAAAACGGAAACTAGATTAACAAATAGACGAAGAAGAAGGTTACTCGGTCTCTTCTTCTTCTCCTGGCGATTTATGGGCCCAACAGTCCGTTATTAGCTTGGCATCCTCGGGAGTGGCAGAACCTAAAATTTCGGAAGTGTCCCGCGATTTTAATGGTATTGCCGGCCGTGAAAACAGTTCCTACCTAGTTCATATCCTTCCGGAAGAGGTATTGGCTCCGCGGCCATGAGCAGATTCTCCTGTTCTTCTGTCATAAAATAACAGTACGTTGGAAAAAGTTTAACAGGGAGATTGGCTGCTTGTAAAAAGGGCAAAGCCTATAAACCCCTTTTTTGTAAGAATATCTACTTACATCAGCTATAAAAGGGTCATAGGCAATAAAGAGGAGTTCATCCTTCCCGTCAAACGCGTTCTTCGTGTTCCAGAAAGTTTTAAACCCCTCGAGGAAGTCCTCCCTACTGTAGGGGCCCTAAAATCCATTTTACATGGTAGAAAAGGAGAAACTCACGAAGCAACAGAAGTTGACCTCGTTTTTAATGAGCTGATATCTTCGAATGCCATAGTAGTATACTGTATCATTTGTAGTATAAGAATATAGTTCGTATTTCACTCTAGGCAGTCGTTTTTCCACCGCAAATCGTGTAGAAAACATAAATTCCGGACGGGTGGGTCCAAAATATTCAGAGAGTTCGAGGGAAAGGGAGACGGGGTGGAACATCTTGAACAAATGGGGAGGGGCAACTTCTAAAACAGCAGAAATTCGCGACGATTGGACAAATTTTGTTTTGATGACTTTTCGATGCCGTTTCGCTTCAGGACCTGTGCACTCTTTCCCGTGTTGACTTCTGCCGTGATAAGCGAACCGATTGATGAACTTTGTTGTTTTAGACGAATTGTCAGCGAAAGAACATCTGGGTCCTGACGCGGGGAACACCTTATGTTAATATAGACCTTTAAACTCGTATGGATCATTGAAAACCATATTAATTTTCAGGATCTTGTTCGCCAGAAGATGCCGAGCTTATAACCGATGTTTGGATCCATAAGACGCCGGGAGAGGAAGAACAAACCAGGTTTTCTCTTTATTCTCCCAACCCAACCCGGTTTAGAATGAAAGTTACCGTATTCCCCAGCTCCTGTATTCGCTACCAAGGCAACCCGGTAGCTTTTGAAGTTATCCACGCCAACGGAATGCAGAACCATCTCTTTGTAATGAAAGAACATCAAGGAAAGGGACTGGGATACATTGTTGAGCAGGATTTGGCCAGGAAACAGATCAGGTAAGCCTTATTTTATTCTGAAATGGATAGAAATTTTAGGGAAGGTTTATTCATCTACAAGACAGTTGAAACCTTCAACCATTCAGTGATAAAACACACAAATGAGTCGCCTTACTGGACGGTGAAGAAGAAGGCGGATGGTAGTCCACTGATCAAGCAATATATGGCAATTTGGCCGAAAGAAATGGATCCAAACCAACCGGGAAAAGATGAAAACGAACAGAAAAATTGATATAATTAGTGTACTTTAGTCTAATGAAGGTTTTATGTCTATCCAAGATCCTGACCTTTTCTAGAAAACTGCGGTTGGATCGGGCCCCAATAGTCCGATTCCTTGCACCCGTAAAGTCTCGTCAGCAGGATCAACTTTATTCAAAACAGTTACAAAACTGTGGCGCCTTTATAGCTTTGACTTTTTATGGGTGCAGGAGATCTGACTATCCTTTACCGCGGTTTCCTTGCGGCGAAACAGTTTCCCAAGACCGTCACTTTCGAAAAGTGATGTAATCCCACGTGTGTTTGCCCCCGTTTCCTCGTTATCAGATAGGACACGCCGCTCCCAGTCGCTATATAAACCACCCCAACTTCTCGAAGACTCTAGGGTGCAAGAGAAAATGTTTCAGGCTGTTATCTGTACCCCAGAATTGATTGAAAAACTTGGAAGCGAAAATCATGACTTTACCACGTCTGTACGCTTTGAAGTCGAAGGGAGACTTCCTCCTGAATTGGTGAAATTCGAAGTCTATTCTTACTGTCCAGAAACTGAGAAAACGACTTATTATTATGGATATCGGAGGCAGGGAGTCATGCCGAATGATATTATCGCCTGTTTCCAGGTTTCCAGCAAAATTTTTCATGGAAACCGACAGTTTTAGGGGCAATTCGACGGCGAGGATTTCTTGGAAGGGTTCAAATTGTTTTCCTCTGCGGTAAGACTCTTCGAAGAGGGCGAAAAGTTCCAAATTATTATGGATGAGGTTCTTTCGGAGCCTGTAAGTTCTTCCCACTCTTTTCTAGGCAAAAATAGCTATAGATTCTACCATACTTCAAAGAAATAGGCTGGGACTACGTTGTGTATCCATCAATGACCTATTATATGACAAAAAAGCAGCAGGAGTTGCTAATGAACGAGACACCAATCGAAATTCCAGAAGGATACGAATTGGGTAAGCAGTTTTTTTTCAATGGGGTTTCAATTCTAATTTGGTAGCGCCCCTTTTTTATCGGGATGGCTGAGGTGTGACTAGATTCATTCGAATCGTCTTGACGTACTCTCCAAGACGGGCTTTGAATTTTTGAAATCGACCAAGAAATGACCGAGATATGGGCACAAACGCCCGAAATGCCCGTTTTACGCCCAAAATCGGGAGCGGCTGAAATTGCGCGTTTTGCCCATGTATGCGTCGCTGGCATTCTCCCGAAAGTTCTAATTTTTCTTTCCAGGAATCTCAACTCTGGACGATGCTGAAGTGATTACAAATTGTTACATGTGGAAGAAGCCGAGGGAACTGGACATGACTAGGCAGTTTTCTCCCATTTTCTTTCTCTATCTAATCACTTTCAGAATGAAATTGTCAGCTTTCCCTACTTCCTGTCTCCGGCACGCCGGCTCTCCTGTAGGATTTCAAATGATCCATCCCAGTGGGATGCTGAACCAACTGTTCGTAATGGAGGAACATAGAGGAAAGGGACTGGGTTACATTGTGGAACAGGATCTCTGCCGGAAATTGATCAGGTAGACTGGATGTTTGGGGTTTTGACGGTAATTTTCAGGGAAAACTGGATCGTTTTCAAGACAGTTCTCTGTAGTAATCCATCAGTTTTGAAGGGAACAGATAAGTCGCCTTATTGGACAAGGAAGGAGAAGGAGGATGGCAGCCCGATGCTCAAGATGTACATGGACGTGTGGAAGAAAGATATCAAGGAATCTTATCAATAAATTGAATATAGGTCACATTTTTTATTTGCATCGGTATTTAATCACATATGCTTGATTTTCGGCCATCGCTAGGCCATAGTGGTACCCATAGTAGTCCCCGTAGTAGTAGTCGCCATCTCGACTACCAAATCCCTCTCAGTATCGCTTGAACTCTTCGACTTCGACTTCTCTTTCGTGTCCATCGTCTTCTTCTTCTTCAGTAGTAGCAGTTGCCGGCTTGCTAGTTGATGTAGAAGTGACGGCTGCGGCTGTGGCTGTCTTCGCTGTGGTGTCTAGTAGCCGGAATTCAATCTCGATAAAAGCTCTATTCGGAGAAGTTGCCGCTTCAGGAGTGGCGCTGGCTGTGGCTGTCGTCGCTGTCGCGTTTTCTAGTCCCAGCTGCTCCGTCCAGAAGATAGCAGCCTGTTCTAGTCCACTGGGCATGGCCGCGTTCTCTATCTGTGGAGTATCCGCATTGGATTGTACGTTCTTTTTCTCGTTCATTTCACTCTTGCACTTTCCTTGCTACTCATTCCCTGGACGCGCTGTTTTCCTGAAAAGCTAGGGGTTCTTCTCTCCGACGACGACCCCGACGACGACGATTACTCCCACTCCGAACAAGAATAAGAATAAGAAATGAGCGGAAAGTTCTCAACTGTTCTCGTTCTTTTTATAGTCTTCTTGTTTGCTTGGAATGGGCTAGCAAAATTTATTGAAAATCGCACAAATAGCCCGTTTCACATTCTGCTCCAGCTTCTTCTGCAGTCTCCTCTCAATTGAACTGTTGCTAAAACTACCAAAAGTTTCGGCCTCCTTCAGGAAGAAGTCCCATCCCTCTTGGAGGCGGTAGTGTCTAAAATAGTGAACTCATCCTTTGCCACAAGGAGTGATACCTGACAAGGGCTTCTTCCGGTGGTACGAGATAGACATCCGCTCCGCTTCGGAACCGGAGAACTTGGTGAACACCCATTGATTCAACCTCAAGAAGGTTTTGAACCCCAAAAGGAAGGAATGGGATACCTTTTCCGGGTCAATAATAGACTTGGTTGTGTGGTTCAGTGGAGCAACGTGGCTGGTATTATGCCATCGAGCTGTGGGCATCTGGTTCCTCACTTCTTCCCAAGATTGTTTAATTCTCTAGAAACCCTTTTCTACTGTAGAAATAGACTATCTTACGGTAGGAATCTCCTCATGTCTCAAGACCCATTGACATCTGAAGCGGAATTCTCCTATAGCTCGAGTTATTCGGTCTTCAGCGTAGGTCTTCAAGGTCCCTTTAGTGGGTACAACCCTTTCATCCAAATCTACAGTACCTACAAGTTTAGAGACTCCTCTGGCTCTGGTTAAACATTCCTGGAACAAAATATAAAAGTGGGAAAGAGGAAAACATACCTGGAGTTGGAATTCATGACGGCAACGGTGACGGCCCAAACAGCCGGTCTTATTGCTTTGGAGTTGGATTATTTCCACCAATTTCAGCTTTTCATAATGATTCAGTATCTTCTCTACAAGCTCATTCACCTTCAGTACGTAGATGTAGAAATGATCCGCTCCCTGAACGCCTATCTTGAAAAGGAATGGGAGATTCCCACCTGTAGTTTGTAAAACTCAATGAATTCCAACAATGTAAGCCATTTTGGGTCGTGCCCATAAATTGGAGCCAGACAGATGGAGAAGGTATACTGTAAACCTGAAATTGGAGGGGTTTTCAGCCGTTTCAAGGCGAAAATAAACTGTCACTAATATAGAAAATGCCGTGGTACAATAGTTCCTAGCTCGCAAACTTTTTTGCACCCTGGAGATCTCCGTACAGGAGGATCGGTCATAAATAAGTCTTACCTTCTTTATTGTGCTCAATTTTTATCAGTTCGTCTTTTTCTACTTTATCTCTTTTATCCACCGTCAACATTATATATTTTGCTTCTTCTCTGTTTTCGCATTTTGCCGTAAATTCCGGAAAGATCATTACAGAACTCGGTTTTCCAATCTCCTCCTGATCTGCATTGAAATATCGACAATATACTTTCCTTCTGGAATCAGATATGGAAAATTAGAGCAAGTACTTACTGAAAATATCCAAAAGAAGGCAAAATAACATAAATTACTAGTCCTTGTCTGTAGGCAGAAAATGGAATCAGTGGATCTGTTCCTTTATCCCGAAGGTAGACAGATTTTTCGATTATATTGTTAACATTTCCAGGTTTTTGAACTCCCGGCTCCTTTTTTATGACTATTTTATCAATTAATTGAGTAGAAATAAAATGACAAATGTAGAAAATAAGTAGAGAAAGTCCTGTGATAATAAACAGACGAATGGGAAGAACACGCAGGCGCATATAATATCCCCGCTTCGGGGAGAAAGGAAAATTAGGCTAACTAGGTGATGAAAACGGGGAGAAAACAACGGGAGAACAAAGCTCTTTATTTCATTTTCTTATAGAAGTTTAAGAGTAGTAGAAACAATAAATATATACAGATATGTTACGAAGGATGGACTATCACCCGTTTTCTCTAACAACAACAAGTTTTAAATGAGGGAAGACGTCAAAATTTAGGAGGAATCTGGCCATAAAGCTTAGACCATTTGAAAGAGCAGAAAAAACTGTTCTAGAAGCAGCGGATTTTCATTTGTTTATCGGGTACTGGCACGGAGAAAAATGATCGGGAAAAAGTACGAAAAACGGCGCGCTGCACTCGTAGAAAGGTTATGAGTTTTATGGCCAAATTTCTCCCTTTTAAAAGTTTCCTACTGGGAAAACTAGTACTTCTTGAGCTTCCGAAAGAAGAATAGCCAATAAACCGTTCCCGCAATGGTAATCGCCCCATTCCAAAGCCACAACGTTCCTTGTCCATAGGCCGAAAACATACCCCTGAAATGTTTCTCCATCCTGGTTAAAAAATTAGTCTTACGAAGAATAAACAGGTCCTATAACGAGGACAACATCCTCAGCCGCCACAATGACTCCCTGTAGTACGGTCTGGTCAATTTTCCCCAGGACTCGGGAATAAATTGTGTCGAGGGAAATCTGGGCCATGGGGAGGCCAACGCCCATGACGCTGACCACGACGGGTAGGAATATACTGGGCCAGGTTGCTTCACCAGAGAAACACCAGTCATATTCCAGGGGATTGCAGCCGGAGCGAGAAGTGGCTGAAATATAAGTTATCGCGGTGGGACCCATGAAAAAAAAGAAAATCGCGACGCCTCATCGTGGAGGAGAACGACGCCCCCGAGCTGACAGGGTCTTCTAATTTTAGCCGCTGGTCCCGAAACGATTAATAGGTATTTTTTGACGCATAGTCTCCTGACAACTCTTTAAGCTGAGCAGTAATCCCAAATTTTCGAAAAATGCCGCTTACCATTATAAAGAGGAAGATCCCTGCTAACCTTCGGATAGGGATAAGAGCAGACGTACATAATAATGGAAATTGACAAAGAAAACAGAAAAGAAACTCGTGGCGAGATCCTAAAATGAATATTAATTGCCTTGAAAGGATGGTCCTACTTTTTGGAGAAGCTAGTAGCCATGAAGAGGAACGCCACCAGGAGGGAGAGGATTCCCACAGTACCCAAGCAGACAGCCATAACCCGGACGGTCAATTCTCCATCCCAACCAAAGGACACCATCATTAGAGGAGAGCTGATGGTTTGGAGGGTAACCACAGCCAGATTACAGACGATCTTCTGTATCCAACAGAGAATAACCAGCGACCAGCAGAGGTTCAAAGTTAGAACTTTGGAGAATTTGTTCTTCAACGCTACGAGACTGAAGCCACCCAGAGATTTTTCAAAAGTCTTGACTTTTCGAAGCGGCATCTCGTCCAAGACACAGTAGATTATGGCGATGGAGACGAAATTGGTGGCGGATGCAATCCAAATTGGGGCAGAGTAGAGATGGAAGTGGAGGCCGGGGAGCAGCTCAAACCCGGGGTAGGAGATTCCGGAGAAGATTAATTGGCACACTGGAAAGAAAGTTACAGTACTTCCAGTATTAGGTTCGGCAATAAGTCTTGTCAATAAGCTTGTAACTTTTGACTGAGGCGGTTATATGGAATCTATGAACACTTTCTATGTTTAGCTTCGAGTGACCGATCTAACAAAAAAGAGAGTTTAACGGAGAGGATCCGAACCCCCGACCTTTCTATCCTGTTTTGCAAAGACCCACTGCGCCGAAATTTGGGGATGAGACTATCGAGGAGCGAGTACAGTAGTTTATTAGCCAAAAAACTAACCTGGTCCTATAACGATTGAGATCATATTGGCTACCACAATAGCCGCGTAAGCCTTTGATCTATGAGCATGTGAACTGAACATCACCACGTAGACACGTAGAATCGCTGAACTGCCTGGAAAATCCAATTTCCTGCTGTAAAATGGTGATTTCCTACTGCTAGCAATTCCGAAAAAGAGGTAACACGTCATCATGAGGTATCGCCTCCCTTCCGGGACGAATTCCACACAGAGATACAGACAACAAGCGAAGAAGGCCAGGATTCTTCCGGCTATCAGCGGCCATCTCACAGTTTGGGTCTTGTAGCACCAAAAAGAGAAAACCAGCGCGAACACGGCATGCCCGCATTTGGAAACCGAGCTGGCGAAACCGAAGAAGGCAGAAGTCGCATCAGGATCAATCTGGAAGATTTTTGGTCCTATAAGGAAGATTAGAAGGCTTACAGTATGCATATATGGCCATTCTGCCATCCCTACGACGGTATTCTCCACAGCCGAGAGGAATGTAACCACCCCGGCTAAGGCCACAGCTCTCCAATTGGTTATTGTCTCTTCCTTTTCCTCTGGGTCGTAGTCACTGACACTAGAAGTCGAGGCAGACGTGGGGATCTTCTTCATCCCCAAACTACAGTCCATTGGATCGGCAATCATCCTAAAATTTGGGGTCAGAATACGGTAATTTAACCGTAGAGCAGAATAAATGAGAAGAAAAGGAGCCCTACCTAGAGTACTAGGATTTTGAAGAGGAAGAGTTCGTGTGAATGGAACAAGGGAGGAGGCGGGTTAAATGACATCAAAAATGATGAATCACAGACAATGTTGGACGAGGCCCCCGCGTACGCGTACAGTCTTCTTATTCAAATGTGGGGGATTCCCGGGAGTGACACAGACTATGCTACACCGTAGCCAATGAGCTGAGGAAGGAGAAGAAGGCGGCAGATGGTGGAAGAGTAGAACAAGAAATGGTAAGGGGATTACCCCTTTAGGAGGAAGAGGAAAACAGATGAAACACGGGAGGAAGGGGGCAAACATTAGTGGAACCTTTTAAAAGGGGGGACAAGGAACATGCTCCATTTGCCAAGGAGGAAAATAGGAGCACTTGAAACGTGAAAACGAAACGCTGGTTGGAAACTGAACTGTGAGGTCCAAATTTCAAAAAATGGTGGAAAACTGGGTGAATTACCATGATCCCTTGAACAACAGCTTCAAAACCGCTTGCTTCGCTTCTTTGTCGGCTTTTGATCCAAAGCAGGCTTTCATTCGGAGCTTTCGGTCAAAGAGGAGGGATTCTTTCCAGGAAAGGACGTCTATTCAGGGGCCCTGCTATTTGAAGGAATACGGTAAATGTGTTATTCAATTGAATTGATTGAGCTTCGACTTGAGCTGAACTGGAACAAAAATCACCAGACATAATGTGGGAGAGCAAGTGTCAAAAGAGCGAAGGGTTCAATTCCACGAGCAGTAGGAAAATTCAGAGGGAATACTGTAGTAGTGGCAGGTCCGATACCCGATAGTCCGACCCCCTGCACTCGTAAAGTCTCGGCAAGACAAAGGTATAAAGGCGTCACAGTTTTGTAGCAGCTTTGAGTAAAGATGATCCTCCTGCCGAGACTTTACGGGTGCAGGGAGTATCGAGGGCCGAAAGACAAAGATCAACTGAACTCGAGAGAAAATTGGCTAGACTATATCCAAGGTCAACAGCTGGAAGTATTATAATGTTTGGATGATTCAGGTGGATATTCATGGAAAAGGAGAACACAACGTCTCAAAAGATTCGTCAGAGATCCGTCGTTAATTTTCAAAAGCAAGCTAATTGCGCCAGAGGTTATGGCAAAACTGACGCGGGTTCTCACGGGCTGAAACATGTTCGCTTCTCCGCACAAATCACATCCCCGACCCGGCGCTCAATTTCCCCTGAATCAGTTGACCTGACCGACGAGAAGAGGAGAAAAAGAACTAATGGGATTATTGCCTGTTAGAATGAAAAGGAAAAGACCGGAGAGGAAGGAAAGGTGTAGATGTAAGGACTATAGAAAAGGATAGACTTTGTAGTGAGAGGGGCGAACCGGTCTCCGCTAAGCAATTGAAAGCAGGGGATTGAGAGAGGGATTTGATAAATCCTATGAGGGAATAATTGGAAAAAAAAGCGTGAAAAAATATGGACTACAAAAATGGATATCAGAAGAGGAGAGAGATCAATTCTCGGAACGATTTACGTTCACAGGGGTTCCGTTGATAGTCCCATTATATCGGCCGCCAGACACCATGGGAATCATATGGGCTTCATTATATGGGGATTAAGGAGCAACAACTAATATAGTTCCTTTCCAAAAAATAGGATTGCCGTAACGAGTCGCAAAATTTTCCACGCGGGTCCGCTGGAGCAATAGTGATTGGGATTTTCGACTTCGCTCAATTTTTGTTCGCCGTTTTCCCAAAATGTCCCAAAGAGACAAACGTAAGGTAGCCTTATTTTTTTTGGAATAAGACTATAAACCATCCATACATACGATCGTTTCGGGACCGAAAAAGGAAGTTTCAAGGAGAGAACCGTACCATGGGAAGTAAGAGATCTTGTAAGGTTCTTGGAAGGGTCTTGGAGGGTTTTTAAAGGTCTGTCCGAACAGAAACTCGGTTTAAAATGAGTTTCTGCTATTACGATTACCAAAAACTAATTTTAAAAACTTTAATTTTTAAGCCTAGCTCTTGAGGATCCAATGCCCCTTTCCAAGGGCCCCGAAATTGGCGTTGGAGCTGCCGAAAAAGTGTTATTGAGCGGGAAAAAGGAGTTGAAGAGGATGACGACCCGTTGGAACATGTTGTTTCCCGTGATGTATATTCAGTGAATTATTTCCCATTCGCCGCCTTTGAAACCTAAACAAATGCGGGAAAAAAACAAGTGTGACTCTCTCCCGTCGAACTACTGGTTCCCCCAAAGAGAGGGGACAATAAATAGTTCAAAAAGATAGAAATGACAGGCGGATCCGAAAACAAATTGTTGATGAAACGTCAGAATAAGGGCAGACAGAGACAGAGACCGCAGTGGAGAAAAAAACCAGTTCCATTCTTCCGGTGCCACTACAAACTTTTGCACCATTAGAATAACAGAGAAGCAGGCTTCATTCCAAGACAAGGAACAAGGAAACTGACATGAGAAGACGTTTACCAGATTGGTACGCAAAAATATGGGAAAGAGTCAATTATGAAAATGCCATAGATCACAAAACGAGCAATCATATATTACCAGAAGCACTTCCGGAACAGCCAAAGGACAGCAATTTATTTGGGTGCCAGTCAAAACTTCACGGGAACTCTATAGTCCATTTCAAACGCAAAGGTATCGAAAATCGAATTAGTTAAAGGTTTAATAGATCTAGATCGGGCATTTTCCCGTCTAGATGGTCCAACCTCAATCTTTTGCGTTCATTTTATTGCGGATTTCACACATGTTTTGGTTATTTTTATTATTGCATATGCTTATTTGGACGATGAACTAAAAAAAAAACATAGAAATAGTTGAAAGCTATGTCAAATCCAATTATTGAAAAATTTTCAAGAAATTGAACTCGAAAAATTTGAATGCCCGCGCCGCCCGTGAATTACTTTTCTATTTGAAACAGACTATAATGTATCCGTCTGTCTGCGTGGGCGTGGTCGACATGTCGAGAACTTTTGGCACAGTGCGAAGTGGCCGGGCGCATGACTGGAGAGGGCGCGGGTTCGATCCCCGCCGGAGTCAAACTTTCTGCTTTCTATGTTTTACGGGGTTTACGACTGTCGAAGGCTGCCTCAGGCCATCTGATATCCCCTTCAAATGTCTATGCTAATATAGTTCTTTTCCAAAAAAATAAGAATACTGTAACAGGTCGCTAAACATTCCGCGCGGGACCTCTTGAGCAAAAATGATCAAGATTTTAGAGTTCTTTCGATTTTTCTCCACCGCTTGCTCAAACGATCTGAAAAGACTATAGTTGGAAAGAAAAATAAGGCCAAAAATAGGATATCTGCACCCAAACGCTGCAAAGCGATCCCCTTTGCCCCAGGAGTTCAATGATCGCTAATTGCAAAGCTAATTGTTGCCAACCTTGAGAGCAAAATACTGAGCAGGATACAAGCAGGTGTTCATAAAAGAACAGGAACATACAGCTCAAACCTGACTTATTCATCCCTGTCAGTTGGGGGATCCGTCATCGGATCAGGCTAGAATGAAAGGAGCCGCTCTTTGTGGCTCATAAAATCAGCGAAAAAGGTGAGTTGGGATTATTTCAGTAAGGGGAAAAGTTAGGTGATACTCTCCTCTACTGTTTGTCAGCCGATCAAGGTGCGAAAAACTTCCTCCTCCTAAAGGAAGAGACGCAAAAAGTAAACAAAATGAAGGCGACACCCGTTAAACGTAACGGTATTGAGAAATGGCTGTTCTCCTTTTTCTGAGCCTATAAATTCCAAAAGGATCCCATTTGGAAAGTAAAGGGGTCATTTGTACTGGAGATAGGCAAGTAATACTATCGAAAGTCAATAAAGAAGTAGCCGAAAGGTAAAGGAACACGAAATGATGTGGAGATCAGTCAGGAAATCAATTAAGCCCTTTAAACACCTGTAAACCCCTTACTTTTAGCTTCAAGGTTCTATTTTTCGGCTAGTCCGATCCGCTGCACCCGTAAAGTCTCGGCAGTAGGATCATCTTTATTCAAAATAGTTACCAAACTGTGATGCCTTGTACCTTTGTCTTGCCGAGACTTTACGGGTGCAGGGGATCGGAATATCGAGGAGCGATCCTATTTTCTAATATCCCCTGATCCATGGGGCAGGTAATAGTTTCAGAGCGGGATGGAAGAGGATTCAAATAGACAAGAGGGTTATATTGGAACATTCACGGTATTCGTCAGACAGGATGTTTTTGAACCCGGTTCTCACCAAACACAACGTGTCACAATGGGAACCTACATCATTGTAATGGAGGGTTTAAAATTATTCGGCGGCCAACAGTAGTGTTTGAACCCGTGTCATTATCTAGTCTAAGGGCAGTCTTAGTCTATGGCCCGGGTGGTAGTGGAAGGTTCAAATATGAAGGGATGAATGACTAGACAATCAATTGTTATATCAATCTATTTATTACTCTGATACAATACAAATATAATGAGATAAATTAACTGATTGTCTAACCATTCTGTTCCTGTGGGATACGGATAGGCTGCCATATCCTATCCGCACAGGTGACTAGACTGCCCGACCCAGCCCATGGGAGGGCGGGCTCTGGACCATTCCTGACAGTCGTCAGGACAAGTAGAAACCATCGATTATTGTGATTTTTGGATGGTCTAGTTCTCAGTCCTAGGTCCACATGAACCAAAATTTTGAACCTGTTCCCGGGAGGTTACCGGGAGATAATCCTTCTTGAGCCCTTTCCCAATTAGACAGTCAGGAGGTAATCGACACATTAGACCGTTAGAGGATTATCCCTGGACTGGTAGGCAGACAGAAAACCAAATATACGACAACCGTCCATTTCTTACCAGGAAATGGGTTGAAAAGGGCGTTTCAATGGGAAAGTCTCAGAATTCAAGCTGACAACTGGAGGTAGGGAATAGAGAAGGTTTGCCAGCTTAATCATGCTGTAAATAAAGGTTTGGCGCCCTAATATAGGCAGTGGAAATATGACAAGGACCATGGTAATTCTGTTGTGGTTTACATGGGGATAGGATTTTTTGGACAACAGAACTGATCATAAATTACAGCAAAGCAGGGTCAAAATCGGGCGCGTATCCGGCAAATTGAGCCGCAAAAGTAAAACCGAAAGGTTCGAGCATATCGACAGTAAGAATTATACTTTTTTACGGGCTAGCATTGTTTTTCTGTGGTCACAAACTTATGTAAAGAGAGGCAGACAGTTTTAACTCGTCCGATCTGTGAGTTAATCGAATTTGCAAACAAAACAAAGGATGTGAGGGAGTCAACCATAACATCTCATGAATCAGAAGGATCAGAAAGCAAAATGTCTCGTTCCCGCCATTCTCAGATACGAAGTAGAAGTATGGCTAATCACCATATTTTAGATAACAATTGAGTGGTTGGCAGAGGAATGAGGTCATCCAAAATGGAATATTATTATCTCAAGAGGGGGTGGGGGCCGGTCAGAGTGCAGAGATCTCTAAATACACTGGGTCCCCGTCTGTAGGAGGGATGATATTCGAATTAGGAAGCGTCACTTGGTTTGAAACATCGTTTCTTAGTCTTTTGAGCAAATGGAAAAGGTTGGGCTCGAGAAGAATAGAGAGCAAGGCACAGACAGAAGAGGTGTTTATCGTCGATCGGCCGTATTGTATTTGGGATACCGGTAAATCAACAATTGTTTGCACAGGGAGGCTGAATAGACACCGATTGACCGGATCCTTTTACAGGAGGCATCGAGGCTTTGAAGTCAAAGGGTTACGGTTAGGGATAAATCTACAGCATGAGGCATCAATGTGGAATGGACGGCGGAACATCTCCTGTCGCGAAGTGGACGGTCTCTTTCATGAAATGGACAAGTATCAATAAATATCTACTAAACTATCATTGATTTTGGATTCTTCGGCTTCCGAGATACTTAGGAACACGGGGAGAACTCCCGGGCCCATGGCAAGAAGAACGAGACGTTTCAGATTGAAGCGCAATAAGTAAAAGAGAAATACCAAATTTGAGCATGCAAAGAAATAAAAAAAACGTTTAGATATGCCTTCGCCAATGTGACATCAATTTCTGAGCATGCCAGCTGCATCAATACCGTGTCACAGATGGTTTTAGTACATATAGATTGTCATATGGCTGCTGTTCGTCGAAGTGGAGGAGGTAGAAACGCGGATGAGTGGAGCAAAGCAATGCTGCACAATGCCGGAGCACGGTGCAATGTTCTGACTCCTCTGGCCTTGAATGAGGCTCCTTTCCAACAAGCTTTAGCTAGGTAAATAAAGGAAGAAGAATATAAAAAAGGCTGGGGGTTTCTAGATTCCAAACAGATTTGCATGTGATCATTTCTACACCGGCAGTGACGAGAGGACTGGTCTTTATGGATACAATATAAAATGTTTATGTTTATTTGAATAACTATATTCCACATTCAACAACCTATACTTTTTCCTCTTCTTAGCCACCATTGGTAGCTCGGTACCATAACAAAAAAATCAGTTGAATAATAATAAAGATAGAATAGAAAATAACTGACAAAATGGCCAGGATTGGAGAACAGTTTCTTGAAGTTGACGTTAATTGTTTCTTTCCGTCTTTGTATTCGAAGTTACTTTTCTATGACTTATAAATATAATTTACATTTCAAGATTGGGTTATAAAGTTGAAATCACCCTTGTAGAAACCGTAAAACAAACGGCAGAAGATGCCGGATGTGACAACACACGCTATTACTCTGCTAACTGAAATATAGCCTTGGAAACTGGGGATGAAGAATAAACCAACAAAGCTCAATCGTAAATGGCCAACTGAAACCAGTGACCATCCAAAAAATGACAAGGAAGACGGTAAAGCACATATTGGCCAGAACCAGACAGCAACCAAGACCAATCAGGAGATCCGCGTGAGAGAGACAAGAAATGAAGAGAAACAGGTAAACCAAGATCTAAACAAAAATTGTTATTTAACTTCGAAATTAAGAAACTTACATCAGCAACACAGGCGGACAGGAGCATTGCATTATTTCCATTTTTATAATCAGCCGAACCGAAGGTGGATCCAACAATCAGATCACTTATGGATACGACAAAGAAGATTGTGCTACAGAGAATCAAAATTATCTCTTTCTTCCTGATCTAAATAAAAATAAAAATGTATAGGGTTGTTACATAAGTCCATGCCGCTCCATTGAACTCATGCGTACACCTCTCATATGTGAGGATCAACAGTGAAAAGTGGTGAATTTTGGAGGCAGCGCAAGCATGGTCCAGCGATAATTGAATAAATCAATAAAATTACGAGGAAATTTGAGTGAAAATTAATTAAAAACCACGATTGAAAATTTTCTGGCTCTGCACCCGTAAAATGTCGGCCGGGTGCGCGCATTTTTGCGGGTTGAAGGTCCCTTTAATTGACAAAAAAATACTCACTTCTTTTGAAACGAAAATCCATATCATGTATCCGATGCCGATGACCACTACGAAAATAAATAGTACTAACCTGCTTACTGAAATTTAGCGTTGGAAACCTGGGAGGAAGGATAAACCAACAAAAATCAATCGTAATCAACCAACTGAAACCATTGAAGATCCAGAAAATAATAAGGAAGAAGGTGAAGATATTATTGGCCACAATGAATAAGAAAGCAACAATCTGCAGTACACCCTTGCGTGAAAGAGTAGCAACGAGGACAAACAGGTAAAGGAGGATCTAAACAAATGGTCTAACTTTAAAATTTTAATTTTTTTTTTCTTAAAAGAAACTCACATCAACAATACAGGCGACCAGGTTGGTTACATTATTTCCATTTTTGTAATCAACCGAGTCAAAGGTGACCCCAACAATGAGATCACTTATGGATACGACAAAGAAGATTGCGCTCGATACAATGAACCAGATTTTTGGCTGAAGTTTCTCTCCTCTTTTCTAAATTAATATAAATGCAGAATGATCTTTTATAGGGGTCTTGAACAAATATAAAAAAGAGAGAGAAAAGACAACTCACTATTTCCGATCTATAAAAGTATACCATGAATCCGATGCCGATGAAGAATACGAAAGGAAGCAGTATTAACCTGCTTACTGAAATTTGGCATTAGAAACCGGGGAGGAAGGATAAACAAACTGAAATCAATCGTAATTGGCCAACTTAAACCATTGAAGATCCCGAGAATAATAAGGAAGAATGTGAAGATATTATTGACCACAATGAATAAGAAAGCAGTCTTCTGCACTACATCCTTGCGTGTAAGAACAGTAACGAGGAGAAAGAGGTAAAGGAGGATCTAAACAAAAGCGTTGTCTAACTGAAAAAGTAAGAAACTCACATCAACAATACAAGCGACCAGGTAGATTACATTATTTCCATTTCTATAATCAGCCGAACCAAAGGCGAATCCAACAATTAGATCGCTTATGGATACGGTTACCAAGGTTGAAGAGATTGCGCTCAGCACAATCAGGATCAGGGCTTTGTAGAACTTCTGTAAATAAATTTCGAATTTTCGGAACTCGGAACGGAACTCCACACAGCCCTTATTCAGGATCGTTTCGGAGTACGCTTCGAGGCAGTCCGTAATATTGTTAACTGAGTAGCATATAATTTTGTTCTAAATTTAAATAAATGCCGCGGTTTTTAGAAAGGAACAAGCCATAAATGTTTGACTAGAGATCTACCGTTTACAAATTTCTCGGTGTCACCGTTCCTTTAATGAAAAAAAAACTCACTAGTTCTGACACAATGACAAGCATCGCGAGAGGTAAAGTTTGTGTTGTTTCAATCTCTTGTGATTCTTCCGCAATTCCAAGACTGTTCAGACCCTCTTCCTCTCCGAGTTGCTCGTCTACCTGACGCAGAGTCTCATCGACACTGGCATCTATTCTACTGTCCACCGCTAAAGGAGTTGTTTCGTCAATATGTTCTTCTGATAGCGGCGCTGCGCTGGGAGTAATCGAAAGGGAAGAACGCGCAGTCAACATTTCTAAAAGCTATAAAATTAATCGCTGGCTAGGACTTTTCTCACCCATCGCGAGATAATTCGGAGCCGCTTTGGAAAAAGATCTTGTTCTCTTACAAAACGGACATGTACCCTCGCAAAGTTTGGAGCAACATTCCACACAGAGAGAATGACCACAAGAGCCATTCATTATCTTATGCTCTCCAGTATCTAGACATTTTAATTACAGAAAAATCCAAAAAAAGAAAACTGACTATAGTCGGTAAAACAAATTGGGCACTCGGAACGAGGCATGATGGGCGAAAGTGGCTAGTTTGGATCTAAAGGCTTTCGTGTTAGTTGAATGGAAATAGAGACAAGCAAATGGCGTCAGAAGGGTAAGTATGGAACTGATAAGAAGGACCGGAATGCCGGAGACCGAGCTAAGCAGAAAAGAATTGGACGTTTCTCACCAGTAACAAGGGAAAGACCGAAGTTTACTTTCCAACAGGCAGAACTTACTACCCTATGTTAATTTAGCTAGGAACAATTATTAACTTATCTATCTGGTAAGGAAATTCCGGCAGTCACATTAACCAAAAGAAATCTAGGTTAATGGAACTAATACTTTATAACTTTTCAGCCAAACTAATTCGCCTCTTAATTGTTACCTATAAATTTCATAAACATGGAAAATGAGAGATGAGAAAACAGTGTGGCTATTGACTGTCGGGTAGCTGATAAGAGAAGAGCAGACATTGACGACCGAAAAATGATGTTTTGCCTACGTGGTACAAATAAGAAAACCTTGTGAAATCCGGGACACATTGATCTTTAAAATGTCTTGAAACCTGAAAGTTCCTTATTATATGATCAGTTTCGTTTGAAAGAAAATGAAGTACCAAAAAGTTCTCCCAGGTGTCCCCCAGATTCCTCTTTTATTAAAGACAAAGTCTGTTAAACTTTGCTAGCTATGAGTCATAGCTCATGACTAACGATAACAATTATTAGAAAAGAGACGTTTTGACGACGTTTATTGGCTTGGTTTTATTTCATTTCCACTTTCAGGGGAAGATCGTATTTGTTGTCTTCCACGTATCCACCAGTGATAGTTGGGAACCATTACAATGAGAACGACTCCTCCGCTCACTCCAAATAGGGAGACACTAATGCAGGCGATGTCATTCAAAACTGAAAAGATGCTTTCCTCCCTGTCACCAAATCTTACATTGAACACCAAAGACATCGAAGATTACTGCCCAAACTATCATTGTAACGGGAACCATTATCAAAATTGTGGGAATACCCGCTTGCAGCATCAATTGGGCGAGGAATTTTCGTTGAAGTCGTCGTCTGCTTTCTGATAGAATTTTCGCATCAATTGCCTTTAAAGTTGCTCGGACAAAATATGTCGTAACCATACAGTAATTAACCACGTTGATCAGTATGGGAACTATAGTCCTTTTCAAACAATCCACTTTGTTATAGATCCATATATTAGGAACTGACATTAGGGCAGGAGTCACGCAGCTGTATTCCTGAATCATTTTCTGTTTTTTAGGTGGGAATTCAAAATTGGAGAACGCTCAGCCCCCTCAATTTGATCAACTTATCCTAATTAATTTGAAGGAATTTAATTACTGACGCCCGAAAGAGATTAGAAACAAGAACGTGGTTATTACCTTCCCCAACTCCTACAAGTTCCTCCTTTTGTTAGAATTTGCCGTAGCTGTGAAGACAAAAGCAACAAATGGAAGTAGATAATTGAATCCAAGTACCAGTTTACTCCATAGGGGAAATGTGATGGTATTGTTGGAGACGGCAAGGAAACGGTAGATTAGAAGATGTAGGCTTGTAACACAAGCAAAAACTACAAAGAATTCTCCAGCAGCCAAGGAAATCTTGGGAGAGACGATACCGTCACCGAGGCCTCGTAAATGTCCCAGTGAAAGTGGGTAAAGGACATACAGACACAGAGATCTGCCTATTATTAGGGTAGGATAAAATGATAAGAGCAGATTCTTCTCTGACGGCTTATCTGTGCAGAGCATAGAGCAATCTCTACCCTAGAGATGAATGTTTAGTTTCATTCAAAGAAATTCGTTACTCTTTTCCTGTTTTGGGAGATGAGCAGGCCTTCTCTTACTTTTTTTTCCATATTCGATAGAGAGAGTCAGAATTTCAAATCTACTCATTCTCGGTATCGGTAACCTATCCAAATAAATAGAACGAACGGGGTTTGCACGATTTGCCCATCGTCAACAAACCATTCGTTCTCCATCTTTCTTTTTTCTACTATAGTTGTTATTGCCTGTCGTTCTTTCTTTTCAAAATGAATCCAGCCATTGTACGCGATTCAAGCAGAAAAATCGATAGTGACCCAAAAAGGCAAAGCCAATCCCGCTATCGCTTTCCCTCTGTTATTACTCCCCTTATGGACTGTCCCTCCTCCTCAAATTCTTCATTTCTCCTAGAAAATCTATCAAACGAGTTGCTTGTTCAGATCCTTTCAAAGGTTTAGTTATTTTATGGCTAGAATACTAATATTTTCCTCTAGATGGAATTAAAACAGTTTCACAAGTTTCACTGGACAACAAAATGGCTGGAGGAGTTTATAACGAAGAATAGAAAGCGGATACGGGTTGTCATTAGAATGAGAGATGCGATAACTGATTGGGAGAGCAAAGTGTACGCTTCAGGTTCTTTTTTCCAAGTAATTCTCGATTTTTCAGGTATTCAGAAGAAGTGGGAACTTTTTGGACTACATAATAAAGATTTTTATGTACTGTATTTTATTTTAAAAAGCATACAGTGGCTTTGTCGGCTCGGTCTTCGATAGTCCAATCCCCTGCACCCGTAAAATCTCGGCAGGAGGATCGTCTTTGTTCAAAACAAGTACAAAACTGTGACGCCTTTATACCTTTATCTTGCCGAGACTTTATGGATGCAGGGGTTCGGACTATCGAGGACCGAGCAACTGTAACCAGATGGCAACCGTATTTACGGTCTATTTGCTGGAAAAGAAGGTTTTATTCGCTATGCTTCATATTGGTTCCTTTCTTCGGTCAGTCAAGACCTTTTCCCCTTTTTCCCTTTCTTCAACCCTCCGAGACCAATAGGGTTATTTGGGTTCAAATGAAAAATTCATTTGGCAGTGCACGTTTCTTGTCGTTCTGTCTCTCTCTCTCCCTCGGCGAACATGGAAGGACACGCTGTTCCGAGAAATAGAAAAGTACGTCTCGAGGGGGAATGATCATATGATTTCCTGAGGTCTCCTTCTTGATATGGATTTCTTGTTTACCAGGTTCTAAATTAATCCACCTGCCTCTGGAAGATACCAAGATACCCTTCTCTGGGTATTGTAAATGGGGTTCAAACTTTTAAATTAAAAGTTTAATAACCTCGAATCCGATTAGAAACGTTGTTTTCCTCCTTCCAGCCACGTTCCTCCAGTTTCTCCTTCTTGTCTCCAAATTCTCTCCCAAATAACAACCGTCTCATATTGCCTTCATCGGGAGAAAGAGCCATAGTTCCGTCATGAGCCCCCACTTTATATTGTTTTTCTGCGAGCCATGAGAATGCCAAAGGAGAGAGAGAAGGGTAGTTCAAGAGATCGGAAAAGAAGGAAGGTATAGATAGACTCATAAATTTATAACGAAGGAAGCAAATTCTCATGTCGCACGCACTTCTCCCTCATAGTTGTATTTCAGTCCCTGGAGAAGCGGAATTTGTGGAGAAAACGTATAAATGGCTTTCCCACTGAAGTATGAACCTTGGTCATATAGTCCTTTTCCAAAAAAAATAAGGCTACCGTACATTTGTCTCTTCGGAGCATTTTGGGGGAAAAGGCGAAGAAAAATCCGGCGAAAAAAAAATCGAAAATCACAATCATTTTTGCTCAAAAGACCCCGAGGGGAAGGTTTTGCGACCCGTTACAGTATCCCTATTTTTTGGAAAACCTATAAATAGGGGCAGCAATGGGAAGAACCGCTATAGAAAACGATTAAAGATTTTTAGGATGAGAGCCAGTGAGTAACGGGGGTCCTGATTTTATAGGGTGCCAACTTTCTTGGGACCTCCTTGGGTCCTACAGCGCCCCTTTCCCGAAGCCAACACTTAGATGTGACGAAGATCTCGCCTGTCATGTGTTGACTAGATATTCAGATTTCCCCCGTTGCTTTTAATAGCTACGTGTGGATGTTTTTCCCGGCGCACATCCCCCTCTTAGTCCAGGCTCACCTTAATCACGGGCCGCTCTTTTTCTCTCCCCTTTTCACGTCTTCTTTTTTCGTAATCTGACTCGAAATCGCGGAGAGAAGAAGAAGAAGCGATGCGTATGGGTGTGTGTGCGTTTAGCGCGAGACTCCCTCCCTCCCGAGCGACTGCCTTCAGAATTGCCGGGGGAAACCGCGAGCCCCTTTTCTATTGATCCCCCGGTGGTGGTTAGCCATGCTTCTTCTCGGCGCTCTCGAGGCTTCATTTTTTTATGATAAATCCTGATAAAAAATGGCTCTGTGATTTTTAAAATCAAAGTTTCTTTGATTTATTCGTATTTTCAGTTTCGAAACGAGAAAAACGTAATGGAGGCGATCATGTGGGCGCCTTGTCGTTATTCCCACCATTTCTGGCTATAACAGCCCGGCCAGCTGTCTTTTTCATCGCTCTAGTATCTCCTACCATGGGAAAAATGTTCGAGAAAGTCTAAATTTTTGGCTGTTTTTAAGGAACGGGCGGTTAAAATCCCCCAGGGAGGGGCCATAATTGAATGTCACTTTTGCCGTCAAAATTCCACGACTTCGTCAGCATGAATCGGTTCTACGCACCCGTAAAATCTCGACATGGATATTTACTATTTTTCCGTCTAAATTTTCCTTCTGCCGAGGTTTTACGGGTGCGAAATACGGGTAACAGGGGGTCAGGTTCAGAAATTTCGAGTTTTTCTTAAAATTTTCCATGAATCCAGACAAAACGTGATCTTTCTTCTATAGACATTGTTTTCCACATTTCCTGTCTATACATCCGTAAGAAAAACGAGGGTATTTTTCTTTAAAATGACGTTTATCCGCCGCTCTAATTGTTTCCGCCGGATGGTGTCGTTCTGTAAGGGCACGGCCCTTCTTCTTGTATTTAAGCCGCTCCTCCAAAATATTCCGCCATCATAATAACAGTGGCCTTCCCCTTCGTTATATTGTATCCAGCCCTCTCCCGTTGCCTCATTGTGTCACATCTAGGAGTCTGTCTGTGGAATCATTAATGTTTCCGCCAAAACACACCATTCGGCTAATTGGCGATTTGTAATCTAGTGGAATAGCAAATTATCAGACGTCTTTCGCCTCCTTCAAAAAACAGAAATTTACACACAAAAAAATAGAAGAACCGTTTGGATTGTTTGAAATCTTTCTATGGCGGGAATTTCGAATTTTTGGCTAGAGAAGAGAATGGCGGCTATTGAGTGTTTTACATCACTTTTAAAGAAGTTTTATTTCTTTAATTTTAATTTTCTAATATTCCATACGCGCCTCCAACAAGAATAGCAAGAAAAAACATCAAAAAATGGTTAAAAAACTGGGAATTTAGCCCAGCAACCGGAAAAATGGATACTAAACGACTTCTACCTAACTATCCATAGTTTAGGTCTTTTTTCCCATGGTTTCAGTCTAAAATATGCCCCTTTTTATTAGAATTACTTGTACTTTCCCTTGCCAGGATTAAAAACGGCGATCTTAAAAATACACGGAGGTTATAGTCTGTTGTCAACGGAACGGATTTTCCACCGGGGTCCAATTTTCAGTTTCACCAAAAAAAGCGCCCAAATTTCAAAATTTTAAATTGATAATCAGGCAACGTTTGCTCGCTAAGTTCCCAATTGATTCGTATGGGAAAATTTTTTATGCTGAAAACGGAATATATTCTCCTTGAAATACGTGAATCCCTTTAGAAGGGGCTGTGAATCACGGACCATGACGGGCTTCCCAGATCTTCGGACGTTTTTTTCCGTAGAAAAATAAAAATGCCTCCGCCTAGGGTCCTCCAGATATGAACACCGAGCCCTTTAAGGACGGGGGCACCCTCCCATAAATGGGATAAGAATGTAGTCATCTGATTGGATTAGCATTGCAAAGCTGTTCCCCCTCATTGATATTCTTCCTTTTGTTTTTCGCATTTGCTGTTTTTTCTCTCCCCAAATTTCTTTGATTATATTATTTTCCTGGCTCTCTTGTCCACTTCACCATCCGTTCCCGAATTAAGTTCCCTGCCCGCCCTCCCTCGGCCCGTCCACTCCAGAGAGAAATCCATTCGTCCTAATGTTTTATTGCTCACCCCGCGCGCGCGCCTCTAGCCCCTAGCTCCAAAGGTAGGAGCCTCCACGGGCATAAATCGATTCCTTTTTGTGTGTTAGGTTTCTGGCTCTCTCTCCCATTCCCAGCAGCCCGTTTTCAACAGAGAAGAGAAGCTGACAGCCGGCCGGGTCTCCTGGGAAAAGCGCGACCCCAGCAGCTAATTGCCTGCCTTTCGACCGCCATTCATAATGGGCGGAAAGGACTTTTAGTCTGCGTTCTTTCTGGCCCGTTTCCCCCACTTTTCAATAGCATAGCATCATAAACAGCTGGACTAATTTATTTGTTATTATTATTTTGAGCATAAACCCGGAAAAAGCAGATGTATCTTACATGTCAGCAACAGCTGAGCCAATATCTCTCCGCTACTAGTAGAATCCCATTTAATGCTGCCTACTCTTCACTTCCTCTTAAGAAATACACCCTACAATTAATATTGACAAAAAAACTGACGTTAATCGAAACAAACTTCAGAAATTAGCCCGCCGTCATGGATAGTCACATGTCTATAGTAATCCAATTGTTCCTACTTCTGTCCCCCGCGTTTTCCTGCCTGACTAATCTTTAATTTGTTACGCGAATATTAAATTATGGTAGATTTCATAATGTAGAATACTATAAAACTCGAGAACCGACCAAAAAGTGCACTTACCCGCCCCCACTGCTCCTAGAGAAAAGGGCTTGTGCCCTTTGAAACGCAATCTCTTTGGACCCCTTTGTTTTTATCTACATTCCTTGGGTTCCGGGGGTTTTCGCTTTCCGCGTAGGACCATAATAAGGTTGGATAGGAAAAAAACAAGGTGATGAAATGGGGGGAACCCTCCTTTTAGGTCTTATATGGGCAAAATGCCCAATTTCGGGCGCTCCCGTTTTGGGCATAGATGGGAGTGTCCGGCGTTCGTGTCTGTATCTCGATCATTTCTTGACCAATTTCAAAAATTCAAAGACCTAGTTAGAGAGCACATCAAGGCGGTTCTAATGAACCCAGCTATACCTCACCCGCACCGACAAAAAATCTCTAGCCCCCAAAATTTTAACTGAGGATAGTTACGTAACGCAGGTGGCCCATCTGCTTACCGGTGCTTACTCCAAAAATGCAGTCTGGTCCAGTCTAGGGGCTATGAACTCCCCCTCCCATTTGAAATTGACTTTATCTGCTGCAAAAAGCTTCGACATTGCCTGATCAAATAATTAGCCGAATAGTGACGACCGTTAACAACTTTCCCCATATTTATCCAGCTTTTCCCATGAACTATCCACTCCGACCTGGTTCCTTTTCCATTTTTGCAGGCGTTTCCGTTCTCTTCCGGCCAGGAACCTTTAGTTGCAACTCTTGGCTCCGTTTCTAATTTCCGGCTTCCTTTTATTATCCCCCTCACTTCTTGTTTTTTCCCCAGTGAAGAAGGAGGATCAACTCTTCCCGTCTGGGGAGATTACCCATCTTTCCCCCTTTCCCTCTCAAAAATCTCCCCGTTTTTAATCCAAAAAATGGGAAATTACCCCCTCTCGTTGCTGGTTACGTCAAGTGGAAGCGAGCTCAAGTGCAGCTATTCCCATAATGAGAGAGAGAGCGGGTCACTTTTTCTCACTTACCGTAATCTTTCTGAAGACGGCTCAATGAGGTGTCCTTTCCCCCTTAATCTTAATTACTTTAGTATCGTCCCCATCGTTGCCGTGCAGTTTCTTCGAAGAATTGAGTTGAGAGCCGGGTAATTATTCCCGAGAGGAGAGACGGAAGCGATGTTTGTTGAACGGGGGCCGGAGGCTAATACACCAGCCGTTTTTGGCCAAATTTGGCCGCCAAAATGGAAAAAATTCCGGCCTTAATCCAGTTATTAATTTGCCGGACCTCCCCCACATCCGGAGATCTTCTCAGAAAATAATATTATTGGCTCATCTCCATGGGGATCCATGCCTCTATATTTTTCACCCCCACTGGAACCCCCCGCCGATCCTCCATCCATCAACATCGCTTCTGATGTCGAAATAGCCTTCTTTTCTTCAAGAAAGCCGCCAAAAATAGTTCAAATTTGTAATTTTTCCGGTCCCAAGAAGAAGATTCTCGGCTCTTTCCTAACGAAATTTCAAACGATTCCAGATGTGTCCATTTTGCACCCCCCAATACGTCCAGCCATGGTTTTTCTCCCCATGGTCCTCCATTTATGGAAATGTGTCTAACCTTTTTGTAAAATTAAATTCGCCCCGTTCGTAAAGTGAATTCCCGCGCTCTCTCCACATCACTTCATCCATTCACTGAATTCAATGTTCCCTGTGGCAATTAAATGAAAGATCTTGTAAATGAATATAGAGAGGGGTAATTCTAAGAAAAAAAGAGGTGAAAGACCACATCATAAGCCATTTACGTGGAAAAAAGGGAAAAAGAAGGGCGCCTCCCCCACACGTTTCCCACAGCTCTGACTCTATTCGGGTCCTCGTAAACCAAAGAAAAATGCGTGGTCAGTGAGAAAATTGATATTCTACCTGTCTAGCGGCTAAACACGTCATTTTATTCCAATTTTAGGCCAATATTGTATGTGTCACAATATATTTTGGTCCCGAAACGAATGTACTCGAGGTATAGTGCTTTTCCAGAAAATAAGATTACCGTAACGGGTCGCAAAACCTTCCGCGTAAGATCTTTGGGGGGGGAGTGATTCACAATCAGGATTTTCGATTTCGCTCGATTTTTGTTCGCCACTTGTTCGAAAGGTCCAGAAAGACAAATGTACGGTAGCCATCTTTTTTGGAAAAAATCTAGAAAGGTGGCTTGGCGGGCAATCGTGTCGGGACCTCGGGGTTAGCTTTTCAAGTAGTTTCGATTGAACAAGCCTGCCGTGAACGCTCCCGGATTTTTAAATAAATTTTAACAAGAAACAGTTAATCTCCTCGAATTTGCCCTTATTTCCTCGTCTCCCTGCCTTGTTTTTCAATATTCCGGCTTCATCCTTCGCATCATCCGTGTCCCCTCTCCTCCCCCATTCCTGAGAATTCATTTCTTCTTCGTCTCGTCTTCTCTAATTTGCCGCTTCTCCTCTTCCTAAAATGTCAATTCAATTTTCAGTTAGACCGCTCTTTAAATATGGTACGAGTCCATAACCTCCCCCAACAGGAGGAGCCGGATCCCGACGAGGATCTGAATAAAGAATTTGCCCCGAAAGAGATGCCCATGCAGTCGACGGCGGCACCGACCGCGGCTCCTACCACGGGAGAATCCATGCCGTCGAAGATCAAAGACGCCGTGGTGAATAAAGTCATCGATGTGAAAGACGTCGTCAAGGCGAAAGTCATGAAAGAAACTGGAAGTAAGTCTCTAACTACGCTCTTTTTACTCTTTAATCCCCCAGGTTTCGATTGTGTCCCAACTCTCTCTCCAGGGGGCACCGGGGATCTTTTAGGAAGCGAGCGGGAAGGGGGCCGCCCGAAGAGGAGGAAACTCGAGACGCCCGTTAGGGATTGGCGTGGTTCCACGCCAGAGAAGGGTCTAAATCGATGGGGAAGGGCAAAAAAGGGCTTGCTCCGGCTGCTGCGCGGATTGTGAATAATGGGGAGAAAAGAAAAAGACGGGGGAAACGGGCAGCAGGAGAGCAGGGGAAAGACAATAGGGGTCCCAAATATCCCGCCGATTTCAAAATCTAGGTTCAAGTTGACGAACACGGAAATTCCCAGGCCAAAAAACACAAACTAAGGTTTCCAAGGGTTTCCGGAGCAGTCCTAATTGCCATATTCACCCGGTGACGGGCCATCAATGACCCCGGAGAACTTCCGAAGGCCTTTAGACTTCCGAGAGCCTCCCTGGGGACCGCACCAGCATTTCAGAGCAAAACGGCCCCAGTGGAGATCCAAACCAGGGGGAAATTCCGGACCGGAACCTAAAAATCGTAGTACTGTCCTTATGGTCACCTTATAACTGATTCTGGGGTCCTTAACTCCAATTTTAAGCCTAATTTTTCCCATTTTCAGTGCCAGAATGGGCTTTTGTCTTCCTCGGTATCGTATCCTTACTCATTGTCTTGGGATGCGGGTTTCTCCTAATCAGAAGGCTTTTTGGAAAGAAGCGACACGGTGATAAGAATAAAAAAGGATTCAAGGTTGGTTTTCACTCCCTTTCTTTATAATCTTGCTTACTTTTAGGGTCTATTTGGTAAAGGAGAAGAACTCGTAACTGGGAAGGATATCGGAGCCGGTATTCAGCAAGATCTCGATGCGCTGGAAGCAAACATGGAAGAGAATGAAAAAGCACAAGCAGAAGTCAAGGAAGAAGTCAAATTGGGAAGGATACAGTACAAATTGGACTACGATTTTCAACAAAATCAGGTAGACCAGCCAAAAATTAACCAGGAAATTGTTAACAATTCCAGCTAACGGTTACTGTAATACAAGCAGAAGATCTCCCCGGAATGGACATGTCTGGAACCTCGGATCCCTACGTCAAACTATATTTGCTGCCGGAGAAGAAGAAGAAGGTCGAGACAAAAGTACACAGGAAGACTCTAAACCCTGTATTCAATGAGACCTTTATTTTCAAGGTAGGAATTGGTGAATGAGCTCTAGAAAGCTCTAAACATACATGGGCAATGCCCCCAATTTCGGGCGTGCCCCTTTTTGGGCGCAGCCGGGAGTTTCGGACGTTTGTCTCCGTATCTCGGTCAGTTCTTGGTCGATTTAAAAAATTCCTTGTTGGAGAGCACGCCAAGACAATTCCAACTAACCCAGTGACATCTCACCGGCCCCGACAAAAAAATCTGTAGCCCCACAAACCTCTCGGAGTCTCCCAAAGTGTGTGAACAGCTTTCCCCCCGCTTTTGTGGTCCGTCAGCTGCGGTTGACTGAAAATTGGGAGATTTTAAAGCTTCTAGATGAAGGAATGCGGATCCAGGAATAACCTCGAGCCAATTCCCACTTTTAAATTTTGTTTATACAGTAATTTCCGGCTCAATTTTGTCATTTTCAGGTTGCCTTCAATGAAATCACCTCCAAGACTCTGGTCTTCGCTATTTATGACTTCGACCGTTTCTCAAAGCACGACCAAATTGGACAGGTACCTCGAGGCCCTTCTTTTATTTTATTTTCCCATTCAGGTTCTCATTCCCTTGGGTAAAATTGACCTGGGACAGGTCATCGAGGAGTGGAAAGACATTGCCCCTCCGCCGGACGACAACGAGGCGGACAAGATCCTCGGAGATATTTGCTTCTCCCTGCGATACGTTCCCACCGCGGGAAAGCTGACCGTCGTCATTTTGGAAGCTAAAAATCTCAAGAAAATGGACGTCGGTGGATTGTCAGGTACGGGAATTCTTCTCTCTCCAGTTTTTGGACTTTTGACCCGGCTGCCGTTGATTTTCTCACTAGATTCAAGCGAATCCTCTCTAGATCCCTACGTGAAACTTGAGCTCTTCGAAGAGGGAAAACGTTTCAAGAAAAAGAAAACGTGTATAAAAAGGAACACACTGAACGCCTATTGGAATGAGTCGTTCGCCTTTACCGGGCTGTATCTGGCCAGGATTCAGGTTCCCAATACCGTACTCTACTAACTTCTCTTCCTGAAGGCCCTGGCTAACATTAACAGCTAAAATTTAATCCAAAACGATGGTCACAGGTCCTGCAGCGACTGTATAACGCGCCCACGCTTCAAGACCCCTAACGCTTGCCTCCTTCCTCCCTCCATATTAACCCATCGAGCATGTTGCAGATCCCTACGTCAAGCTTGTACTAATGCAAGGAGGAAAACGCTTAAAAAAGAAGAAAACCTCGATTAAAAAATGCACCCTGAATCCGTACTACAATGAGAGTTTCTCATTTGAAGTGCCGTTTGAGCAGATTCAGGTGACTAACTTTTCTTAAGCTTTCTAACAATTCCTGATCCTATAAAATGAAATATATGTTTTTTTAGAAAGTTTCTCTAATGATTACTGTAATGGATTATGATAAACTCGGATCCAATGATGCGATTGGAAGATGTTTGCTGGGATGTAACGCCACTGGAGCTGAATTAAGGTGAGTATCCAGGGGGAGCTGAAAACGGGGGGCTAGAAAACCCGGAAGCAAATAATTTGTTACAAATTGTGGGAAATCAACGCTTTATGGGAGAGCACGCTGTGCAGGGGAAAATGGGAAAGACCATCCCCGGGACCAGCAAACCAAATTACGTGCTCCTGTTACACCAGACAGTCAATTAGGCAGTTGGTTTCCCTATACAGGGCTTTTGAAAGGCTCGGCCCTCAATAGACCGATCCCCTGCACCCGTAAAGTCTCTCTCTAAAAGATCATCTTTATTCAAAACTGTTACAAAACTGTGACGCCTTTATACCTTTGTCTTGCCGAAACTTTACGGGTGCAAGAGATCGGACCGTCGATGGCCGACCCCCTTGCTACTATACTGCCCTTTTTACATTCGTTTTCTCTCGGTTCTTTTCCCTTCCAGTTCTGCTCATATTTCCCCGGAGCGAAGAGAGATGTTGTACATTTGTGTGGCATACTGATCATCCTGTGATTCAGTCTGCCGCCAGCATAGAAATTCACCGCATCGAAAGGGCAATATTACAACATTTGTTTCTGTATAGATGTCTTTAAAATTCAACAACGGGGGAGGGAAACAATAGACTTATCATCCCCAGGAATCCTGGTATTTACCCCGTGATACAGACAAATAATCCTTATCACATTTTGTGGCGGAAGAATTTCCAGTAGTTCAGCTGATAAGAGGCATCTGTCCCGAGTTTTTGTCTTTAAAAACACGTGTCTCCAAGTTTTCTGAAACGGTACGGGAGATTCAAGAAAAGCTCGAGTATACGCCACCCCCCGGCGGCCAAACAACGTTTTCTCAGAGGAGGTGACAAGGGATTGCCGGGCGGCCATGAGTGTTTGCCTAGCCTTTTCACTCCCTCTCCCTCAGAAGACCACCGACAGACGGGAAAAAAAGACTTGAAAACCATACACACACCAGCTGAGACTGCGTGGACACACAGTACAATAGGATTGGTTTTTGACTGAACAATCCGACAATAGAGGAAGGAGAAAAACAGCCACAGTTAGACAGCGCAATACATTCACCTATATACTAAAGTTCGACGGTTTTTGACACTGGCTGGATCCTTGGGGGAAAATATATTCTGGTATTTTAGCTTTTTTTTTTGGTTTTTGGGCTCTTGAAACGAGTTGCCACAGTCAGACAGCTAAAAAGAGACAGTTAGACAGTCGTGGGTCAAATAAGCCACAGTTAGACAGCTTCCAATAGGAAAATTTGACAATTTCTTGAAGGAAATGCGGGGGCAACGGTTCCTAGGCGGACAATACCACAGTTCGACAGTTTTTGGAGTGAAAAAGTGGTATTTAAACGGTTCTGGAGAGAGCTGGAGACTCAAAATCCCTGAAAAATCCAAATTTCCAGGCATTGGATGGACATGTTGGCGTCTCCGCGTCGCCCGATTGCCCAGTGGCATACCCTCGGACCTGTCGAGGACGACGGCGACAAGAAAGAAGAAAATAAGGATAAAAAGTAGACGTGTCTCAAACTTTGCAAAAAGTGCCAATTGGCTTCTCAATTTCTCAAATTATTCTAAAAGCAGATCCCCCTTGTACAGCCTCCTCCAGATTCCTCCCCGTGACTCACTTGCTTCTCTTACTATTTCCCCCTACCCATACACATATATTGATATTTATTTTATTTTATACTTTTACGACAGTTAGAAAAGAGAATTTATCGCTTCTTTTGTATTACTGTACTTCTACTTCTCATACGTTGTTTGATAATAATGAAGACGTTTTAGTTTCAGTTGGCTGTTCTGACCTTTCTGTTGCGGCGGCGAGGTAAACAATATAAAGAGGGTGAGAGAGCGGCTAAGCCGATTAGGTGGTAGTATTTGACGGGCTGATGTCATCTCGGGCAGAGTGTGTATTGTGTCCGTTGGAGAGAAGATGACCTCTAATGTTTTTTGCCTACTCTAATCGGGATATTTCCTGGGGTGGGAAAGGATTACGGTGTCCTGGTACAGAGGGCTCGATAGTCAGATCCCCTGCACCCGTAACGTCTCGGCAGGAGGATCTTTATTCAAAACAGTTACAAAACTGTGATGCCTTTATACTTTTGTCTTGCCGAGCCTTTACGGGTGCAGGGGGAGCGGACTATCGAGGACCGAGCCCAGGAAGACGGACCGGGGCTTCCTTTGCCTCACCCCTCAGAATTTTGTCTGAAAGAGTCCTACCCTCGTCATAAGGGACGGCCAGCTTTCAAGAAGGGAATACTGCGGCCAAATTCGAGAACTCGTTGTATTTGTGGACTATTTCTGGTTCAAGCCCTTCTTCCTGACGTCAGGACCGTTTGAGCCGGTGTTCGGACCTTTTTCTAACCTGTAATAGCTGGCTGACCCATCTCGATGCCATCTCACCTAATTAAGATCTGTTTAGACCTTCAAAAAACGAACTGTTCGGACAGTTTTCTTCTGTAAGACGAACAAGACTTAAAACAACCCTGGATAGAATGATTAGCGGCTAAATGTGAGTGAACTTCGCTTCTTGATGGGGATTTTCGGCCCAACTCATGGAATTAAGGCTAATGCGCGGGTTTGTCTCTACAGTAATCCAGTTAACTGTTCCTTCCAATCGGATTAACCGCTGACCACATTAGGCTCTCTCCTGCTGTTGTATGCGGTCAAGTAGGCAGCAATAGGATCCCGCCCGCCGCTACAAGGCGACTGCCCGACGGGGGCAATCAGAGCGTGCCTGATCCAACACACACACACACAATGGCTCATTAACTATTCCTGTTCGTTTCCCTCCTCGGTTCTTTTCCCCATCCCCGGTCATTTTTTACGAGAGCCGCAGATGCAAAGGTGCCGATGACGGCTGACTAATGGTGATACATGGCCACATACGCAGAGACAAGGCGCAACACAGAAGCAGGCGACATTTCGACACTCACACGGCTGAGGAGACATTTTATAACGGGGAAGACCTTTTGGAAACATACTTGTCCTTTAAAGGCGGGGGTCACTCCAACTTTTTTTCTTTAAAGATTAAAGACGTTCTTTTGTTAAGAGACCACTCATAAGGTTGCGCTACACAAACAGCACCTTTCGAACCCGTTCCGTATCAATACCAGCGAGGTAAAATGGACAAAATATGACTCATAAAGCGGGCAAAAGTCACAAACTACAAGAATTCGAAAATTGCCCCTGGCGCGCGGTTACTTCCCTCATTTTTTTGATGAAATTTCCCCTCTAGATGCTTTCTGAGGGAAAAGGGAACTTTTCTCGGTCCCTGAACAAACTAAAAGCTTCCTTTTCTTGTTTTTCTCCCCGGTCTTATCTTATCATTCCGTGGGTAAAAAGGAGAATCACCTGGGAATTCTAAAATTGGTCCAGTCATCCCAGCGCCCACTTTTATCAGACCTCTCTTTAGTCACGGAGGTGGCAATAAACCGTGTGGAAATCGAAGCTAATAAAGTCGACAAAAAGTGTTTTTTCCACTATTCCCATGAACATTCACACACAGATAAAGATATTGAGCGTAATTCCCCTCCTGAATCGTATTACGATGAGAGTTTCTTTCGAAACGCCGCGGCTAATCAGCGTTAATCGCTCTATAAGCCGGGAGGATTGCGCGCTATCTTTGCTTCTTCCGAATCTTCCCCGAAAAATGGGCATTTGGTCAGGTTGTAATGGGAAAAAATGCACTTTTAGTGGTTGAAAACAAGGCTATTTCTCTACTTGAACTTTGAAAAACGGCAGATAACGAGGTCTGGACTTGAAAAATACGTCTGGAAAACGTTTTCTGGGGCTCGGTATCCGATAGTCCAATCCCCTGCACCCGTAAAGTCGTGGCAGGAGGATCATGTTTATTCAAAACTGTTACAAAGCTGTTTCGCCTTTATTTCCTTGTTTTGTCGAGACTTTACGGGTGCAGGGAATCGGACTATCGAGGACCAAGCAGTTTCCGGTAAGTTTTCTCCCGTACGAAGTCGGCAGCAGAGTTTTCTTTTTTGGAGGAACCACGGCTTTATGTTTTTCATCTGCCGAGGACAAATGGGTGCAGCCGGCCGTGGGAAAAGCATACAGTTCCAAAACTGGCCGTCACAGCTGGTTCCGACTGCCAGCTGAGGCGAAACTGGGGCAGGTCACGGTCAAGGCGCCGAAACAAAATGAAAATCTATGAGAAATGTTCAAATCAATCGTAATTCGGAATAAAAAGCAGAAAACTCCATCCTCCCCTATTTCCTGCTGCCCGATGTTTACAGGCGTTAAAAGGCGCCTGGAGAGTGAAATGCCACCTTATGTCGTCTGTCTTTTCCCATCCCATAGAACCAGAAAAACAAGGTGTAAATATTATTTTTATTATTTTTTTGACTTCTTTTTTTCTATTATTATCATCAAATAAAAACCATTAATAATAACAAGAGAGAGCGAGACGGGGAAGAGAGTGACCAAAGAATGAAGTAATAGAAGAAACCTCGTGTGCACATATAACCGAAGGGAGGAAGCAACAAAAACTTGTCTATAGTATATATAATATATATTACGGTATTTCAAGGAAGCAGAGCAGGATACACAGATTATTATCACATTTCACATTTTGAGTGTAGGAGAGAGAGAGGGAGGGAGAGAGAGAAAAGTATGAGAATTACCGGCATTTGGACTTATTGGGAGGGATTACGATAGAGCTAGAAGTTAATAATAATATACACGAGTGGGGGGAAATGCACACGGTTATTGAATTTTTTTAGTCGAGAATTAAACAGAAGCTAGCAATGGAAAAGGCACAAAAACCTGAGAGAATGAGGATTTTTGGACTAAAAATGAGCGAATATATATACAAGACTCGGGGTTAGACAGTGATTTTCGGGTGGAAAGACTTGGGCCAGGAAGTGTAGAAACCGGAAAAGGACCCGTAATTCGAAGAGACAGGAATTAACAACGGTGAGGAGGAGGATAAAGAGGATTTAGGGCTGGAAGGCCCGGTGGCCTTCCTGTTGGAGCCGGCGCATCATGTCCGAGCCGACGCCGACCGGCATCTGGTGCATGTTGGCCGCCATTCCGTTCATAACGGCGTGAACATTGGCTAGCTGCTGTTGTTGTTGGAACATCTGGAGGAGTTGAGGATTCATCATCAGATTCTGCATGTCCTGGGCGTTCATCATTGGAGGAGCAGCGGCTGCAGCAGCCATTTGTTGTTGGTACTGAAAAAGATCTGTTTAGAGAAGAAAAATTGAAGGATTCTTGTGAAAATCGGGGAATTTTAGCCTTGGAGCGCCTTTATATTCCATAAAATGACCCAAATTGCCCAGGAATGGGGAGATTTCTCGACTAAAGACGCGAGAAGACCAATAGGTCTTTCAAATTGGAGAATTTTGCTCGTTTTTTGAGAAACAATTAAATTTTCATTCTGGAGCACGCTTACTCCAAGAAAAATAAATCAAACATAGGGAAAATTTACTTTTGAAGACTTTTAGCGAACTAAAATGGGAATTTGGCTGGTTAAGAAAACTCGTAATTTTTGGTGCCAACACGATTTTTCAGCTATTTTTCTACGAGAAAATTGATTTACCTGATGTTGAGCGGCCATCTGTGCCTGAGCCAGCATTTCCATCATCCTCGGATCGAGCTGCTGTGCCGGAGCCATGCCCATCATAGCCGCCGCTAGCCTCTGATCCATAAACTGAGCCGGCATCTGTCCCATCCGTTGCTGTTCCCGCTGCATCAACTGCATCTGGGCTTGTTGCTGAGCAGCTTGCTGTTGTCGTTGCATCTCCATCTTCATCATCTGTTGCTGTTGTTCTTGGAGCATCGCCTGTTGGTGAGCCTGCTGTGCTTGGGCTTGCATCTGGGCTTGGGCCTGCATCGCGACGAGGAGGCTGTGCATCGCCATCGGATCCATTTGACTGCCGAGAGCCAGCCGAGGGTCGAGACTGATCCCGTTGACTTCTGGCTGAAATATTTGGGTTGTTATTCGGAGATCGTGACCGATACCAACCTTTTTTACTGGCAGCGTCGGCGCTACCGGCTGGACCACGGGTGCGGGCGGATTGACCTTCTCCACTTTTTTCTCGTTTCTCAACGCCTTGTCCCAGGCTCCTCCAGGTTTTAGCCGGTAGTATAGATCCGTCCTCGAACATCGATGACCAACTTTTCGAATCAATCCTCGGACGAAAATGGCATTTAACGTCTCCAACGCCACCTAGAAATGAAGGAAGTAGTTACTGTCTTCAAATTAGCCGTAGAGCGCGATTAATAACAGTTTTTAAGGTCGGAATACACTAAATATAATCAGAAGAGATACAACTGTTCAAAATTTGTCAAAAAGCCGCGATTTTCCGGCGAAAAAGGATTTTAGACCGTTTTAGCGGTGGAGCGCGCTTGCTTCCCCCGTCTACTCACCTCTTCTTTTCCATCTTCCCAGGTATTATCCTCATCCGGATCATAATATCCCCCTTCTTCATCATCATCATCTTCATCTTTGTTTCTACAAATTGGAACCTGATCCTTGGATGTGGATGGCTCAACAGCGACAACAACCGGCTATAATTATGTCATTATTCTCACGATCAGGAAACCTGAAACTCACCTCAGATTTAATTTGCATCTCCTCGATTTCTTCTTTAATTTCATTCGTGTCCTCGTCGTCTTCCACCTCCATCTTCAGGCCATTCTGGATCGGGTCTTCCGGTGGCGTAGAGCTGCTGGGATTCCTCTCCATCAGTTCGTCCTTGATATCCGGGGACTTCTCGTCTTTTTCGGGGGTTTGATCCTTCTCGTCGGTTTTCTTCTTCTTCGCCGACCCATTTGTATGACTCTTCTTCCTCTTTCCATTCTTGCATTTAATCTTTTCCATATCAAATTCATGAACGGAGACAGCTTGGCTGGGGCTGCGACGGTCGTCTCCCATACTGGGTGTTCGTCTCCTGCCGTTCTTCCCTGCCCTCGTCCTCACTCCAGAATCTTCTTCTTGCTCCGTGCTGGGACTCCGTTTAAACAGGGTCGGCGGTACGGTAGAGGGGCGATCGACTGGCCTCAATTGACCGTATTTCTTGAAAAAGATCCGGCAATCAGTACAGAGGAGCATCGAGTCCCGGCCAGCATGGTGCCAATCTTTACTATCTGAAAAATCAACATTTAGCATCTGGTTTATAGTCGCTTCTTCCCCGTGGAGAGATGTCATTGTTGCGATTAGATTGTGATCAAACAAACACACACACACACACAGTTGTGTGTATATGCCTAGTGGTGAGGCAGGGGGGAGAACCGTGGAGGGAGGATAAGAAGGCGCCGCCTGACACCTGCCCTTTTAATGGCAGTGGTGGTCAGCAGGGAGGGAGGACGCGGATTAGGAGCAGAGGCACAAAAGAGGGCAGAGCTTATAATAGCCGGGGCGCCGGTTAAGAATATCCTCTCTCTCGTGAGATTAGAGGGTTCCGGGGGGATTTCGCTGATGGATGTGACAAGGTCATCAGGGAGGGAGGGGCAGGCAGGCAAAAAAACATGGGGGGACGCATTCCTTACTCTATAAAATCTTATCTAGATTTAGAAAAAAGTGACCTGAAGGGAAATAGGGCGCCTATTTGAAGCGGCACCCGGATTTTCACTCTATTACAGCGGAATTTGGGGATCTTTTAGAAGTTTCAAAGAAAATTAGCTTTAGAGCACGTTTACCACCCCGTTTCTTAATAAAAATGGGAATAGACCAACCTGAAGAGTAGCAATGATGACAGGCATAGTGTTGTCCTCTTCCCTCTTCGACATCGCTTTCACTAGCCGATGCATAGTCATTATATTCGGTAGAGGCCGGCCTTGACGCTTTGTTATTGCCATTTTTGGCCTTCTTCACAGCGGTCACTTGATTCCGTGGTCTGCTCAGCGGTTTGGGCTTTGTTGCGTCGGCGGTCTTCTTCCACAGGTAGTAATATGCGACCAGTTGGTCCTAAAGCAAACAGATTAGCTCGTTTAAGCGCCTGGATAAAGTTACCCGGCTATGGAGGGGCAGCAATTCCCGGCTGATTTTCAGAAAGTTCTTTCCGAAGGTCTTTATACCCTTGCAGAATTTCTTGGCGTCGTCCGGAGTCATAAAGTTCGTATCACATGCCAGTAGCTTATCATTGGCGTTCATCTCTTTAAGCGCCTCGTCATATTTGTAACCACAGCGGTGCAGGGTCCCGATGCAATCGTCAAAGAGAAGGTCGCTCACCTGAAAATGGTCATAATTAATCTGGAGAAGAACTTGTTTTCCCTTCAGGACCCAAAAAAAAAGCGGGAAATTGAGTCGTTTTCAGTGGACTAGCTTCTCATTTCCCTTCCCCTCTCAAATGCGTGAAATTGTCAATATTTGTTTGCGCCTAGTCGGCTGATGGTCGTCTCTCTGTCCTCGTGTAGGGCGAACCCCCCGAGCTGTTGAAGAGACTCGAGGAAGAAGAAGAGAAAAAAACGTACCCTAGCATTTTTCTCAACGGAAGGCGGCTTCTGATCAAACATGGCAAACATTCGAAAACTTCTCGCCAGCTTGATGTATTTCTGCTCTGTTTTCGCGCCAATCTGATTGGGACGGTAGATGAGCTCATCGCGATCTGGCTCATCTCCAACCGAACAGGTGGCCTCTGGTGGCAGTTTGGCCTGAAAAATGGGAATCATTAAAGGTCTATTGGGTAGTTTGGAACGGGGGAAGTTCTCCAGTTAATGGATTCTGACCTCCTCCTCTTTTTTCCAGCCGGGGGAAGGAGGACTGCAGTGAACCGTGCAAGAGCGCCCCCTTTTATGGAAGCCCCCTCTCTTTTTAAGGGGGCCAGGGTGCTGCTGATGACCTTCTTTTGCTTCTCTTCTTTTTTTTCCTTTCTCGAGTTTAAGAGAGATCCTGTCAGCGATGTAACGTGATGCGTGTCTAATGACCCATTGGTAAGATTGTTATCTCGGAGCGGGCACTCCTGTCTGTCTTCTTTCGCTTTCCTTTCTCCCGCCAACAATATTACGCAACCAAAATGTGTGCGGGCTGGCTGGCCGGCCTCCAAATTCTCTCCCCTTTCCTTTAAATTGGGTTTCGAAACAAAAAAAGACGGGAGAGGTCGTAAAAGATGAATGAAAGGCAGCGCGTTGAGTCTACAAGATTAATAGGAAGCTGATCCCTCTCCCGCTAGTGGGAAGCTTTGTTCCCATCACAGCACAAGCAGCCTGGGAGTAATTTAGGTTAAACTGAATCCTAGCCGGGGTAATTTGCGTGACGACGCCAATTGAGACAATTTGATTACCCGCCAAACCAATACAGTGGAAGGAGTCCCGCTATATAGGGAAGGGCTCAGCTTCTTCTTCCTCCTCGTCTTACCCCCTCCTTCCTCCCGTTTCAATTGTGTACATAGGGCTGATGCTCTCTGGCGCAAACACCAGTGAACCCGGCCATTGACACGTAAAAGGGGGCTCTCAATACAGTGGTGGGAGGGGGGTAGCGCACTTATGACACACCACGCCGGTAGGAGGGGGAACTACATGTTGTTAGAGAGAGAACGATCAGCAGCAGCAACGGGAGACGGATCCCGTTTTTGTGACCGCAGGGAGGCAATTAGTCTCGCATTGTTGGCGGTTTTAATCGGTTATTTTCCAGTGGATTTCGGGGGAAAAAAAAGGATTTGTTGGTCTAAAAGTCAAAATGCCCCCCTGCCCCTTTTCCGCGGCTGCAGTTAATTTCCTCTCTCCTTGAAGGGCTACTTAACTACTGGGGGCGGTTTTTGCCCCTCTTCAGAGAGTCAAAGGAAAGGAGACAACACCCCTATAAAACATTTATGACCATGATTGAGGCCAGCCCGGCAGCTGTCTCTCTCTCCCCCCTTGCAGGAGGGGAGCCCCCTTTATTATAGTCATTTCCGTCTTGTCCCTTTAAATAGGCATACGCAGGTATTATGGATTAGTACATTGTTGTAGGTCAGAGAGACCGCTGAGTACACAGCCGCCACCCAGCCCCCAGCCTCCCGTCCTTCTCTCGTCCTAGGAGAAGCGCAAAGGCAAACAATCATCCTCTTCCTCTCTATCTCTCGTTCTTTATTCAGTAAAGAATGAATGAAGAAGGAAAAAAAGAAGCGGATATTGTCTCCTTCTTCAAAGGAGATCCTCCCCCTCATACTTCGACAGGAAGGAAAACGAGAAGGGGGAGGGAGAGAGAGATTTGTACAAATGCAATTGAGGATGGAGTATAATTGCATTTTGACGCCGGATTAGGACGGGGGGCTGCTGGAGAGAGAAGGCCAAACGGATGAGGGCCACCACAATCCAATAAGGGGCACCCCCTCCGGCCGATTCGGGCTATTTGTTAGCCAGTCATTAGGATGTTATTCGCACCCCGAGGGGACCATTAAAAGGGAAGAGGCGAGTTGAAACAGAGGGAGAAGGAGGGGCCGATGAGGAACGTATTGGATGGATGGAGCAATAAAACGATTTAAAATGAGGGGTTCCTGCAAAATTAAGTGGCTAAAGTCGTTTTTGACTGAATAATTGAGGAGTTATGGCCAATATAAGGTAACTTTTTAGATTCTATGGGTCTCGGAGCGAATTATATTTCACGTTTTCTTCAAAACAGCGCCGCCACAGTGTTTTAACGAGCTCTAAATCTATCAATCGCACGATTTACTGCTCCCTTTAAAGCCGTTTCCCTCGTCTTTTTTCCGCTGCTATCACAGTTTAGAGCCCCTTGTAAAGTTAGTCATAAAAAATTGGCCACAGCAATTCAATCGATGTTTTGATGGTCATGTGGTTGAGGAAGCGGGGAGGTTGCGGCGTCAAGGTCTTTTTTTCGAAAAAAGGAGGAAGTCGGAGGCCGAAATACTAGAGGAAAATAAAAAGATCTATAACCAACCTGGAAAGCGCTGCCCACGCGGATTTCTCCTTGTACGGAAGCCAGTCTTGAAGATTCTTGGTTATAGGCGAGGCAGGAAAAGAAGGCGTCGCTCTTTTGGAGGTCACAACCGTCCAAACTGCGGAAATCTTTGACGAAAGACACTTCGCACTTTCCTCTGAAAAATGGATCATAAGTTGAGATAAAGTTGAGGCAAAAATTCCGGGAATAATCGAATCAAAATGGACGAGATAAAGCAAAAGGTACTGGGTCAAAGGTCAGAGGGTTTTAGCTCTCCCCGGCTGGCAAAACCGGGAGGAATGGAGGCGGAACGATCAATAGACGTGGTGAGAGAGGGGTGAGAGAGAGAGACCAACTCCATTGCCCTGTGAACTGACCACGCCCACTTTTGGAAGGAGCTTATCGAAATGGCGGCGTAATTGGCGTGTTGCCAAAGAGTAGTAGTAGTATTTGCTTTGCTAAGGGAAAGGAGATCACACTATTTTTAGCTGCGGGGGATGGGAAAATCATACGCGCGTTTTCATGAAAGCGCGGGCTTGCTGTGTGCTTCCAAAAGGGGGCAACAGCGCGTCCGCTTTCCTTCCTCCCCCCTCCCCCCAAAGCGAAAGGAAAAGCAGCAGCCATTATTAACTAATAAGATGAAGTGAATAATTTCTTGGCGCTTGACATACGTGCCGCCGTTGCCTATGATGTAATCATCCTCGAGTTGTTTAATGGTCCTTTGAGAGAACGGGCAGAGGGAGCAGGGGGGAGGAAGGGCGGCCGGATTAAGAAGGGTCCATTGCGCCATTAAACAAGCCTCTTATTGAATAGAGAGGGGCTAAGCCGCCAGCAAAGCGCGGGATATTAATTTGCAAGAGTATAACCCCCTCCCCAAGTGGCATAAGGTCATCGGGTAGGGATGATAAAAACGCACATGAATGAGGTGTGGGAAGCCGCTGCGTATGAGGAGGCCCCCGTGGGGGACACAGGAAACCGGTCCTCCTCTTTCTCTCGCGTCAGCCCTCCTGTGGAAAATAGATACCTCCGTGTGGTGGTGGTTTATTCGACTGGAGGAGGAGGGGGGTCAGTTAAACAGAGACAAAATTGCCGACAACGCTGTCTTTCCCGCTAAATACGAAAAGGTCTCCGGAGACAATGGAGGGGGTCGGCTGGCTGGCTGACGCCCGGCCCGGGCCGGGTTGTGTCTTTTCGCCTTCTGCTCCTCTCTTCCTGCCTCGTCTTCCCCTCTCGCGGAACATAATTGGCCCCATGTCCGTCGGTCTTCTCTCCGTCCGTTTGTGTGACAATGTGGCAAGAATTATTAATGATCCCCGCTCAAAAGCCCACGAGGCAGCGAGGCACGGAAGGGGAAACGCCGCCCGGGAGCGAAGGCGTTAATATTAAAAGGTACTCAAGGGAGTGAAGGAAAGCTTTGAGGGATTAAACCAAAGATTAGGGGAAAAGAAGAAGGCAACATTTAATGAGAGGCAATGATGCGTACTGGCGCACTGCCAGCCGGCCACGTGAACCGGGAAGCATCCGCCGCCGGCTGCAAAAGAGCGGAAGCTTTAGCGGAGAGGAGAGAGAAAGAGGCAAAAGCCAGGTGGTGTGGCCAGTTTCGAGGACATTCGCTTTCGCTCTCCCCTCCCTTCAATCTGCTTCACACTTTTGATAGATAGCAATCGGTTGTCCGATTTGTGAGACTAAGGGACGAGAGAGAGAGAGGAGTTCAAACCTCAACTTTAAGAGAGAAGAGTGTAAAAATGAGATGGCTCCCATCGCCTTTAAGTTGCCTGTGACGCGATTTTTTAATTGAAAATGACACCAACTTCTCATGTGAATCAGCGGGGTCATATAATCTGGGAAAAGGCTTTGCGACCCATAAAATGAGAACAATTTCAGATCCGGTGGTGTGTGGGGCTGGCCACTTTGCGGAGACACTTTGGACCGTTGTAAAATGCGTGTAGGAAGTCAAAATACTTTACTATTCTCACAGGGGTCTTGAAGGGAAAGAAAAAAAGAAATCCCACTTTTCGCCCTATTGGACTCCAATATCACCTCCCGTCAAATGTGTGTTCCGCAGCCCCTTCCCTTGTCAAATGGGCCGTCAACTAATGGCGCTTGCATTGCTAATAAGCTGACCAGTTGTGTAAATAATCCCCCGGTTGTGTGTGTGAGAGAGAGGGCGCGAGTGTCTCTTCTATCCGTGCCGCTCTTTTTAATCTGCCCTCTAATTTTACCCCCCTTTTTTCTATAAGGAAATTGCTTCTTTTATCCCCCTTTAAATAGCTAAACAGGGACGGAAATTCTCTCTGCCAATTGAATTACTTAGCCGAGCGCGCGCCTAACAGAAACACGATTATGCCCGGCGGGCAGTGGAGGGCAAAAAGACAAAATGACCCAATGAAAAGAAGAGAAGAGTAGGAGGGAAAGGAAATGAACAGAGCAACCCGCTGCTGCTGCTGCTGTGGGAAAGATAAAGAGGGGAGAGAGACCGCAACACCTGTCGGGGGCTAATAATCTGGCAACAGCAAAAGAAACGACGAGAGCGGCCGGGCAGCGATAAGAGAGAGCGGGAGACAGGGGGGAGAGGAGGTCAGGTCGGATAGTTACCGGCAGGGGGCTATTAGTGGTGGGCGACGGCCGGGCATTATTTATGAGGGAACGAGGGGGTAAAAATAATGGAAAAGGGGCTCACCTGAGGCTAGAAATTGGATAAGACAGCGAGAATTCGGAAGTGAACAATTCTCGAGGATGAGTGTCGACTATTGGATCAGCTGACTCTTGCAGTTCATTCCGCTCCTGGAGGATTAAACTGATCGACATCTCCGGCACCTCTTCCGGTCGAAAGAAGCGATTCACCTTCACTGAGAGGGATTCCCGTTTACTCTGAAAATAATAGAGATTACTGTGGTCAATTTTTAGAGCCCGGCCAATCCCCCAATTTTCCCGCTCCTTTGCCCGATATCCTGTATTACAGCTTAATTACCCGTGAGCAGGCGGCGCCCTTTGTAGATCCCCATCGTTTGATTGATTGACACCCTGAGATTATTTGTGTTTTTCTGAGGAGGAGAAGAGCGTCTCCCGGATCTGATACCTTCCCGTTCTTTAAAAAGGTCACACGTATCACTTTCGCCCTCTCTCGGTGTCTCTTTCGCTCAGTCCTTGTGTTGTTAAAACACGCGTATTTTTCATTACACCCAAGGGTCGAGAGGAGGCAGGTGCCTAGTGTCAGACATATGCGAACCGCACTGCTTATCGGCTCGGACTGCGCAAACATTGCGAGAGGAGACCTGTAGGGGGGAGAAAGCGAGAGATAACCGTGAGGTTCTTGGTTTTTGAAGCGTACTTCTTGCCCTTAAAATAGTCTGGCTTTCTTCCCTTTTTTAAGGGGAGGAAGAGGTCACTCCCAAGGGATCTAAAGGGGAGAACCCAAGCACTCGGAGAGGGATTATCCCCTCAAGGACACTTAAATGGCGCCCTTCCAGGTGACAGTGTCCTTCTGGCCATTGCCGACCGGCATACGCTTATTGTAACCTCCGCTCGTCTCTCCTTTCTGCCGGTTGAGGATAATTAGCGCTCACAGGCTAATGACAAACACACTGGGAGAGAGAGAGAGCGCGATATCTGCCCTCCCGATCGCGAGGCCAAGCACAGATGGCGTTATGACTACTGCCAGTTGTAGAGGAGGGGGGCTAGGGTCATAAACTGGGGGCTACCGTATTTTCTTTTTGTTTTTTTAAAGTGCAGCGGATAATGAAAGGACAGCCTCTTTAGAGCCGTCTCCCCCAGGGAAATCGCCCCATCAATCAAAATTTCTTACATAATGGGCTGCCCAACAGCTTCTCTGGTGCGACTCCCCAGGGAGCCGATAGTTAATCGTGTTCAAAGTTTTTGTTTTTCTTTTTTTCTCAGTTCATTTTGTCCTCGTCTCCCGGACATAAAAGGAAATGGCCAAGCTGTGGATTGAGTCCCCTCCACTGGTCGCCTCCTCGCGACTTTCCATACACACTTCCAATGTCAACAGGACGATGTTTGCCCACTTGCGCTCAGATAGACACACTTACACGGCAAAAAGTTACCAATATACCACTGAGCTCATAGGTTATTGTCTTGCTTATGTAATCGTTGCGGGAACCATTTCTTTGATCTCAAGTAATAATAATAGAAGACCCCCTCAAGAAGAGGAAGAAAAATGATTAGGTTCACACGCGACACCGAGTAATAAGAGTCAGGCAGCGGGCACAGATGATATTGTGTTTATCCGTAATGTGATGCGTGGAAGAGTGGAACGCGGAGCATTGTAGGAGGGAATCAGGTTACCACACAAGGGGGACAGCAGGCAGGGGCAGAGCCAATGGCTTCTGGGAAATTAACTGGCGTGTTAATTGGAGCCGGGAAATTGAACAAATGGGGGAATTTGAGGAAAAGATTACTGTAGCCGATATTAGACAGTATTAATGAGTGGAAAAATAAGGACAATCCCCCGAAATTTCCCTTTTTTTCAGGAAGAAATCCGCGATTTCCATCAGCCTCCCTCCCCTCGCGAAAAAATGACTGTCGCCCAGATAATTAGAACCCATCGCCGTCGTCTCTATCTGTTATTGGCCATCGTTTTCTCTCTTGTTGCGCTCGCCACCTCACTGTCGGCGCTTGTTCTGTCTTTTGTATCCCGCTGTGTGAGCGAGAGGAGTCAGAGCGAGCGCCACTAAGATAGATGGGAGATAGATGACAGAAGACAACATTTTTATCGGCTTGATTCATCGCTTCCCGTGTGTGTGAATCGTTTTTTCTAGCGGCAGGGGACTACTTTTCTCCCCGGGCCGTTTACCGTCCCCCCACCGGTGATAAGCCGTTATCAGCTACGAAAAACTAGCAATTGATACAAGAAGAGGACTTCCGCTGACCGGCCCCCTGGATGCCGCCAAAGGAAAGGGTAACAGGAGACGAAGTTCTCGACCTAGAGCTCGAGATTATCCCCCGCTCCACAGGCCGGCGTCAATTGTTTGCCTTTGTATTGTTTTATGCACACCACCAGCCGCAAGTGAGCCCCAACAGCAGCATCCTGCGGTTATTGTCGGCTCGGGAGAGGGATGAGGGGATCAGAAGAGGTCAGAGGGGGCCTAGAACACCCTCTCCCCCCAAATGCCCCTGGTCACAGGTTAATGAGGCTAGTGTCAATTTGATACCCATCTCTTCTCCCTGCCCCATAGAGATCGACAAGAGATATGGTATTTAGTGGGAATTACCCAGGCAGCAATAATGGCAACAACATGTCCTAATCTCCCACCCCTCTAAATAGCCTGTATATCAATTAACGGATTGCGTAAATGTCATTGGCTGTGTGTGTCTCTGTGTGCCGTTGGGTCCAGCTACCCCCCTATGCGTCCCCCCGTGCGTGTTCTGGTTTTCTTCCCGGGGGCAGCTGCATCTGGCTGTATTTGAACCGGTCTTCTCTTTCACTCGGCCGTCACTTCCTCTAGACTTACCATTTTAAATAGGGCTATAGTTCCAATAATAAAGGGGTCATTGTTCCCGGCTTCGATGTAGACATGATCACCAGGGCGATATTTTGTCCCCTCGTAGGATTCAAAACAGCGTAGCTCTCCATCCGGTCGGCGGAAAGCCTGGAAATTTCAAATTTTACAGAAAAACACCCTGCTGGCCCCTTTAAAAATTGAACACAGTCATTTGTTTCACGTGTAGCGAGCCCAATCCAAGCTGATGTGTTTACTTACGTAAAGTGGGCTGTCAAACAATGAGGGCGAAACAGGAGAGGGGAAGGAAAAGGAATTGAAGAAATTGGCCGGATTTTTTAATTAAAAACTCCTACTAACCTCTTTTTCGGTTAATAAGAAACGGCGGGCGGAGGGGGGCATGTTTCGGCCACTCTTTTCTTTTGATTGGGTAATTGAGACCGTGTCAAGGAGGTGACAACGGGCGCTAATTGGCCCCTCTTGAAGAGGGTGTGAGCTTGGGACAGGCAGGGGACATAAGGGGGTTTGTACCACAACGGGTGATAATTATAGGCGGTATTTGGATGTTTTAAAGGGTTGTGAAAAAGCCAGTGGGGGTGTCAAACAGATGAGGACAATGCCTGGAGGAATCCCTCTACAGTAGCCTCCCCACCAGAGAGTAAATATTGTGATCTCAGAAAGCGGGTTATTTTCCCTCCGGAAAACAGTAAAAAACATAATTGATAAGAAGGGGCTTTACAGCCTTTTTAAGGCGATTTTCTTCTACTGATAAGGGCAGGTTTAGGGCACCGTATATTTCCCCATCAGGGGGTGACTCTCTCCCACTTGAAATCGGGTCAAAAATCACGTACCTTTCCCCGTTTGCTCTTGTCATTCTTGCCGGGAACACTGTAATAGATCAGCTCAACCATCCATCCAGTAGAATCTTGGGATTCTTCACCGTCCCCGGGACTCCGACTGGATTCACCGTCTTCGCTCATTCTGTAAAACGACCGCTGTTGATAAAGATAACAGGGTTAAGGAAACGAGAAGGAGGAGGAGGAGGAGAAGATAAGAAGAGACGGGTGAGAGGACTGGCACTGACTCAAATCGCCGAGTATGGATTTGAAGAGGGGGGAGACGATTAGCAGGTTATACAGGCGATCGATAGAGAGACTAATGAGGTCAGCTCGAGAGGGTCTCGCCCAAACCTGGATGACTATGGTAATTACTAATGTTTTCTGGTAGCTGGGAAAAGGGGAAAAGGAGGTAAAAGTGGCCCAGATTGAACCGGGAAAAGATCCCCGAGATCAGCTGTCTTACTCACTCTCTCTCTCAGGGAGGCAAGCAAGAAAGAGAGACAGAGCGAGGGCTTAGGCTTATCACAAAACATTGTGGCGGCGGACGACGGAACAACACACACCCGGGTCGCGAGAGTGGTCTCTTTTTTGTTACAGAGTGAGACTACTGAACTTCTATTGGAGGAGTTTTGGGAGGAGTGCGCTTTGATCGCAGCAGCAGCAGCGCTGGTGCTGGTGGCGGTGTTGGTTGGTTGTGGGGGGTGAGCGCGCGAGGCAGCCGAGAAAAGTCCACAAAAGCTTCTTCTCACTATTACGGGAACCCGACAGGAATTACGTCAAATTGGAGAGAGAGAACGAAAGAGATAGACAAGACGCTGCTGGGGGGCAGCAGCAGCGAAAGGGGGCAGCCAGACCGGGAGAGAGGGGGAAGAGACCATGACCTGACAAGAGAGAATACAAATGGCCGGGCAGGGAAAGCACCCATCACCCCCTGTCAGCCGCTTAGATCAGCGGTGGAAGCTGACCTCACGAGTACCTTTGAAAAGTCCATAAGCCAGCTAAAATACAGGGAAAGATCAATAAAGCATGGAAATCCAGAGCTTCAGCCAATTGCCCGCGTTTCCCGCCAAATTTACCTCAGTTACGCAGCCAAATTTTGACAATGTTTGGTTTAAACAAGATGATAAGATAGTCAACAACCTCTTAAACCCCTCTAGACTTAAAAATAGTGTTAAAAAGTCCTGAAGAAGGTAGTGACAACTAGACAGCCGACTGTCAGCTGTAGCTCTCTTCTTCCCGCCCTCTGAGGTCATCTGCTCATTTTTATGGCTCCAACGGACTATAAAAACCCCCCGGCACTAGTAGTACTTTGCTTCCCAAAAAAGAGACAAGAAAAAGCTTCCCTTTCCCCCAATTGGATAAGAGTTAAAGCGATTTGCAATGGATTTAGGAGTGGGGGGGGGGGGGGGGGGGGGGCAAGTCGCTTTCCCGCGTCCGGGGCGTCACACAGCTGTTTGCAAGTTTTTTTCACACACTGATCATTACGAGAGGAGGATATTATGTCAGGGGGAAAGGGGGAGAAAATCAAAAAGTTTTGAGGGAAATGATCAGGATTTGTGGTTAAAAATAAGGGGATAACAGTTTCGTAAGGAGTCTGTGTTTTTCACAAGAGATAAGCGACAGCGACAGATCTCTTTCTCCTCCAGTGAATAAGTGGCTGTGAGCGAGAGACAGATAGGATCAGGTGCAAACGGCGGGAGGGGAGGTCAATTTGAGAGGGAATAGCACCATGAGCCGTTTTTAATCCGGTGTCGAATGTCGCTTCCTTTAAACTATTGACACAGCCCACTGTGAGCTTTTTCAAAATAGAAGAGTGAGCGGGAGCCGGGGAGTTGGGAGGGTCAGAGAGTTTGAAAAGTGTATAGCCGGAATTAAATACTCAGCCAGTGCCCCCTGGCGGCCACTTCCCAAGAAAGGGAAGAGAGTCTCTCTGACAGACGGACTGTTTACTTTAGGAGGCAGAGGTTACGTATCATCAGTGGAAGAAGAACGAGAGAATGATACAAACAGTGATCATTTTCAATCGGATTGTTTTCATTTGGCCCCCCTCGACCCCCGGGATCAGTTGACGCCGGTGTGGAAACGCCGCTGTTTTTTTCTCTCTCTCTCTCCCAGAGTACTAATTGTGTCGCTCAGTGTGTGTGAACTGTGGCTCTTTAAAGTGCACAAGGAACTACTCGCGCTTCGTGCTTTTCTCTTCCTCGTTCTCCTAGCTTTCACTGCTGGACGATTCGTAGTTTATTGCTTTTTGCCCATCGGCTGTTCAAACCGGAAACACCGAGACACCACACCGGGCAAATAGAACGCCTTGCCGCTGCTTCGTGGGGAGAGAAGCCCCTCCTTTTTTCGGGCTGGTGGGTCTTTGGAGTGAGGATCTGTCCGCGCCCTTCCTCACGCGTATAGTCCCTAGATTTCTGGGAAAATTATTAAAATAGAAGGCGAGGAGGCGAGAGAGTGAATGGGACAGGGAGAGGGCGACATGACCCTAATCCTCAAGTCAAACATTATACAACGGGAGGCGTTCCCTTTTCAACCGGAAGCTTCTCTATTGAGGAAAGACCCTGGGAGCCGGCCACCCCCCGTTCTATTCTCTAGTTGTTTGAAAGTAGCGGGACACGAGAGATCCATCATTTTGATACTCTCCTCATCATCCGTTGAGTGTGCCAAATCGCTGTCATTTGTTGCCGAGGTCGTTGCCCTCCGCTCCTCCCGACCCTCCTCTCCCTCCGTGTACCCCCCGCTTGGCCATCTGTCACGGCCGCTTAGTAAGCGTGTTATGTTATTTGTCAATTAGAGAGGGGGAGGGCGTCTGTTTCCGGGAGTCGAGGGGTGTCTTTTCTCGGTTTTAAGGAAGGGGAAAATTATTAACAAGATCCAGTGAAGAGAGACAGAAAAGAAGAAGAGAGAGAGTAGTGAAAGGGGTGGCCGAATGACAGCGGGCTGGGGCGTGAGGAGAGATTGAGAGACATCAGAGATGACTTCCAAAAATGGCAGAGGAAGGGGTTCTTTTCTTTATCTCTTCTAGATAAGGGGGAGGGGGTTCTACTATCCCCTTTCTGGAAAAGGCCAATGAGGAAAGGCTCCTCCCGCCAACTAGGAACTCCTGCTGCTGCAGATGCCATTATGCCCTCTCTCTCTCTCTCCAATTCTCACATATGCTGCCCGCTTTTGGATCTCTCCTAGGGGTGGGAGAGAGGTAAACAATACAAATTAGATCCTCCTCCTTATAAGAGAGGAAGCGGGGACAGAATGACAAACCTTAGGAAATTGTTATGGGAAGAGGAGGGTTGTTGAAAGACGGAGAAGATAAAGATAAGGAATGGGAGAAGGAGAATAAGAACACCCTAGAAAAAATAGAACACCGACTCGACCCTGTACCTCGCCCCTGTGGCCAGTTATTTGAAGCATAACGTCACCGGAACTCGCTCAAGTCTCAAGAGGTCTTTGGTGCGAGTCGCGGAAGTAAATCTGCTCAATTATTAATTTTAAACGCGTTTGTAAGAGCCTCGTTAAAATAGAGGAAAAGAGGAAACAATCTGGAGGAGACGAAGCGGAAATTGCGAGAAGTGTGGTGCTGCCTGTCCCTATTTTGTCGCGCGAAGGCGAAAAAGCAGATCGCAACACACTACTCCTTTTTAGGGCCTTGTGATGGCTCACCTTACCCCATCTGGGGAGAAGATAAGAGAACGGGCCCCCTACTCCATTCAGAGAGAAGATTCTATAAACTTTTTACTAGTTGGGGGAGGGGGGAGGCCGGGCCCCCGGGTGAAAAGAGAAAGTTTATGACTATTTTGGTAAGGATTACACCGGTCATAAAACAGCCAGGGCTTATGCAGAAGTGGGAGGAGGAGGGAGAGGCCTTCCTCGTGTTTTTATTGTGTCATGCAGAGAGAAGAGTTCAAGCGGGAAAATAACCCCAGGTAATGGCAGGAAGGGTCATCAACCCCCCTCATTAAACCCGGTGTCAATAGAGGGGGCAATCCTCGCCGGCCCGCTTCCTCCTCCTTCACTCCTGTCTCAATCTCCTCAAGACAAGAGAATAGAATGCAAACCCGCAGGGCGCGAATGGCGCAGCCGCACTCGAGAGGACATATGGCGGCAGAATGTGTGGACACAAGTGGATCGGCGGCGAACGTAGCCGCCACTGGCCACCGCCATCACACGGACTGACAGAGAGAGAGAGACAGAGAGCGGCCGGACGACCGCGTAACTCGTTTGACCCCTCCGGTTATGGGTACATCACTGTTTGTTTATTCTCCACTTCTTCAAGTACTCCCGAGAATAAGAGGGCCACCTCCCAGGAACGGCTGTTTTGACACCTGGCGACCGGCGCGCGTATCACCCCTCAAAGTCATAAGCCCCCATCATGCTGCCTGTTGACCTTGACACTTTCACAAGGTGTGTAACAATTGTGTCCAGGGAGAGCGCGGGAGAACTGCCCCCCTTGACTCCCTGGCACCCCCTAGGGGTTAAAACCAGCTGGGCGGTCACTCTCCCCCCAGCCAGTCATTTCAAGGAAACATTCCCGAAAACAAACTACTGTAAAGAGCCCGCATGGTCTTTAGGTGTCCCCCTGCCGTTATCAGCGTGTAGTTTCGGTCTTCTTCCCTTTTCTCCCTCTGATGTCATATGTGTGTGGTTAACTGGTGGAGGAGGGGGCCGGCCAGGACGACGGGGGAAGCAAAATGTAGCAAATAACAGTTTTCTCTTCGCCAAGAAATGATTATTTGAAGAGAAAAACAATCGGCCTAGGCATCTAAACGGAAGCGGACTGTATTCCGGCTATAATCTTCATTTATGACTTACAGTACCTTGTCAAAAAGAACAATAGGAAACTGTCTCGTCCGCATGGTGGTCGTCTCTCTTTCCCATCGGCGACGCGTATTTCCCCCCGTCATAAAAGTGTCTATAATGGGAAATTACGACCGTTTCAAGTCTTGCGCTATTTCTCTTTAGAATAACTGAAAAAGAGGGACTTTAAAGGGGAAAGGCATGGTACAGTATAACGGTTCTCAAGTGTGTAAAATGAGTCACGAGCCCAACATGTCATCGGGCGGCCTCGTTTCTTTTTTTTCAAAGGTGAGCCCCCCAAGAGGAGACCTTTTGGAACCTTTCCTGCTAATCAGAAGAGAAGACTTACGTCAAACGGGGTGCCGAACTCGACCTGCTGATAAGAACAGATCGGGAGCTTTTTCATCCTAGAAACGAGGCAAACTTTTGCACGGGGAGATGGCCACAACAGCCGTTTCTCCTGGCTGCTGGGCTGCCCGGTCGCGTCCAAAGATCAGCAACGAAAAAAAGCGGATTCTTCCCCTTGAGTAATTGACTTTCGGACACGCTATTTCCCGCCTTCTTCAAAAATTGTCAATCAATAGGTAGAAAAATAGAATTTCCGGTATTTTTTGGGCTGTCAGGCAAAGAGTCACACACAAATTATCAGATGATCGCCTCCTGGCTTGCTCCCAGCCGTTCCCTGGGGGAAAAGAGCGAGAGAAAGCTGTCCGGACCTCTCAGATGTCCACGGGTTCACCCGCAGCCGATTGGCAGCAGATTCCAATTAGTCGCGGACCCAGTCAGCCACCCACAACCCGGGCGGCGGCGGCAAATCTCTTTTGACCGTGATGGGGCATAAAGAGGAAGAGTAGAGGGAGGGGGAGGGGATGGCGGATCGTAAAAAAGTGATCTTCTATAAACTGTAATTTACTGTGAAACGCTGTCGTAGAATCACACGGGGGGAAAAGGGGGCAATGAGAGATGGGGAGACGAAGAGAGAAAAGACAGGAGACGAAGAGAGGGAGATTGGCGCCCGAGGGGAAAAAGCTACAGAAGGGGGCGGCAAACCGGTCTAGTCTCTAATCCGCACGCCTAAGGGGGTCTCTCGATGATGGCTAGGGGACGAGGAGGAAATAACTGTCTTGTCTTACTCTCTCTCTAGGAGGAGAGAATAGAACGAGCTGATGGGTGAGGGGGGCATCTCGTGGATGTTTATGACCGTCCCTAACTGCCTCCCTCTCCGCCTAAACAACCGCAGCAGGAACCGCCACCTAAAAAGAGAAGGAAGAGTTCAAGAGTTGGCGGGGGTATCAACCACCACCCGAACCGGGACCGGGGCAGGAACATGTGACTGTAAAGTTTTTGTCAAGAGAACAGGAGTTTGTTTTGGGTTCTCCTGACCACAGGACTAGTAGCCCCTGAGTTCGAAGGATATGACACCAACCCTGAACAGCTGTTCCCCTCTTGTGGCTATAGTTGTTTTTTTTTCTCTCTCTCTCTCTCTCTCTCTTGGCTTCTCTCCCCCAGGAGAGCGTGGCCGGTTAAAAGAAGCTCAAAGAGCAATGACGAGGCGGTTCGCTTAATCTAAAGGAAGCGATAAAACACGGGGTTAAGGGGGAAGGGGCAAGCAGGGGGCAGGGAGGAAGAATCAGAGTGTCAAATACGGGACAGCAGAGAGGAGACCTCATTTTTAAGTCGCGGGGTGCGCGACCTTCTCAATTGCTCAGAACGCCCCTTTTTGTTGGCAGAGCGCCATCTGGTATCATCAATAGATTAACTGAGATAGGGTGTCTGTGTCCGCGAGGAGCCTGGGCTCTCCTCAAGAGTGAGAGAAGAGAGATTGGTGCGGTGTGTGTGTGTGTGGTTGTAACAACTGACTGACTTTGACTTCTTGTTTAGTCGGGACCGGCAGGCCTCTCTCAGCTGATTTCCTGGGCTAGAAACCAACAAAATTCAAGAAAAGGGGAAGAAAAAAAGGAGAGATAAGGACACCTCACGGACTGTCTCATACACACACATAGGGAGAAGTGAAGAAGGCGGCCGGTCACCACCTGGCCCGAACACAGTTTGTTTAGTGTATGTGCTGGTGCAGCAGCAGAGCGAAGAGCGAACTGACTGACTGACTGGCTGACGCACACTGTTGCGTACCATTAATCTTCTTCTTGGGGACATGAGAGACAGGGGTGTTGGATGACCCAAACAAGCCGATGGGATCTGGCATTTTCACGCTTTTTTGAGTTGACAATTAGGTCAAGATTAGATTCCCCGGATTACTTCCTTTAGAAAAACTGCCGGGAATTTGGCTAGTGTTCTCGAAGCGAAAGAAGGGTCTGGAGAACTTTAAAATCTCTCCTTTTGCACCCTAACCTCATTAAATATGCCGTCTAAAATTGGCGGGAAAGCGCAATTTCAAAAATAGACCACTCAACAAGTCTCAATCTACAAAACTTGCACACCTCTCGTTCAATTGGGGGAGGCAAATCTTGTCCTTGATCTTTTTCCTCGACCCGCGTCAATAGGGGTCTTGAAATTGTAGGAGGAGGGGTGAGAAGGAAGCACTGGGGGCTGCTGCCCTTGTGCCCTAAAGAAATCATAGGTCACGAAGGGAAGAAATTAGTCCAAGGGCAGGGGAGAAATGATCTCTCTCAGTGCCTTTTTCTCTCTTTCGCGTCGTCCTGCCCCTGCCCCCAACTATTTTTAAGTCGTCCAGTTGTCACTGAGTTGAAAAATTGCTGCCATCAAAAGTTCACATACACGCGGTATGGCTGGCTGGCTGGCGGGGTCCTGGCATCCCCCACCAGCCAGCCGTCAAGAAAACATGTTTTTATTCTCTCTTTCTCAGTCAGTCTTTTTCACACTTTCGTCGTCCCCTCTATTAGATTTTCAACTGTTATCTTCCGAATTGTGTTCTCTTGTTCTTTCTGTCTTATTGGATGGAGAGGGGAAGAGGAAGAAACGCAGAGAGAGAGGCGACGGCCGCGGCGGGCAGCCAGTGGTCATTCACCAATTAATTCCCGAAATGAGCGTTGTGCCCCTCTCCGCCCCCCTTGTGAGTAAAAGTAGGGGGTGGCCCTAAACCTTCTATTATTACAAGATCACCCCAACCCGACCAGGGCCTAACCAGGGCCAACACGAGAGCGAGAGATAGAGAAAAGAACACAGTCGGACAGGAGAGGTCAGAGACCTAAGCAGCCATGATAAATGGCGGCCAAAAGAAAGGAAGTGTCAGGCAGTGCCGAAGAGAAGTGGACCATCATAAAGATGGCCATTTAAACACAATGTCACCCTATTATATTATCGCTACCCGTAAAGGTAGAAAGGTCGGGAACTGTTAGAAGGTGGAGGGCATGGTAATTATAGGGTAGGGAGTCAAATTGGAGGATTTTGAACCCTGAAAAAGGCCTGGAGGGCTAAAAGCGAGCTAGAGTACTGTAAGTGGGAAAAAGATCATATTTCACCCCTTTGAACCAAAATTAATATAGCAATTGAAATAAATCGCTTCAGGAGCCGGCAAAAAGAGCCTAATAGGTAAAATATGGTCTTAAGAGGTTTTTAAAAGTCTCCAAAGGATTCTACAGTAGTAAAAGAAGTCAAATAAGCTTCCGGATCCACAGTACTGGCATTGAAATCAAAATTTATAAAAATCCCAGACAAACTAGTAAAACAATGAGAAAAACAATGGAAAGAGAAGGGAAAGGTGATATTTTTCTAGCGGGAAGAGTTGATTGGTTTAAATCTTTGATTCGTCGTCGACGAGTTCAAAAACAGGTGTTACGCGCGCCTTCCGTCCCCAATATAAAAGTGACAAAATCTCCAGCGCATTTGATCTTTTCCGCTCCGCTCCTTCTCATTCGAGAGAGAGATAGGAACTCAATTAGACCAGGGGGGTTGCCAGCTGAACAGAGAAACAGAGAGAAATAAACTAGATAAGAGACAAAAAAGGCGGGAGGAGTGGAAAGGTGTTGATCCGGGGGATCTCACTTAAAAGCCTTCTTAATCCTCCTGGAAGTAAGGTCCGAAAAAGGGAAATTAAAGAGGAGGAGAACAAGATGTAACTGTGTGCTCCCAGAGAGAATAAACCAGTGAGAGGAGGGATACAATTACGTATGCGTCAAAGGTCACGGCGGGTAATTTTATGGCTGGCTAGCTGTTTAGGAGGGGGGCCTATTGTTAGGATAGGCGAGAGTATTTCGAGGGGCATCGCTCTCTCCTCCTGGCGATAAGATCGCTATCCTCGAAAATTGGTGAACTAGGGAAGAAGAAGGGGGGAGAAACATCTCTCTAGATAAGGATCATCAGTCTCTCTCTCTCTCCCTCTTTGAAACAGCACAGCGCAACAGCTTAAAGCCCATAATGTGGCGAACAGCTGTCCCGGGCTGCCCCCCATCCCTCTCCCTCTCCCGGTCCATTGTAGTGTCAATCATGAATAACAAAAACCAACCGCGAAAAGACGCGATAATCCGTCAAAAGAACCACCTGAACTAGTGTGAAAGGGGGAGTTCTTTTCCGGTCGGGGGGCTTTCATCCTCCCCTTTTCCCTTTCCCCTTCCTAATCTCGGTAATAGAATATTCCATCAGGAATATGTATTATGAATCGTGAAATATAAACACGCTGCTGAATTTCCTCCGAGCGGCCAGCACCAGAGGACAGCCGGGAGGGGTTGATTAGGATCAAGGGCAGGTGTGTTTAAGAAGGATATTATACGAAACTGGATAGTCCTTTAAAGAGCATAAGAGATTGTCCTAATAGTGAGAAAAAAAGGGATTAGCCGGGAGGAAAATGTTGCAGCCAAGAGAGCGGTGCTGATCAGTGAAACTTGTAGGAAATGAGCGATTTTTAGCCAGGAAGAGGGAATTCTCCTCAATTTTGAGAAATTTAAAGGGAGATTGAGGACCAAGGGGCTGCCGAACAGTGAGAGGAATCTGTCATAAACCGTGTTGTTACAATAAATCAAGATCAAAAGCCGCCGGCCGCGTTCCCCTTTAGGCGGTAGCAGACTGTGTTTAAAATTGTTTAGGTTCAAAAAGATTTAAAGAAAAGCCCGGTTCAATATTTTTTATGATGTTATTTCATTCCACTCTCTGATAATCGGTGTTCTCGTCCTCTTGTCATATCACAAACAGGGCCTCACACTCTCCGGGAAGGGCGGCTTATCACCCTAGAGAGAGACGACTCCCGCGTGCTTTTGAAGCTTTTTCCCGGGGAGAAATAAATTCCAGAGAAAACTCGAGACAGCCAGCCGGGAGGAGGAGGGACTTGCAACAATCTCCTCCCCCTCCGGAAGCATATGCTGGGCGAGCAAAATAGTGGAAGACACCAGGAGGAGGGGGTCAGTGCCACCAATTGCGTGTATGAGAGCCGAGAGAGAGAATTTCCACTTTGTAAGTCAAAGTTCATCGAGGAGGAGGGAGCTCTCCGCTGTGTCCGTAATTGGTTTAGAGTCCGGGGCCGGGAGGAGAGGAGGAGGTTGGGAGGAAAGAGAACACAAGGAACCAAATCATTCGCCCCCGGGGGTGGCCGGCTGGCTGAGAGAAGGAGGAGGAGGAGGCCACAACACACAGCAACCCCCTAGCCTACAGTTTCCCCCATTCCCAACGGGAAAGAGAACCGGTTATTCTCCTTCCCTTCTCAACCGAATGGGGCAAAAGAGGGGGATGAGAAAGATGTATAATATTAGAACGGAGGAGGGGGCAGTAGTCCACTTCATCTCTCTTTACATAAAGAACCGTGAGAATGGCTTGCCCTCTCCGGGGCCTTATCAGATGAACTCCCCCAGCCGTCCTCCCCCAGTCTCTCTCTCTCTCTCGGGGAAAGAATTTAAAAAGGCGGGGGGTGTCCTCCTAATGCTTGCTCCTCCTCTCTCCATTTAAAGAAGGAAGGGCATTCTCAGCCGCGATGCCATCATCATCAATTGACAGATAGACACATGGTGGACGGCCGAGAAGAGGAGGAGAGTGAGAGAGAGCGTGTAATGATCATCATGCCCAATTCATGGTCACACGTAATCGGGTCCGACCGCGAGAAGAGGAGCGTTTTAAAAAAAGAAACACAAATCCATCCCGCATTGAGAGCGGGCCGCCGCGTCAACGGACGGATGGAGAGAGAGAGAGAGAGGCGCGGAAAAAAACACAGCTGAGAGCGAGTGAACGTGTGTGTGTCTGTTGAATGCCACCCGGGAGGAAATCAAGGTGCAAAGTGGGTTGAACTGGGGGGCTATTCCCCCTCTTCTTGTTTTTTCTCACAGGGCAGATCATCCAGGCTTAATCACCCAGTAGAAAACTCCAAGAGCTAACAAGGGATAAGCCAGGAGATACCCCCATACATTGAATTCCCCTTCTTATCTCCAGGGGCCCTGAGAATTGTATTTGGTGGGCTAATAAGGCGCTAGAAGTTCCTTAGATGGCGATAACGGGTGCAAACATGCTTTCTGCAGCCTTTTGCCTTGATTAGTGAGAATGGCACACACTCGGGGGCTCGTTTCCTGAAAATATAAGAATTATTGGAGATTTTAAAGGTCTGGAGAGAGAAAAGAGAGAAGAAAGAGGTGCCGTTTTGATAAAACGTGATGTGGTTCAGGAGAAGTGAGGGAATAACATGGTTTCTGGTCTATTGGGCTTGTTTCCTGGAGTTGTCTCTGCCCTCGGCGGCCTTCCAGGGGGGCAGACCAGGAAGGAGGAGGAGGCCCTCCTGGGTTGCCCTCTTAATAAATTCTTAATCTCTCTTCTCATCTCCCTGTTCGCCCCGGCTACAAACTCGATCAAAAGCCTATTTGATGTGTCAAGAAGTGAGTAATGCCCCATACGCGGCGAGAATTTCCTGCTGTCCCACACCCGGGCAGCAGCCAGCGGAACCGCCACTAATCTGAAGCCCTCTGGGACCAATTGGGGCCAGGGAATAAGGAGTTATAAAAGAGAGAGACGAGATGACTCCCTCCTCCGCCTTGACAGAGAGACATCGGTCATTAACGAAGACAATAGGTGTGAGCACTATTGAGAGGAGAGAACTCTCTCCTCCTCCTCTGTCAACATAGCGACCTCCTTCCTTCCGTCCCCCTTCCAGCCAGCAGAGCGAAGGAGACACAAATACGGGGCTCATTGGACGGCTCACACACACTATCCAAACAATTAAAAGGGACGCCGCCGCCCGGGACTCTCTCTTGGGGGTCTCCCGCTTGTTTTTTTCGGATGCTTGTGTTTATTTGACCTACTAAATGTGTTCGTCCGCTCGCTCTCTCACTCGCTATCGCGGGGCGATTTAAATGACGCGTTGCGTATAGCAGCAGAAAGGGGCAGGCAGGAAATGGAAGGGGGGAGAAAAACTTGCACCCCACCTCTTCACAAGTGTGTCACTTTCTAGAGAAGGGGATAGAAGAAGAAGCGCGTCTAGAACCTCGTCTCCAGGTTAATGTTGGCTCCTTTCCCCTACAGTACTCTTTAAAATAGCCTGCTGCCAGCTTTTATTGGCACCCTCTCCCGTTTCGACCATTTTATGACTAGGGGGTAGTTAAAACGCGCCCTGACGGTCAAAGGCGCTGGGGGAGAAGAAACAGGTGGCTGAGGGTGGCGGCATGTCTTTTTGCGCAGACCCAGGCGCGGGAAAAGAAGCGCTGTTGAAAGCCAGCCGGGTGGTGGTATCTATTTTTTGGGGGTTCATTATTTAAAGGGAGGGAAGTGGGAACTAATGATGAGTAGAAAGACTGCTTATGATTCTTGTATGACTGTGATGCGCGGCGAGGCGATAGAAATCTAATCGTGATCGCCGACTGAATGGCTAGGGGGGAGAGGAGGGGGACTGGGACTTATCCGGACTAGAAGAAAAAAAAGAATACAAAAGATAGTCAGGAAGTAGTCAATTTAGAGGTGAAAATATTTATAACTGTTGAAGAAAAAAACTGGGCTCTGATCCCCTCTAGGAAATCCCGTGGAGGATCAGAGAGACCCCCCTCCTCCTATGCTAGTGAACACAAAGAGGAAACCCGAGACCGACACTCCTCATTGAAAATGTTTCAAATGGGCAGTCATAATGAGGCAGCAGGTGGCTTTCTTGGCAGCCTTTTGGATTGACCACTGCGGGACAAGGTCATCTTGAGGACGGGGGGACTGGCCATTGGGAGGGTGGCTGGTGAATGACGACGGGCGGAAAGAAGACCCCTTGGGGTGATAATTAACTCCACAAGTCAAAGAAATAATGGAATTAACGCTAGAGCGTGATTACTTCCTCCTATCAGTCTCTTTAGCGCCGCGACTCCTGTTATTCCCCTCTTTTTTTGCACTCTTCCAGTTTTTCCCTACCAGAGTAAGAGAGACGCCTGCCAAAACACTAACATAGACAACACACTGCGACGACAAAACGAAACTGGAGCCAATTTGTCAGCAGTTCTTTCCTGGGCGGCCGAAATGGACTTGTGGCCAAAGTGAAAAATAGCAGCCCGTACAGCTGTTCAAGCAGCTCACAATTGAAACTGGGGGAAATGATAGGAAACAACTGGCAGAGACAAACTTTGACACGGGAGTGGAAACAAGAGGGGGAACAGCTCTTTTAGGTCTAAATTGGCTGGAAGTAAACCAGTCCCCCCGGGGTAAGTTGCCCCATTCATTTCCATCTTGAAATGAGTATGATTTTATGAGTCTTTTCGCATCCCATTGACAATGACTAATAGCCACTTCATAGGCGCGGTATGTCTTTTTGAACAAAAGAGTGTAGAGGTCACTCTCCCCGCCCGAGTGGAGAGAGAGGGGGCAACGCGAGCTTGCGTAACGAAACTGATCGCCCCGGTCTCCTCTCTTCTTCACAGAGATTGCGCCCATACCTTTTCACTCTCTTTCTCTTCGGGGGTCGCTGTCGGGAGGAAGAGGAGTATTGTTTCGAGTGTCAACAACAATTTGGTCTGGTAGTCAAAACGGTAACACACAACGGGGAGAGAAAATAGGTCAGGAAGATGGCGCCCTCCTCTGTACAAATATTTCCCAGCTCGAAAAAGGTAAAGGGATTTCCTTAACTTGTCATCCCTTAATTGACATAAGGTTCAAAAGCAGCGGGGGAGACATACGCACATAGACATACAGACACTGAACGGCAACTCCCCAGGGGGTCAGCATGTGGAGGAAGAAGACGGGGAGGGGACCGGGGACGGGAAATGGCGACACCACATCCTTTAGAGGGCCTTTAGAGAGAGGGAGGGGAGACTATGTGAACGGCTATTTGTTAGAGGGGTCAATGGTTTAATGAGTGCACGGGTGGGGGAAGCGGGGGGTGTCCCTTTGCAAGGGGGGAAGAGGACGCAAGGTACAAAATAAGAAAACAGGAGGCAACGTCATTTGGAAGTTATCGTTGGACTAAAGGGAAAACTGATAAGAAAACGGAAACATTTGTGCTTTTTTTTCAGTTTTTCAGATTCGTTATTCATTACTTTTCGCTCTCCCGCTCGCACACACACAATTGAGTAATCAAAGTGCAAAAGGACATACACACTTATAAAGGAGAGGAAAGGAGAGACGACGATGAGAAGGAGGCCTCCCCACTGCTGCCGGCACACACACACAAGAGAAAGAGAGAGAAAAACGTATTCATGCTTGACTACACTATAACGACAGCACCGGCACCAGCCTGGGTTGCTGCTTGTCCGGGATGAAATCAAGAAGAACCCCCTCGCTTTCCTGGAAGGGGGGAAGAATAGCCTCCAGCTTTTTTTCTCTCTAAAAATGAAGCAAACGTGGGGAGCTGTTTTCAGTTGCAGATTAAATTTCATTGCGAGCGGGGAGAGGCCAGAGGGGATGAGGGAAGAAGGGAGCGGGGATTGACCGCGGGTTGTGTTATTTTAACCTTACAGTCATAAAAACCGGGCCTCCAGGTGGTATTCTTCCGTGAATGGACGGTAGAGAAAAAGGAATGACGGTGACGAAGCTTTGAGCAGTGAGTCAGGAAGAGAGAGAGAGAGAGAAGGGGGAGACCGTTATATTGGGGGCCGGAGGGGGCCAGGAAAGGCCGGATTCTTGACTTTAAAGAGACTTTCAGGGTCTTACTAAAGTAGAAATTGGTCTCATAGCGAAGCAGGCCGTTTTTTCCGTATTAAAAATAGCCCGGAAGTGGCTAAACCCGTTTGACAGGGAACCAAACACGTGCAATCGTTTCGAGACCCATTTTCGCCTCCTTCTCCAGGTCCCGAAGAGTTTCATTAAAGAACATTGTGGGCAATTTCTCCTTGCCAATCAAGTTGCGAAAAGAGAAAAACTGGATTGTAAACAACTGGGCCCCCCAAAAAATTGGAGACGCTGCTCAACAGACGACGACGTTGTTTTTATGTATTCTCCCAAGAGAAAGTGAGGCATCATAAAGATTTACTGGGGGGTTTGTGGCCTCTTCAGCTGTGGCCAAACATTCTTCTCTACGTGCTAATTTGTGTGGTTGTGTGTAATTTCAAGTACAAAAACGGAGGGGGCGCAATGTGTCGTGATATATCACATTAGTTCCGCCGTTCATCTGTCCCCCGCCACTCACCCCGCGGACGAAAACCTTTTGATGCTTCTTGACCTTGCGCCGACTCCTCCGGTTGTCAAAAAGGACTGCCGAGCATTGAATCACTTGTGGCAGCTCGTCTTTTTTCTCTTTTGACTACAGAAATCGTAAGAGGAGGGGGCCAGTCCTTTTCCCAGGGTGTGATAATGGTTGGTGTAGTGTTGCCTCCTTGCCTTCCTGTCCTCAACCCCAATTTCTGGCGAGGAAATGTTCGCAACATGCAAATCAACCTCCCCCCATCCTCCTCTTCCCGGCTAGACATAACGAGATAACTGAATTCCCATCCTCCCTTCCCTTGAGGCTATAATTTTACTATGGAGAGGGGGAGGATGGTTTTCTTTTCTTCTTTACCTCCCAGCCAAATGGTTCTCGGACCATAATGTGAACAGAGGGAGAGAGCAAACAAGGGGAACACCCTATCCCGCCTCGCCTCTCTCAATTGGATACAATCGGTGTCCTGGTGGCGGCTCAAGAGGTCTGTCGGGCTATTAATCGCCTCGCCTCCTCTTACGCGGGCGATCCTCCTCCTCCTCGTTCTTGAGATGGCCGCGGGATTAGTAGCAACACAGAAAAAGATGGTATAATCCTCCTAATTGTGTGTGTGGATGTTTTTGAACCAACAGCCGCCCGCTGCCATACATACAATACCGTAAGATAAACATAGTTCGTGGCGGGCGTCGTATGTTCCTTGCCGCAGCAGGCGCTGGTGATGACAGCGGAAAAGAAAACACGACTGGACGGCGGAGAGCATGTGGAAAGAGCGGAACATAGTCAAAAAGTGAAACGGTGTATAAAAAATGCCGAGAAAGGGATAAAAAATGGAGCAAGGAAAAAAGAGCGGGGCAGTGATTGTTGTTCCTCCATTAGAGGGGGGTGATAAGATAACAGCGGCTGGAAAAAAGACGAAAATTCAAGGGAAACAAGGGAATTTTGAAAAAAATAATCTAATTAGACGGTAAATGGGCAAAATATTGTCGTGGGAAGACATTTCAGGCGTTTCTTCCGGAGCCGGAGACTCGGTCCTCAATAGTCTCGGCAGAAGGATTATCTTTACTCAAAAGAGTTACAAAACAACTGCGACGCCGTTATACCTTTGTCTCACCGAGGCTTTACGGGTGCAGGGGGAGCTGACTATAGCCGAGCTGGGAGGTTCTTCGTGAAGCCAGGAGATTTCTGACGGTCTTTCGGGAAATTGAGGGGTTCTAGAGTTTCCTTGACTATTTCTAAAGATTTTTGGATGTCCTTGAGCTCTTCTGGACTTCTTTGATAGTTTTCTGGTAGTTTTTTGCGGTTTCCTGGTGTCCTCGGGTTCTAGAGAGGTTTTGGTGGGCTCCTGGAGGTTTTTTGAGGACCTGGAGACTTTCTGAGGCTTTCCAGAGTTTCTGGAGGTGGTTGAAGGTTTTTAAGCGAATTATGACTCTCCTCTGTGATTTTCCCTAATAAGGATCCCCTGAGCTTCCCGGGCAGGTAAGAACCTCAATTATCCGCTCCCTCACTCTATTTCCCCGTTCTCCGCCTTGTTCCCAATTCCATTCCTCTCGCCAGAACCAATAAATTATCCTTCCCAAATCGCGTGTACGTGTCATTTGTACGGGGCTTGAAGAGGAGGAAGAGAAAAAAAAGGAGGCGAGCGGTCTTCCAAAAGGGAAAGTGATGGGTGTCCTCAGCTGCCCGTCGCCACCGCCGTCTCTTCTTCCTCTTTTGGGGGAGAAGCTGGTTCAAGATAGTTTTCCCTGTTTTTTGACGACACACAAGAGAAACGGCCGCGGCAGCATTAGCCCCATATCGGCCGGGCCAATCCTCTCTGTGTAACAGCCTTGAAACTCTTTTTTCTTTTCACTTCGCGTGTTCCAAAAAGCAGCAGCTGAAGCAGCCGTGCCTTGACCGCTAATCACTTTTCCAGCCACGCCTATTTCTTGTTTCAAACTCCGGCGGGGGAAGGTGTGAATTTCTAAGGAAAAAAAGTCAAAGAATAATGGGAAGGAAAAGGTTACAACAATATGTTGACAAGGGGAGAGGAGCAAAAAACCACAAGGACAAGACACACCACCGGCTGGAATGGTGACGGACAGCCAGCCTGTGATTGAGCACATGTATTAGTGGCTACGACAGATGTGTGTGCTTGGTCGAGGGGTGAGATGTCAGATGCTTATGGGGGTCAAACGAGAGGGGGGAAGAAGAGCATGAGGACACCGGGAAGGGGACTTTCTCGTCGGTTTTTATGGAAAATAATGGGACTGAAAAGGGCAGAAGGAATATTTTCCTAGATCCACCTATCTATGCCCTTTTCCTAGGGCTCCAGAGGGGAATGGAAGAATGTCGAGGCTAAAAAGGCAAACACAGCCGGATCGAGGGGTTCGATCCTCTATAATCCGATCCCCTGCACCCGTATGGTCTCGGCAAGGCAAAGGTATAAAGGCAACACAGTTTTGTAACACTTTTGAATAAAGATGACCCACCTGCCGAGACTTTACGGGTGTGGGGGATTGAACTGTCGAAGACTGAGCTGGCCGAGGATTCCGAAGACTCTATAAAGCTTGGAACTCTGTGAAACGGTGGTTTTACTCGAATTTCACCCTTTTCTCCAACAGTAAATGGTAGCGGTGGATGCTTGGAGGTGTAGCCCTGGGCCACCTTATTATATACCCAAAATGACCCAAAAATGGGGTGCCCTGCGTCCCGAAGGCCGTATCTCCTTATTGGTACGAAAATAAAGATCTCCAAGTTTCAAAAAGACCTATAGGGCCATCGTCTCCAATGCCGAAGGCCGTGTGCCCTCAAACAACCTGCCCCCTGCCCCGGCCCCTTTTCAATCAGGAAATAAGATTGTTTCTCACGTATTTATTCAAAAATATTGTGCCCGGGAAAGGGCACGGTCTGTGATATTTATGATATTCTCAAAATATCCCCCTTTTTCCGTCTAAATATAAGCCTAATCTCTTGGGGGTAGAGATGGTTGTCCTCTCTCTCTCTCTCTTTCTCTCCCACAATGTCCCAAGCATCAACACACACATCCAGGCGATCTTCTTAAATATATATGATGACGTAAAGAGTGTTTTCTTCCCCTTTAAATATATTGCCCTCCCGGCGGCTCGGCTCGTTTTCAAGTGTGTGAGAGATCACTCGCCCATAATTTAGAGCTATGATGAACGGGAGAGAGAGAGAGTTCGAAATTGTGAAGAGAGGAAACGGACGGACAAAACAAGTTTCCTCTCCAGCGGATATCGGGTTGACTGAACTGCTTACTAGAGAGGGAGAGATGGACTCCCCCTCCCCTGGAAGTCTAGGGACCGGAGGGCATAATCTATGAAAAAGTTCCTTCTTCTTAAAGTGTTTTGTTGTCAATGCACGCATGTTATGTCTAATTGTAATCTCCAGCCGAGGGGTGCAATTACTTCATGCTAATCGGCTTCCGACCCCCGCAATTAGGAAGGGAAGGGGGATGGCCGACGGGGCTACTCCTACTATTTTGGAAGTGGGGGCCGGCTTTTTTATCTGTCTTCTTAAAATAGTCCTGATTTAGTTAGTAGTCTATAACAAGAAAAAGCAGCCCGTGTCTCTCCGAAAAAAAAGAGCCCGCCAGCGAAAAGTCTAATCAGCTTTCCCCCTCCTTCCCTCTTGACGATGAACACCACCAGACCAGCACCGCCGCCCCGGAGAAGAGAATAACACCACCACACGGATGGGCATTTATAGTAAACAATAGAAAATTCAAAAAGGTAGAGAGAGGGTGAGAGGAGACAGCAGGGAAGAATAGGAAGAGGGGAAGGGGGAAAAGATCAAAGACTTTCCGCCAGGCGGATGAGGGACTGCGAACTGTCTAGGAAAATTTGGTTTAAAAAAAAGGTTCCTGGGTGGAAAAAAGGGCACCAAGAGGTCAAGTGGTCTAAAAGGGAGCTGTCTAACTGTGGCGGGCTAATTTCCCATTTTTTCGGTGTCGCATTAAAATGGAGACTTGCGGGTTTTAAATCTGGAGAAGGAGTTCTAGCAGAGGCGATATAAGGTCTCAAGAAGTCCGCTGTCTAACTGTGACTCTCCAAAATTTGAATAAGTGGGATTCAGGACGGAAAAGTGAGTTTTTAGCCCATTTGGCAAGTCCATTCCACATACAGTGGCTATTTAAATGGCCGTATAAACGCCATACCGCTCAGTTTTTCCTCGCTCTCTTGTTCACTCTCTGGTATAGCAGCACACCACACTACTACTCGCTCGCTCCTCATCGAAACTGGTATTTCAACGGGGCTGGCGACTGACTGTGTTGGCCTAGGACCGCCGCACTTGGAATCGGTCAGGCTGAAAAGAACACACACAAAGGGGGGGGAGGGCATTCATCCACGGGGGGCGAGTAACTGAGATAGGACTCGCAAAAACATTTTCTGCTCTCCTGCCTCATTGCTAGTCCATAGACTTTTCCAACGGCCACCCCCAGTACGAATAACAACTTTGTGACTGGCGGTGTGTGAACCATGAGAAAGGGGCAAAGAGGACAACAGAGACGAGCGGGATCTCTGACCTCATTAAGGATTTAATCAGGAAGGACGGAGAATTTTAAGAAGATAAAAGCTCTTAAAATAGAAAGAAAGACTTTAAAAGGAAACTTCTGCACTTTTAATAACCTCGGTGGTTCCGGGTGGAAGCCCTCCAACTGAAGATCAAAGGCGCCTCTGATTTGCACGATAGTCCGATTCCCTGCACCCGTAAAGTCTCGACAAGACAAAGGTGGAAAGGCGACACAGTTTTGTAACAGTTTTGAATAAAGAAGATCTGTCGAGACTTTACGGGTGCAGGGGATCGGACTATCGAGGACCGAGCCTCTGATTCATTAATCCTCTAATTTTAAGAGCATTCCCCATGTTTTCCCCTTTTTTTCTCTCCCTTCCATCCAATTTAAACAAGGATATTATTATGAGGGGAGGCGGAAGCGAAGCCTGAAAGTACATTTTTAAGGACATACCCCCCTTTCCGCGCGTTGGCCGCCGGGGGACCGCCGCCCCCTGCCAGCCATACCTGCATAATGGGATAATTGCTTTTTTGGAAGGCGATTCCTCTTTCTTTTTTTCTAGGGGGGATTTGTTGTCCCCCCCCCCCCCCCCCCCCCCCCCCCGAAGGATAAGGACTATTTACAAAGGGCGGCAGGGAGTAATAATGTGACAACAAAGATCAGCAGGGATCTTCCCTTAATGAGAAGGGAGCAGACCTCTTGGTCCCTGGCTCAACTTGTCAGCTATAAATTGACGGCAAAAAAACAGAAAAAGGAGATTTGATTCATAATTTTAATGCGGGCACCCGTCTCTCCTCGTCCCACTCTCTCACGATGGATAAATTACACGCAACAACAGATGGACAAATGGCTGAGACTTGAGGATTAAGAGGAGAGGGGGATCAGAGACCTGAGCTACGCTGACGGGAGGAGGTAGTTCTGAGCTGTGTGTGTGTTTTCGAGGAAATCATCCGGGAGAACGTGAGAAATGACTGAATAGCAACTACGGGTGGCTGGCTAGTTTGTCAGAATAGGAGAAAGTCCAGGTCTAGGAAAGATGAAGGAGGGAGGTCATGAATAGGGGCAGATTAGCTAACAGATGGGAGATTTCTTTGAAGAAGTGGGGAAAAATAATACTATACACAGAAAAGTGATGAATAAGCCACTTACTACGGAGAAAGTAGCACTAGAGCACAATTACCAGCTCCTATTATGGTTCAAGCTGAAAAGGGGCGAGTAACCTCGCTCTGTTGCTAATTTTTGCTTCTGGGGGGCAAAAGGGGGTTTAAATTAGGATCTCAAAGTTCTTTTTGCGATCTTTTTATGACGTAAGGCTCAAATTGGACACCAACCCCAAAAACTTCTGCCTGACTCACTTCGTAACCACTTCCGCGACTCTATTTGCTTCTTTTTTGAACTAGTTTCCCCCCTAGACACTTGTTTCTCCCCTTTCCTCTCATCTCCTCTTCTCTCACTTTCTCTCACTCTCCATGGGGAAGTTTTCCTTTCTCCTTCTGCAACGCTAATGCCCTTGACCTTCAAACTTCTCCTCCTCGTCTCTGCTCTCCCCTTTTCAACCCCCTTGAGTGTTGAGTGAATATTTAATGGATTATTCCATATATCAACTTTCGAAGAGAGGCAGACTAGAAACACGGTTTTTTCGCCTTGGTCGGTCAATGGAATTTCCACCAGGGAAAACGACGAGGAGGAGGCAATGAACGCGAACGCGGGGCGTCACACTAGACGAGATCGCAAAAACAGGCGTCTCGCGAACGGCCACCACCCAACTGACCGCGCTCCTCCTGTCAAAAACGGCTGCCAGCTGGACGGGGGCTGACAAATTAAGAAAAAGTGGAAAACTGCTATAAATACCTCTTTTTGAAAGGGAAAGGAGTGAAGAAAGGTAATAGGAAGGGAAAGAAGAGGGCAGATTCGGGAAAAAGGCCGGAAATCGGGTCAGGGGCAGGTTGGGCCTTTTCGGGCATCCTAGAAGAGCTGGAGGCAATTTAAAGCTCCTTGGCTCCGTTGGGGATTTTCTGGTGACTCACAACTTCCAATAACATGACTTCCAAGGTGATCCCTAGCTGGTAAGGGTTCCTGGGGGCTGTGACTACTGGAAAACTGGGTTCTTTGGAACCTATAAAGAGAGTTTCCAGGTGATCTCACTCAAACGCCTCTTCCTCTTTTACAGTGAAGCAGGGGCCCATTCTGATCTTTCAAGGAATCAGAAACTAGAAAACCAGTTATGTTCCTAGAATTGGATGTAAATAGTCCGGAATGTAAAAGACGGCCGGCCGGCGTCATCATCCCCTCTCAAAAACAAGTAATAAGAAGTGTAAGAAGGCTAACTATTCGCCCCCTGCTCGTCTTCCGCCCTGCCGTTTGATCTCTGCCAGCTGTTTTGCAAAGCTCGTCTGCCCGTTCTTTATCCCGGCTAATCGCATCATTCTCTTCATGTTTTAAATTCTCTCGAAGGCGGAGGGGCTAAAAACAGCCGCTGCATTTAAAAACAGATTTCTGGCTGGTTAAAGTAGAAGAAGGAAATTATGAAACAAATGACCAGGTGCTCCATGAGACACATACTTGCCAGCCGAGTATGATTTTAAAAATTAGATAAATTGGATCTCGGTGACTAGGACTAGGAGCAGCTGATTATAGTGGGGTAATTGAATTTGGACGAGGATAAGAAGAATAAGAGAAGAACGAGGTGAAAAGTGCAGACACACATTCTTTGGGGATACCCTGGAGGGACTCAGAACCCCTTTCCTTTGCCTCCGCCTTGATTATTTTAAATTTTAAATTCGAAATTTGAGTGTTTACTGGAAGACAAAGGAAGGGAGATACTCTCAGGGCAATTGCTCCTTGGTTTGTTTTCAGCTCGGGCTCCCAAACAGCGGCAGCAGTTATGTTTTAGAGCTTGCTCTCTCTTATTTATGGAACCCTTATATACTGCTGGAAAAAAGTACAAACTGACATGGAAAATATGTCAGAAAATAGATATTCTGATAGAGAAAAAAATAGAAAAGAAAGGGCAAGGAACGCGAATTGTATTGTGCTGCTGCAGGGAATATATCTGTTCACTTTACGGAGACGGAGAAGACGGTAGAAAAATAACAGTCAGACAAGGGTTTTAGACAGAAGAAGAGGGAAGCGGATTATACTTTCAAAGTCGGGCAAGGATTTAACAGACGGAAATCCCACCAAGCGCTAAATAATGGGGAACAACAGGCTACTACTCATTTCCTGGGAAAGGGGATCAAGCGTCGGATCCAGAAACTATTTGTGTTCATTCAAAGGAGCAGCCTCCCAGGTGTGGGATATAGAGAAGATTCGCAGTAGAGCGCGGTTACATTTTCTTTAAATTAAGTCTGTACCAGGCCATCGCTAAACTGCTCGCCCAATTCATCATATTCCCCCTTTTTAATCTACCCGTGTCCGATTTTGTACCCTTGTCCCTAGGGAACCCAGGGCCACCTCCCGAGTTCCCCTCAAACATGATCACTGAACTTTTTTGTTCCCGGAAAACAATGGGTCTTCTCAAAAAAAATCTATTATTGAAGCCAAAAATGGGGCCGTATGGGTTGTCTCTGTTGATCTTCTGGAGCAAATCAGACCAGAAGATCTGCTCCAAAAGAAGATCCAAAAGAATTTTTTGGTGACAAATCCGGGTGGGGTAACTGGAGCTATCAAATATCGGGGAGAGACTTCCATTTTTCCTGTTCCCCTTTTTCCATTTCTCACGAAAAAGAGAAAACTTTAGAAGTTCATTAACAAGAAACCAATTCTATGCTCGGCTGTGAATTAATTTCCGCCGTCTTCGCAACCTGCTCAGCGCGCCTGCAAAGGGGGAGAGTGACTCCAACTGGCTACACATCAGGCGCGATTCATAAATCATTGGATCGTGCACCCCCTCGCTCACTCGGCGGCTCACACACATCATTGCTTTTTAATCCTTGGTTTGATTTTGGAATTCGAAGGGGGAGAGGGAGTGGCTAGCCGGGATATTATAAGGAAAAGAAGGAACGCCCAGAAAAGAAGGCGAAATGTGAGAAACTCTCCCCCAACTTTATTTACCCCCTCCCCCCTTTGGAAAATGGATTCAATGAATCCCTGAGTGTTACCAATTGGTTCTTCGTCCCATGAGGAACTTTTCCCTGGGAGCAAAATAGAAAATAGAACGGAATTTAGAGGGTTCATCCTCTTCTCGACTCAGCCACCCGCAACCCCAATAAACAAGCGACTGATTGGCACTGGATAGCAATTATGACGACGCTAGGCACATTAGAAATGATGGAAGAAGAGACGACGAACACCGCGGGCCCGAGAGAGTGGACCAAATGGGTGGGGGACGCGCAAAAGCGATTATGTTCCAACTAGGGGGCTACTACTGGTGTTGCGGATCAGTTTTTTTCAACAAATAGTACAAATTGGTGGTTAAAAATCATGTAAAGGAAAGGTTACGGTATGGACCAGGGAAAAGTGATTCTTGGAGTCCTTACAGGCGGCTCGGTCCTCGATAGTCCGATCCCCTGCACTCGTAAAGGCTTGGTAAGACAAAGGTATAAAGACATTACAGTTTTCAATTAAGATGATCCTCCTGCCGAGATTTTACGGATGCAGGGGATCGGACTAAGCTGACCAAACCGCTGGGGATCCCAACATACAGGCTATTTTCTGTTTTAAAAGACCAGCCAAGGGCCTGGCATGTCATGAATGGATCTCAAAACGAATCCACCCGTTTTACAAGGAAACGGGACCTTTACTGGTCTGCGATCGCTTCGGGACCTCCGATTTACAGTATGAGTAAAAAAGCTGGTAATATCGCCTCCCTCGTCAGCAATCTCTTGGCTTTTGCTTTCTGCTGCTGTTATTTTCTGATCTTCTTCCCCTAGCGGGGATTCTAATCTCCCACCCTCGTCATACGTCCATATATCCCTTGCAAATCGGCAGCTACTGCACCTTGGTACATAAGAGGAGAAAAAAAGGACACGGAACAGAAAAGAGTACAAGAAGCCCGTGTCAGCCTGTTTACCAGTTTTATTGCTGCATCACATTTTCCGCCATCAATTAACTGTGATTCGCACTATGAGAGAGAGAGAGACTGCCGAGATGTTCTTACCAGATAGCGCCAGAGATGGATAACAAATGGCCAGATGACAGGGGGGAGAGTGGGAGAGAAAATGGGGGAACGGACAAGCAGGGGAAAATTGTATAAAAACCGTGGAAACCACTAGGAAAACAGAAAGGAAAATCGGTTACTTCGACCGTTTCTTTAGCCGGTTCTCGGAAATTTTTTGAAGTACCCGGCTCCCAAAGCTATTCTGGCTTTGAAACCGAATTTCAATCATTTCCAGGGAAAAAAACTTTACAATTGCAATATTAGCCGCTGTCTGCATGAAAGAGCTTTGAACTGGAACTATTTGTGACTGTTTTGGCGGTAAATTTGGTCCGGAACTTTTGGAACTAAAAAAACTCATTATTTAGGGTACTGGAAGAGGCGGCTGGAGATCTTTTTCCAAAGGAAACGTACAATGTTGAGTTTCACAAAGATTTTAGAAGGTCTAAAGGAGTTCAAGACGAGACCCCTTTTTGGAGAAAACGGGTCTCGTGGGGCACCTACGCCGGATCGGCCAGAAACATGAAGATACCTTCCTGGGAAGACTCGGCCGATCCCCTGCACCCGTAAAGCCTTGGCAGGAGGATCATCTTTATTCAAAACTGTTACAAAGCTGTGACGCCTTTATACCTTTGTCATGCCTTTACGGGTACAGGGGATCGGACTATTGAGGACGGAGCTCCTGTGAGCCCACTGGATCAAAAGCTGAAGGACCTGGCAGTTTTTTTTTTGGGAAAATAGGAATAATGGAACTCTGTTGGGTACATTAGTATCTGCATAGAACCACTGCCCTCTTTTTCCTCCCCTCTGCTCTCTTTCTGCTGATGAAAAGGCCATCCATTATTTCCGTAAAGCGTGTTATGTGACATTGTCATAGTTGCCAGACGTCACACACATAGAGAGAAACGAGGATAGAAAAATGTCTTTTTAAGGACTCGACACGATTTTCCAATTGGGAGATTATCGGATGATGCAAATGCAACGTGATTAAACTGCGAGAATTGGCTACAAAGATGGATGGAAGAAGAAGAAAAAAAGACGATGATCAGGTGATGCGGACGCGTTTATGAACTCCGTGAAAGAAGCCCTAATCGAGCGCGGATTAGCCGGCAAATTTGAATGACCTTCTAATTTTTCGCGATTAAGTGGAAATGGAGCCGGAAAATGGGAGAAGATATAGAGGCAAAGTACAGTATACTTGAAAATATTAGGGGGGATAAAAATAGGGAAGAGGCCGTTTGTGCTCGTCCATTTCCAGTCTCTGAAGGAGTCAGTTGATTCATTCACACGAGTCCATCAATGTTTCACTAGTGTCCTATTGCAAATTCAAACCGGTGCCATGGCTCGTCAAAACTACTCCTTAGAGTTCTTTGAGCAGGGAACCGAGACTGGCGGGGAATTATTCATTACATCTAAATGAAAACACAGGGAGAAACATTTCCTTGACCATACCTTGTCAAGAGGATATTGAACCATTCTGAACTGCTAGTCCGCGGACTTTCAGTCGCCCCTTGATGGGAAATCATATTATTACGGGATTTCATCATTTTCATCAGTTTATAGGGCCAACGTTCAACCTCACCATGGTGAGGTTTTTCGCGCATTTTACTAACAAGGGAATGTTTTAACTTTAAGGTTGTTTCACGGCTGGAGACCTATACTGTTGGAAAGAGCGTGAAAAATGATGGTAGAAGTCACGTTCAAATTTTACTCAATGATCCCCGCAACGGGACAGTGACGCCGGGAAAGTCGGTTAAAATTGATGAAAATCAACAAAAACGACCGTCGAAACAGGAACCATGAAAGCGACTAGAAGAAATGTGAAGCAATGGCCGAGTGGATTCAATCTTTCGCGTTTTTTCATGAAAAAAAAAAGATTCATAGCCGAGTGCACTATCCACTTGAAAGTGACTTCTACCATAATTTTTTACGCTCTTTCGAACGGTATAGGTCTCCAGCCGTGAAACCACCTTAAAGTTAAAACATTCCCTTGTAAGCCTCGGGGGGCCGCCGCCCGTGAACATCCGTGAACCTTCCAGAATACAGGGGCGACGTTCAATTGCCGTTTGCAGGCGTCTCTTTATACAGCTTGTCTCTACACGGCAAATCTTTAGCCTCCCCCGGTTTGAGCATACTTTTTGCTTTTTTTCAAGTTCTATTCCTTTCAAACCACCAGCTATATCAACAAGAAAAACTCATGTTCCGCTGAATTGTGTCTTTGCTTTCATTATTTTAACAGCAGATGTCAGCACTACTTATGGGTTGAGCCTGGCGTCGACTATCATTCTCTCTCTCTGTTGTTTCCTTCATTCCAGAATAATTCAATTTCTTTTCAGGAACGATGGTCTCCATTGTCGGCCTCAACTTGGCCCTTTTTCTCTCATTTTTCCATTTGGGAACCGTCGCTTATGGTAAAGATAGAGATGCCATCAAATGTCCAATGTTTCCAGCCTTCACCTGTGATGAGGACGGTTTCTACTCGAATCCTGATGAGTGTATGAAATTCGTCAGCTGTTCCAAAGGACAACCAACGGAATTTGACTGTCCGAAAGGTATCTAAAATATTTCCAAGAGGGATTTCTTACTTCAGGAACAAGTTTTCACGCGGATCGAGGAGTTTGTGACACTACCGATCTGAGCAAATGTGCAACTACCAAGGCGACATCGGCCCCCCGTCGAGCAGCTCTTCCCGACATGGATTCAGAAGAATTTGGCCAGCAGATGGTGGAACTTTTGAAGAAGTATAAACCCTGTGAGAATCACAGCGGAGATGGAAGTTCGACACAGAATCCAAGTGATGAAGTTTCGGAATTCACGGAGAAAGATGGCGGATCGGGAGAGAAGACGACAACCCGTGGAGATCGCCATTCTACGACAACATCTTCAGGAGGCTCTACTGATTCCCAGGGAAGTGGAGGCTCGTCGAAGGGTTCTACCCCGACCGGCGGCCATTCTTCTACCCAGGAACCTGAAGAAGTTACTGACGGGGATCATCACCCAATACGGAACTATACAACTCCAAATCCAGGAAATCCTTCTTCTGAACAGCCCGACCAGTCCAGTACCCGTGCAGCTATCACCAGCAGTCCTCTACCCCCTCCCACCTGTCCAGCCTGTCCCGAGAAGACTTGCCCCGTTGCTCCCAGTTGTCCATCTTGCCCCACGGCTCAATCCTGCCCAGGTGTGGATACTCAACAGCCAAGATGTGAGTACTTCTCTAAAAAATATAATGATTCCCGCCCTTTTTAGCTGTCTGTGATGATGGATGGAAATACTTCGAAGCGTCAAAATCGTGCTATTTCGTTGGAACTGATACGCGAATGAATAATCAGGCAGCTCAAACGGCCTGTAAGAATCAAGGAGGCATGTTGGCCTCTATTCATAGCGAGGCTGAAAATAATTTTGTCTTGGGTAAGTAAGGGGTGGAAGGGGGCAGTCTAGCCATTGACCGTTTCAATTCACATTTGTTTACAGACGCTGTCAAGGCAGCTGCCGTCAATGATTCTTTCAATCCCTGGATTGGAGTCTATAGAATTGGCCCATTTAAAAATGCCACCAGTATGGCTAATCTCGATGCGACGCCGGTAATTAATAAGAATTAATATAGCCAACTATTGTATTCTTCCAGCTGGACTATAACAATTTTGTCGATCCGCCTGGAAATTTTGACGGGAATGAATTCTGCACAGAGGTTCGGTGTCCAATCAGCCGGAAAAGTCCTCCGTTTTCTAGTTTTTCTTCCGTAATCCTGGAGCAATTAATGGCGCTTGGAATGACATCAATTGCCTGTCGACTCGTCCAATGTTCGTCTGCAAGAAGACCATCAACCCTACCACTCCCACTGGTACCTGTCCTCCTCCGCCTGCTCCTTCGCCAAGTTGTCCTGCTTGTCCTGCAGCTGCTGCCTGTCCAGCTGCTCCCACTTGTCCGCCGCCTTCTCAGTGTCCTACCTGCCCTGTTCCTACAGAGAAAGTCTGTCCTACTGTAGCACCCTGTCCGACGACAACACCAACACCAGCAAAACGTGAGCACTTCATTAGTAATATGGATTCATAGCAGGGATCTTCGTAATTAGTAATTACGGTTTCGGCGGGAAGAGTTTTGAGCAGGGCGGCCGACAGAAAATCACCAAAGGGGGAACCTTATGATTTTTGCATTTTTAGTCGATCAGAAAAGTACAGAAGGGAGACGTCACATTTTTTCACTTCACATTTTCACACAATTTCTCCTAAAAGTCATTATAGCAGTAAAAATGTAGCTAGACTGCAACACATTCGTTTTTTGCATTTTCCTCGTAGTTAGCTTTAATCGCATTTTAGCTATTCAGCGTTATTTTCGGGATCAAATTAACAGTGAACACTACTTTTTGGAACCTAAACTTTGAAATAAAAGGATATTAATGCTAGTAGAATAGTTGGAACAACTTATTTTGCTCGTTATGATACTTGAAATCTGGTATAATCCAATCAACAGATACTATTTCAATAAGAATTTCCACTTTTTGGAGGGAATTAATATTGTAGAAACTGCTATCTAGGTGATATAACACTGAGTGCGACGTTTTTGGGGTTAAAAACAGCCTCAGATTGATATAGGGGTAAAAAAGTCAGAAATACTGTTGTTTATTGTCTGTTGAACTGGAGAAAATCTGAATTTATCATTGTTAAAAGTTGAAAAAGTTAATTTCCGGTTTTCTTACCATCCCTTTTTAGCTACTTGTGATGTTGGATGGAAACATTATGCCGCTACAAAGTCGTGTTACTTCCTGGGAGCAAAACTACTGAGCAGTGTGGATGCTCAAAAGGCATGTAAGGATCAAGGAGCTACATTGGCCTCCATTCACAGTGAAGCTGAAAATACTTTTATCTTTGGTAGGGAAAAAATAATAAAAGCTCGGGGAAAAGTTAGCTTCTTCTTTCTTTCAGATTATGTCAAGTCCTCTCCGGCTCCTGTAACTCCTGTTTGGATAGGAGTTTTTAGAAATGGTCCCAATAATACGAACTTCGACAATTATGACGGAACACCGGTTAGAAACTACAGTAGCCCCCATATTAACATAATCTAATAATTACAGCTGGACTACACAAAATGGGGCCCGGGAGAGCCGAATAACAAAAATGAATTCTGCGTAGAGGTGAGTTGAACTGGTAAACCGTGAACAACATTCTACCAGATGTTTGTGAATGCTACAAACGGACCGGATGGATTCTGGAATGATCGACCTTGCGAACCTGTTGGTCCTATTGGGCTTTATGCATGCAAAAAGCCGATGAATCAGTAGAGGCATCTAAATAAATTTCTCATTGTTTTGTGTTTGAAGTTTAAAAAATATATACAATTATTAGCTACTCTAGCAGAAGCAGTCGACACCGGGGAGCCATTCGGTTTCAGCTGATGAAATAACTGTGTCTCATCCTCCCTGTTTGGAACACTTTTTATGGCTAAGACTAGAAGTGCCCAGTTTTATTGATGTTCACCTTAGTTCGTCGGCCAAGAAAACTCGGAAGCAATCGGGCCTGACAATGCCCCCTCATCCTCTTTTGATGTTCAGCTCTTTCCAGTTCCGAAATTAAAAAAATTAAATAAAAAGCTTTTATTTGTCAAAATGTACCATTATGTTCCTCTCATAATATGATCCCGAGTTACTGAACCACACGGCTTGCATAACCCTTTTAACCAATTTGCAACAGGTATAGAAATAACAAGAGACAAGCAGATTCCAAAAATCGGTTATTTTCCATATTTCAAGATAGAATCCTCCCTCTCCTTGTAGCTCCACCAATGGTGATGAGCCGGAATTCCTCGCAGATCTTCGGAAATACTGCCAGTCTCATACTGCGGCCGCTGGTCTTTCAGGCTCTCCAACTTCTTGTCCAGATCCTTTACCACTTTATCGGCTAACAGATCCTTCAGCTCCCGATCCAACCATCCGTTACTACGATCAAAGTCGTCTTTAATAAATTGCAATCCGGAGCGGATGCTTCGGAGCCTCTTAACATTCTCAATTCCAAGGGCGTTCAGTCGCTTGATGACAATTTCCAGAAGGGGTATGGTATCGAAGATCTCCTTCTCCAGCCATTTTCTCTGGTCAGATGTGAAGAGACTTTCCGGTTCTTTGGAGGACTGATGGCAGCAGCAGCAGAACGTGAATACCGCCTCCAAAAAGGTTGAGCCAGTTACGGTGTTAGAGCCGGCAATTAGGGTGGTGAGCTCGGAGAGAAAAATTTCAGTTGTTGTTCCATCTGAAAAGAACAACAAGAAATGATTTTCATACAGAATACGACGTACATAACTGTGATACCGTACCTTTTAACAGAAGAGTGAACAGATGGGAGTAGAGACAATACAATGTATAGAACTGTCGAAGAACGGGGAGGATGATGAAATGACCAGCGCTTTTGGTAGAATGCCGAAAGACTGTTGACAATGCTTCGCCGTGGCCCGGCTATCTAACAGCCATTCCCCATCATAACAAGATGAATACATAATGCAAAACTACGGCCTGTTATTGTCTCCGTTAAAATTTTTTATTCTTTCAAAAAATTTACTTAGATCCCAGAGTAACTTCCGCCATACTCATGTCTACTGTCGACATTGTCGAGCCAGCTACGGAACTTGGCTCTTGTTTCGGATGGCGTGTCTTCTTCTTCCTCGCCGGGCAGAGACCCTTCCGGGTAATAGCAACACCAGCCAGTACGGTACCCAGCAGGCCGAGGACTGCCAGACCAATAGACGAATAGAACAGCGCCGTCCAGAGGTCCTGCTGTCGCATTCCTTTCTTGGCCGGCAGTGCTGTTCCAGTCGAATTCACGGCCCCGACATTGTTCGTAATATTGCCAGTCGTGGTGGGAGTCGTGGCAGAGGACGTCGGCTGTCCCGTTTGATTACTGCCGGTTGTTGCTGCTACAGTAGTACTGGCGACTGGAGAGAAGTCGGTAGAGTCTGTAGACGGGACTGGAGTGATGGAAGGAGCAGGCGATAGGGTAGCGGGAGCTGTAGGAGTCGTAGTTACAGTAGTTGCAGGATCAGATGTTGAAGAGTCAGGAGCTGGAGTATCCGGTGACGGAGAAACGCTGCTGGTTACATTCGTATCCGGTGACGGAGAAGCGCTGCTGGTTACATTCGCTGCGGGATCATCGGTAGTGGTTGAATCAGCCGTTGAATTGTCCGCGGCCTCGGTAGAATTCGAATCCTCCCTCAACTTTCTGACCACACCGGCCGGGATAAGAAGTGCTTCTCTCTCCTTGTTGATCTCTTCCTGAATCACTAGTCGCTGCTTGAATTCCTCGGGTCCCGAAGCGATGGTAGAATTGAATGGACTGGCGTCGACTTCATTTTGTCTCTTCAGAAGGAGAGGAGAATCGTCCTGGATTGTTTCATCACTGCGGGAATTCCCGCCGCCGCCGTCGTCAGCCGTCTCCAAAAAGGCAGAGGTAAAGGAGATCACCAACAGAAACAGTACTGTAAAACGGGTTGTTATTTGAGTAAAAATGAAGTTAGAAAAGTGGGCTAAAAATAGCACTAACAAGCATGGAAAAGTCGCATAGTAGACCGGCCGCTTTCGAAGCAAAGAAGTAGATTGATTGATGACGAGCCGGGGCTTTCTTGTAATAAACGGTAAAAACAAGAAGAAAACAAGGCGAAACGACGGGAAGTAGGCATTTTTGTCTTGACAATTTCTACAAGAAGCTGGGAAGGCTTCCTGAGTTACCGTAACCAGTAATACTAAACCAGACGGGAGCCTTGTTCGGAAGTTTTGGCATGTTTCCGAGGGTTGTTTCTTCCGTTCTGAAGACTTACAATCGTCTTGTCTACCTGTCTCTTCCCCGAGTCTGTAAGTCTACCTGGAGTCTAATTTCCCCCAAGAAGTTCTTGACCGTAATAGGTGGTGTCTCTGGCCAACCTTGCGGGGTTCCTTGGTGAGAGACCCACTGGTTGTGGATACTCCAGTCGTACGCTTTCAAGGCGGTCCATAGAGTTGTCTTCGTGGATTCACCTAGACAATCCCCAGTATATGATTGTATAGTCCATTTCCAACGGATATTCCACGGATTCAGGCGGCGCGTCTTCGCTACGGGACCTGGTCTGAAAGCATCCTGGTCCCGTAGCGGAGCGAGGTTTCTGAGGAATATCCGTTGGAAATGGGCTATTTAATGTTTGAGGCAAGTTTGCGGTGAAGATTCGAGAAGGCTAGTAGAAACTGATTTAGGAGCCATACACAAGAGCTTCCAGATTGGTTCACAAGCGTTCGTCATAGATTTCTCTATTATAGGCATCTCAACCGGCCAGGCCTTGTTCCAAACACCTTGTCAGATTTGAAGTTACCGTACTAAAGAGCAGGCCATGGATGCCATTAGATGAGGTCATAGAAAGTAAAAATACGGAAACAGCGGGCAATACAAGACAAAAACCAAGCGATTTTCCCTTTAGAAGGTAAATAATGAGTGTGAACACGTTCTAGCCAAAGATTTCTTTATTTACTGGTTGATTCTATTGCTGTACTCGAGCCGTGCGGACCCTCTTTCATCATTCTTTCAATAAAAGACGGCGACTTCCCCCTGGATCCGGACTTTTTGTGTGATTCTGGCGTTGCCGCTTTCTTGTGTCTGCTCGGTGCCGACTTCTTCGGAGTTTCCATCTTTGAATTATGCGCCTTCTTGTGCTCTTTTTCCTTTACTTTTTCCATTTTTGAGCCCGGGGTTGCCGGCTTCTTCTCCTTTCCACTTCCGTCCTTCTTTCTCTTCCCGCTTCCGCTCCCTTCCTTCTTGTTGGACGAGTGAGTCGACGACATCTTGGATTTCTCCCGTTTTCTTTTCTTCTTTCCTGGACTTCCCGGCTTTGAGCCCCTGGGGATGATCTTCTCCTTCTGCGGTGTGGCCGGTTTCCTCGTCGGTATTGCCTCCTGTTTTGATGTTTCCGCCTTCTTCTTTACTTTCTCCTCATTTCTCGGCGGCGTAGCCGCCCTCGTTGGGGATTTTTCCTTCTTCTTGGCACTTTCCGCCTTCTTGACGACCTTCTCCTCCTTTTTGACCGGCTCACTCGTGTTCGCATTATTTTGTATCGGCGATGGGTTCACTTCTTTTATTGTTATTTTCGGCCCTTGTTCCACTTTAGCCGGTGCTTTTGTTGATTTTGGTTCAATCTTCACCGGCAACAGCGCCTCCTTGATTCCTCCATTCGGCTCTCTCCAACCCGACTTCGGAATTATGAAATAGAGAGTTACGGTATAGACAGCCAGGACGAGGATCAAAACAACGAGGGCTATCAACTGCCACGGCCAGTAAGTCGACTTCAATTCGGAGGAGTGCGGCTTGGCGGCGGAGTAGGACGCCGCCATGTCTGCTACATGTTTCAGTTCCTCATCTTCGTCTTCCATCCAAAATTCGGCCGCTGTGAAGGTCGGAAGAAAAACTGAAAAGAGGGGAATTTTAGAAAGAAAAAATGGAGAGAAACGAACTTAGGAAAAGGAAGCAGCAAAGAGACCTTCTACTTGCCAGGGACATTTTGGAAATGGTGGCCAAGAGATAGGAAAAGAGTGTTAAAAAAGGGAACAGGAAATTGAACGATTTAAACATGTTGGAGATAAGGTTTCCTGTTAATTACCCGGTGCTTTTGAAAATCCACCGACGAGCAACATAGCTGCACACCGTAGTCGGCGGCCATCAGAGAAAGCGGAGGACTGAAATTCAACTCCCAATTAAACTTTATCGTTCCCGGGCTGTTATTAAAGCAATTATCAGGGCCCGATTGTACATATTACCGTAGAGAATAACCGTGTATCAACTTCATTTTTGCGAAAACTCCATTGACCGTATAACCGCTATTTTTCTCTGCACATTGTTCTTTCATGATTTACGCTACCCAAAACGGGAACTTCGCTTTCTAGTGAGGATGCTCCAGTCCCTTTTTAATCTATTTTTTTTTAAACAAAAGCGGTACGGTAATCTGCATTTTTCCCGTCGTCCGAGCCCTAAAGCGACGCGTTCCCTGCTTTCCGTGCTCGCGTTGCATGTGTCTGTCTTATATAAGGCCGGCCCCCCTCGCTTTCCCATCACACTGGTCTCCCTGCTCCCCCCAACTCAAGATGTCCACCGAAACCGCTGCCAAGAAGCTGTTGCAATTCACCCTGAAGGCCAACGACGGCGAGAAGATCACCGTGCCCGAAGATGCGGCCTTCCAGTCGAACCTGCTCAAGAAAATGGTCTCGGACCTCGGAATCTCCTCTTCTGAAGACGCGATGCTCTCGGAGGCTCTTCCCGTCTCAAATGTCGACGGCTGGGCTTTGAAGAAGATTCTCGACTGGTGTGAGACTCATCGTGGCGAGACCTACAAGCCGAAGGAGGAACATGAAGACCCCCGGATCAGGCTGACCGAGGCAGACAAGGAATACCTGGACGTCACGTCGGAACAGCTCTACTCCATGCTGATGGTTCGTCTTTTTCTCTATTTTCCGGTTAAAGAGACAATTTCAGGGCGCCAACTACCTGGATATTCCCGGGCTCATCGATATCATCACCCAGAAGATTGCCGACATGGCCACCGGGAAGTCGGTCGAAGAGATTCGGGAGGTCTTCGGCCTCGTCAACGACTTCTCCCCCGAGGAAGAGGAAGAACTCAAGAAACGATTCGAATGGGTCGAAGCTTAATTTCTCTTCTCTCATTTGTCGTCATTTCCTGATCATCCCCGTGCCAAATAAATCTATAAGAACCATTATTCTTTGTTCAATTCTTGGATTTGAATCTGGATTACAGGTTGAGCGCCCTCTCGACCGCAAGGGGGATGTCTAAAGGGGAATTCCATTTGGGGGATTGGCAGAAGAAGAAGATCCCTCACACTTTGTGGACCCTCTTCCCGAGTCTATCTAGTCTTCTTTTTGCTCCCCCTTATAGTCGTTCCAGTGTGCGACACACCTCCCTCGACGTCATAAAAGGGCCTGGGAATTTCGAGACTTTTTCTCAGAGCGCCACTTTTACTGGACTGCAGCCAAGATTCTTGCCCCAATAGGGCCAGTTTTCTTAAAGGTACAGTACAAGAGTTTTTTGAAGTTGGCTTCATCTTGTTCAGATTTTTTTTCTGATCAAAGTTATCTATTTTAAAAATTATAAAAATGTCTAATTTGTGAGAAAAAAATATGCAAACTTTCAATTTTGCGAATTTCGTCCGACGCGCGTCCAGATGACGGTCAGGCAACGAAGTCGCTCTGTTTACAGATATTGAACAGTGTTTTTTGTATTTTCTCAGTATTCCAATATTTTTATGTGAAACTAGATAGAGCGTTTTGATCAGCAAAATTACCTCTACACCTCTACGGTTGTTTTGGACTCAAGAAGCTGTTTGTTCTCCAATTTCTCTTCCAGATCAACAACGCCATCTGTGAACTTTCAATCCTTCCCCATGCCTTTCTCTGTCCTGCCAATAAAATCTTATTGACTCTTGAATCTCTTGAATTTGACTTATTGATTTCTTCCTCCAGTCAGCCGCTGACTTTTGCCGTCTTTTCCTCTGTCTCTGTCTCTCATTCTGTATTTTTTGTTCCAACCAGGATATTGGCCGCCACCCATCAGTCCCAATCATTCCTCTTGCCCCGTTTGTTTTTCTTTTCTTCTTCTCCCGAGGAAAATGACGACAGATCATAGATAGGTGGAGCGACCTCTGGCTGCTGCTGAACACGGCCGGGGTGTGTGTGTCAAGTGAGAGATGATTGGCGAAGAGAGCCCAGAGAAATAGCAGCAACCGAGAGGGAGGAAGAGCGATTGTCCCCCCTGGTTTCATATATGCAAGGCATACAAATGGCCGCGTGGCATTTTACTGGACCACCTGGATGGTAAGTCACTTTATTATTATTATGACATTTGGCTGCCCTTTGAGACCACCGAGATCTCGATTCCAAGATGCTCCCAAAAAAATCCCCAGATTCGGGTTGGGCAATGTTGCTTAGAACGAGGGTTCGAAGTTTTTTTGTGACGGCTAGGCGAGCTCTCAGCAGTATTCTGGGAAGAAAATAGAGTACGGGCATCGACAAGACAAAAATTTGGGCCCTAGAACGCCCTTTCCCCCTGTACCCTCCCATAAATGGAACTATAGCCTCAGTACAACCGAACTCTAGCCGCGCTCTAGTATACTTTAGTGTAAGGGCTCCATTTTCTCCTTGTTTAAAAGGAAACATTGTTTTTTTCCTGTTCCTATTCTTGTCCTTCATTTAATTTGCTTCAAAAATGGGAATAATCCATGGGAAAGCCTTCTTCCTCCTGCTAATTACTCTAATTTCCCCCCTTTTTCCTCTTCCGCGTCTGATTTGACGTCACCTGGCGTTTTTCTAGGGGTTTTCCCATCCGTGTTTCGTCTTTTTATGGTCTGCTTATTCTCTTCCTTATCTACCCCATCGTTTCTCCCAATGCCACTTTTCGACACACGCAGACAAACCCGATTTCTAGTCAAAGCTAGTCATTTTCCCCCCGGTTGTGTTTGAACGGCTGGCAATCGGAATAAAGCCGCGTGAACGAGAGACCGGGAGACAGGGGGAGAGAGGAAAAAAAGGCACTGGAAACACCTGCATAAAGAGACGTCACCGGCCGAGAGAGAGAGGGGTCTGTGGGGATTATGGTTCATTTTTGGGGCTGGGGACAGGGGTACCGGCAAGGGAAACAAAGGACGGGAAGAAGGAAAAGTCTAAAATACAGAGAGGTCCGCTGGGTCCTCGATAGACCGATCCCTTGTACCCGCAAAGTCTCGGCAATAGGCAGAGCCCTCATCTTTATTCAAAAGTGTTACAAAACTGTGACGCCTTTATACCGTTGTCTTGCCGAGACTTTACGGCTGCAGTGGATCGGACTGTCGAGGACCGAGCCGGTTACCAAGGGAAACTTTCCTCGCTACCCCTTTTCTCCAATACTCCTGACCGTTTCAGCTCCTATAGTAGAAATTGCTCTGTTTGCCTTTTCAATCCAAGAAAGCCCTCGGTTTTAGGCCCCAGTTTCTTGAGACCAGGAAAAGGTCCAGTTGAGTGTCTCGTAGCCTGAAACCAGGCTGGATAACTATAAAATGATTCCTATTTTTTTAACTTTCTCACGTCTCTTTTCACTCTCCTCCTTGTTTATCCCATCTTCCATGCCCTTCTTTTGGTTTTTGAACGTTTCCAAGAGGCAGTCCCCTTGAGAACTAATTAGTCAAATGACACTTCCCTGTCCCTGCTGCAAGTGGGATGATGAGATTTGGCCCCCGAATACAATTGACACAAATCTGAGACCAACGCTCTCAAGACCAGAATCTGGATAAAAAAGACAATATATTTCAGTGCCGTCGACGATATGGGCTTTGTTCGCCCGTGGGATAAAGCTGGCCGTTCTACAGAAGATCCTGACGGAATCGGCCGGATGGCATATGAGAAATTCTGGTCAGAATATCTTCCAGTACTGGTCAGGAGAAGGAAACGATGGGAAAAGGTGGATCCACGAACTCAGCCAGCGTTCTGTAAGTCTATCTTATAAGACCACTTCCAATTGTTCCCATAATTCGAATAACTGCGGGTGAGGACAAACAGCTAATCAAACAATTAGTCATTTTGGAGTATTGACTGTTCTAAAAACAAAAAAGAGTGGGAATAGGGAGAGGAAAGCCTATTTTTAGCTCTACCAAGTTGAAAAAGCTCTAGTGAATTTTATTTTGATTATGAGTCATAAAGTTTTGACCATGACGGGGTGCTCAGCAGCAGTTTCACAGTGGAAATCACGGGCCGGCCTCTTGTGAACTTTATTCGGCGCTAACTATCAGGGGTCTCTTTCCTGTTGGTTGCTTCTGATGATTTCTGGACTGATGGTTGATTTCCTCTATGGTCGGAAGGAGAGGGAAACTGTGAGTCCAGCGGACAAGGGGGGCCAACCAGAACCAGGCCCCAGTGAGGTGAGGATCTCACAGGGCCCGGGGAGTTGAGTGGGGGCTAGTGATCTTCCCGACCGGAGTTAGACCAAGTTGCGTCCATATAGGGCAGTATTAGAGCCGCTCCTGTCTTTCCCCTGGGCTGAAGAGATGGGGAAGAGATCTGAAAAGGGATCAATATGTTTTCCAACGAACCAAAAGAGTATGGCGCTTTTGATATTGTTGTCTTCGTTCGAATTGTGTGTGTGTGTGTGTGGCAAAATATTCCGAATAGACACGGTAAGGCATGGGAAAATAGGCGCGTTGTCTGGGGGCTAGGGGCCCAGTTCAAAATAAGGGAGATGAACAAACATTATCGTAATTTTTTTAGATGTTTTCAAGCTTACGGAAATGTTCTAGAAACGAAAATTACCCGGTAGAACCCTCAACAGTCCAGAAAACAGTTACCAAGACCAAAAAATCCTATTTTTGTGATCCAAGAAACTAGTCCAAATCCGCGCCTTTGTTGGACGAGTTTACTCCTTCTAACGGAAAAAGGGGCTAATCCCTCACTTTTCCTCCCTTCTGGGCAGCCACCCTCAATCCCCCTTCCTTTTGATCCACATTCCCAGTCACGTCGTCCTTTATCCCTTGGCTGGGTTCCTTTTCTGACCGTATCCACAACAATTTGAAGCTTTGTGGTCACTCTATTAGCCTCTAGAAAGGCTCCAGTCCGTTTTTCATGGGGTTTCTCCAAGGAATCACCTCCGGTATCCGTATCCAGTGGGCTTCTTAGTACCTCAAATCCCCGGGAGATCCATTGGATACGACTAGGGGCCAGGGATTTGTTGTGGATGTCCTTATTTGGCTTCTCCGTCTTCCTTGGCCTATCCATAAAAATCTGGGAGACCCAGAAACCCCAAGATGTTAGAACCTGAGGAGGGCTTCATAGGCTTTCTAGAAATAGTTTCCACCATTTTTTCCTCCAATGGACTATTTTGTTGTGGATATGTCCTCGTTTCCATAGAGGACAATTTGAGGGCTAGGGATAGACGGATACAATATGTTGCCCTCCCCCCGTGCCAATTCTCGGCACATGATCTTTTTTTGGTCAACATCAACACAGACACACAGACATATCTATTGTTCTGGGGAGGCAGGGGGGCAGGGCCTGAAAAACTGTATAAATCCCCGGGGCTGCCCTCTTCTTACAACAGTTCAACACTAAAAATGTTGGTGATTCATCCCCAATCCAGTCGCCCTACTACTACTATTCCCTCCTCATCGCCTTCCTTTCCAGTACAACGTTTCGTCCACAAAGGAGTGCCGAACCCGATGAGACGACAAATATGGATGCGGAACTGCCCGCCACGTGGGAAGCCAGCCCACGAAAAAGTACCCGAATCCGTCGTGGACGCTATAAAATTGGATCTGCCCCGAACTTTTCCCGACAATGAATTTGTCCGGACAGAAAAGTAGGAACCCGCCTTTTCCCGCCAAAAAAAGGATTGTTTTCCAGATTTATGAAAAAATTGGGTCGTTCCCTGTTTATTCTCGCTCAACACATTCCAAGTATTGGATATTGCCAGGTAAAATCAGTCGGGGATACTGTAATTTTGATATTTTCCCTTCAGGGTCTCAACTTCATTGCGGGTATTCTTCATCTGGTTATTCAAGATGAACAGCAAGCTACTGATCTCCTTGTGCATCTTGTCCGGCAGCGACAAGGCTATTACGGGATGGATATGATGGGTCTGCGTGTAGATATGGCTGTACTTCAGAAAATATTACGGTAAGCTGAAAAAAATGGCCGCTTCTAGCCTTGAAGCGCTCTTGCACCCGTAAAACTTCGGCAGGATGTTTTTTTTTTTCAAACTACCACAAAACTCTTTTCTGAAATCGCCAATATCTTATCATCATGGTGCAATGCGATGTGGCGCGCACCAATAGAGAAAAACTCGCGAATTCGATCCCCGGCTTCCGTTTTTTTCTAAAATGTCTTTGGTCATGTTTTCTGTCCAACCCCCAATAAAACAAATTTTTCAGTACAAGAGCCCCCAGAATAGCGGTAACAATAGAAAAAATGGACGTTGGCTTGGATCTGCTAATAGGAAAATGGTTTCTCTGCTGGTTTGTGGAAAGTCTCCCCATGGAAGTGAGTTGTGTACTCTTTTTGATCCCAAAAAGCCTAAAAATAACCCTTAATTATGTTTTTGCCATCATATTTGTTTTTTACAGACTGTTCTCCGTATTTGGGATTGTTTTATCTACGAGGGCGATGTTTGGCTGTTCCGAGTGGCGACCGTCTTGATGCGTGCTCATCAACGTGAAATAAGCGAGTGCACCTCGCTGGATCAGCTGGTTTTTACTTTCCAAAACATTGGAAAGAGTAAAATTGCCCTCTACTGTCATCAGCTGCTACAATTAGCCGCAGCTGAACCGATTTCTCAGAGTCAAATAGATGAACTCCGTCGAGAAAGTCAACCTCATCAAAGATCTAAAGTATTAAAATAGAATAAATAAATATAAATTTATTACCCCGATGTAACAACGAACCTCTGTAAAGCATTGCATTTTTTTCTGTTATCACAAAAATGAACCCGCAAAAAATATAAGGCAAAAGAGACAAATTAGGCGGTCTTTTTAGACCATTTTTGATATTCTTCAGATAACATTCTAAACGTGAAAACAAACAAGAAGCCAACGAAATGCCAACAAGAATAAGATGCACTGAGAAGTGGAAAGATGTGTGGAAGCCTGGCTGGTGGTGGTATGAACCATTCAGCAAAACATAATCCTATTGAGACGGCGCAAGAGAGACTTTTTAATGAATTCATGACCTGAAAGTAAAAATACGTCGAAAAAGTAAGAAAATGTACCTGAGAATTAAATTTTGGAAGAGCTACATAGCAGAAAATATAATAAGCTATGAAGAGGAACAGTGACTTCTCTGTTTTATCTTTGATACAGAGTGAAAAGAGGCTGAAAATGTTTTTAGAAACCAAAAATTAAAAATTACCTTGTATTGGCGATGTGTAAAAACCACGACATTTCCGTCGGATATTCTGGTAGCAATAGAAGAGCTGTTCTGCAAATAAAATAATAAAAAAGAAAGAAAATGAACTAACATTGCTGCTAAAAGGATGGATTTCTCATGAACTTGGAAGGATAACAAGAAAAATGACAGAGATGTCAAAAATAGAGAAAATCGAAAGTTTTTAGTTGTTGGACGAAGGAAGAGAACTATCAACGATGGTAAGCTGGAGAAAATGACACTCCCTGTGCTAAAATTAGACTAGATAAAAGAAAAAAATAGAGAATAACCAACCAAAGTCGAAGCAAATCAGCATGGTCTAATATTCGGTTGAGTTTTAAGACTGGAGAAAGAGCACACCACACACTGGCTACTTTATCCTAAAATTTACATTAAAAGACAATATTATATTAATAGAAACCTCATACAGTCCTCGATGGAAAGGAAAAACACGGCTTAGAACAGCTAGAACGGATTCGCGACCATTTGCGATGAAAGGAGCCCAGATTACAGCAAACGTGGTTATTACTACAGTAGCTACTGGTAAGATCGCTTTAATTCTGAAAATAAAAGGGTAAAAAATCTAGAAAATATTGCCTACGTTTCTGGTATTCTTGATAACAAAGGTCTTTTCATGCATCTGCTTAAAATGAAGACAAAAATCGGTAGAGCATGATAAAGTTCCATTTGCTTATAGTTTACAGCCAAGCAGTAATATATCTAAAATTATTGTAACGTTTTTATAGTTAAAATAAGCTTACAGATCCTAGAAGTGTGTAATCTGCCGCAAGTGCTATATAAGAGCTTAAAAAGAAGCCAAGTGAGATGCTGTTATACCTAAAATTCGTAGAAATAAAAAATAAAAATGATGAAAACTGACTGAAAATGAGCACAATCGATAACAAGCAGACCGGCATAGGCAAAGAAACATGTGAATAATGTATTCTGTAAATAATAAGATAAATTAAGATTGAAAAAACAAACCTTTGAGAACTGATCGCATTTGGTTAATTTACAAAAAGCTAAAACAGCTGGCAAATAGAGCAGGTAATAGGGAATGATGGCAGTTATCCTCATGAACATTTTGCTAGCCGGCGTTTCAATTCCTTGAGAAGTTTTAAGCTCTATCCATGAGGAATTGAATTTATTGGCACTAAATAGGAAAATAGTGAACAATAGCAAAGAAAACTAACACAGATCCCATTAACCAACTGTGATATGCTGTGAGAGGAGGATAATCAAGACCCCAATAAAGTAGATCATTATCTGGGCCGTTTACATACCTGAAATATTTAAAAATTATAAAAATTACGCGAAAATGACAAACCATTGTGTAATTGGAAGATTATACGTTATTTCCAACCAATGTCGTTGAGCTTCGAGATCTCCATGAAACGGTTTGACGCCTTCTCCTAGAAATCGACTTCAAATAACAAGAAAAACAATAAAATGGTACCCGAATAACTGCCTACAGCTAAAATTGCTTGTACTGTGAAAACAATACTGAGAACTAATGCAATGAATAGATAATCTAATCCTTGTGATTTGATCAGTGGTTGCTTTACTTTCTTCTGAAAATAATAACTGCAAATGAACACAAAGCAACTTACATGTAGATTTTCGACTGGAGCTCTCCAATTTTTAACAATAAATTTATCCTTGAAGCTTTCTGTTGTAAATTTGTCGTTTAGCTTTGGACTCCAATCTTCGTTCATCTGAAAATAGCTTATTTGTAAGACAAATAAAATGAAAATGAGGTTATAATTGGAAAAATGAGTGGAAATCATTTCAAACGTTCGGAAACGGATTGATTAGACTGTCAGAGTAAATTTCTCTACGTAATCGCGTAGTGAACAGAAATGGTCGTCTTTGTTTAGACTCTTTCCATCACATGACGTCCATTTTCCTCACTTTCTACATGAAAATCTAGCTAATGTTATGTTTGTTTTTGTTATAGACGCCTCGTAACGGTGCTCTTGACTGTATGTTATAGTTGAAAACAAAGATATTTATAAAAATTGGGCTAAAATGTCTGCATTTTGGAGAAATTGAAGTTTCAAAGAAAATAAGATTTCAAATTCACTCTTCCCATGCAATTACCACTTGAAACTACGAGTATTTTCGTTGTGGGAAGTGGTCTCAGTCACCCCAACCGCTGTCGCCGCCCTCGGGGTCCAGCCGGTTGACAAACGACCTCTTCACCATAACAAACCGGCCCGTCTCCCTCAATCGCGTTCTCGAATATCTCGCGTACCCTTTCAAGGTCAAACCGCTCTCGCTGACATTTTACTATTGAAAACCTATAGAATTCTTCTCGATAGCGGTTGGAAAATGAAAACATTCAGAAAACTTGGATTAGCTCATGTTTTTAGTCCATAGTCTCATTATTTTCTCCTTCCCCTCGGTTGAAATTGATCTCTCCATTATTTCCCGATATACCGGAAGTGCTGTTCTTTTTTGACATTCGAGCAAGCTCTTATCTAGTGGCTTATTTCAAGGAAAAGCAGCGCTTGCTTCAAGTAAAACGCGATAAAGTTCATTTCCACCATAAATAATGAAAGCGGTCTCTTTTTCTGCCGTGCTTCCCCATTTTCAATTGTTATTCTATAAAATCAAGCACTTTTCAATGTATATCGTCTATTATTTTATACCTAGTAGAATGTAAAACAAAGCAATTGTTCTAAATAATGAAACTAAACTAACCTCTACTTTTGAAGAAATTCTTTACTTGTCCTTCTATTTTGATATTTCTTCTTGATATACTTGTAGCTAGCAGTATTTCAATTCTGCTTACTGGAAATAACACTTTATAACATAGAAAACAATAAGAATTTAGCTAAAATTAGCTTGTGAAATAGGGAGAAGCAAAGAAAGGAGAGTATAGTCTGCCAAGACATTCAAAGGTCTAACGGACGCTCGTGGTGGGAACCTCTAGCGTGCAAATTGCCGTAATTCCCAGTAGCGTTGTTGGAGGAAAATAAAGTACGATTTTACGTTTTCCCGTTTTTTATATAAACTTTTGTGTTTTTTTGCTTTACATATCCCTGCTAGTATTTAGAAGACAAAAAAACATAAAATATAAGATCATGTTTGGATTGCAAAATGTGTTCACATATTATTTCGCGCATTTCTCTTCATTCTTTTGTTCTTTTGCTCCCTTCCAGCCGTTTGCTGTCCAATTTCCCTTTGTTTACTATTTATCTTCCAAGCGGAGAGAAGCGAGAATTGCTGCTCTTCTTCCTCTAATTTAATCAAAGTCCATCCGTCTCTTCACAATGTGCTTTAACTTTATTGAAGTGCCTTCTGGTTGTCCTTTCTCGCTTCCTTCTAATGAGATGTGTTTTTCTTCGCGCTGCTCTCTCTCTCCCTACGGACATTTATTTACCCTCATTTGAAGGGATGGCTACTTTTCTTGTTTATCCATGCCTCCATCCATATATACCTCCTTCTCTTTTTTTGCTTCTAGAAAATTGCGTGAAGCATCAAAATATTTATTATTTTCATGGAGCTATGAATAAATGACAACGTGTGTCATTTCCAAGCTTTGATCCTTCTCAATTCTGATCTCCCGCTGCTGTTTCTTATTATTTTGCCTTATCTGATTTTTCAGTTTTATGAGCAGATCTTCTTCTGTGTGTTCGTCATTTCCGTCGCGAACACCTTCATCCAATGGATTATCCACAGGTTTGTTTTGTTGCTGTTTTTCTACTGTTTGAATACGCCGTTGTGTGATGGTATTAGCGAGAGAACTAGACAAACAATTGTAGGCGCGAGTAGGTATTATCTGTGATCTTTACCCAACGAAAAGGCAAAACATAACGTTTTTTGAAATTCTAACCATATTTTTCTGGAACATTCTGCATTATTGAATTACGGGAAGTAATATCATTTTACGAACGAGGCTATAAAATATATGGCGCAGGCTATAAATAAGCTAAATAAGAACTATTGAAGAGTGGAGAGCAGAGCCGAGTTTTTGACCAAAAAAACAGAAACATGGCTGTTTTTCCAGTCATTACATTCCTGGCTTCCCTATCCAGCCCCATTTTCAAAATTCCCGATTCCATGCAACCTTGACCGAAAGCTGATCTTATTTGTCAGTATATGCTCCCAACAAACTCTAATTTACTGGCTATACCAACAACAAGTCATCCTTCATATGGAGAAATTCTTGTAGAAGAACGCGGCAATCCATGGAACAGCATTTTGCTCTAATGGAGCGTTGAAAGCTCCTAATTTCCTTTTTCCGTCAGAAAAAATGTTAAAAATTGCCCATTTGTCCACCACTTTATCGATGTTTCCATTATTTATACCACTAGCAAAAACCCACCGCCGGAGCAAATATCCGGTAATTTTCCACTCGTTTAGTTATTTGGCCCTGCCCAGACATGGATATGTTTATCTGCCAATTTTGGGGAGATGAAATGGGTCGCGACTGAAAAATACCACTAAATATGCTATTCTCCGGCTTTTCAGAACCTTCCTGCTCCTCTCCAAATCATCAAATTGTTCATAAAACGGCCGAGGAGGTTCACAGCCAGTTGAGGCCGTCTACACGGTTCGCCTATGCGAATCTAGTGACTACCGTAATCCGACTGGACTTTTGGAATGACTTCGACCCTCATTCCATGTAAGAAATATCATTTTAGACCTTTAAAAATTGCAAAATTCCAGATTTTTCTGTAAAATCGCCTTCGAAGGCGTGATGAATTGTATGGGCCTGCCGGATAAGACAATCCGCTCGTTGAAAACGATGCTGGAGGGAGAAGAAGAGGGACCGGATATAGCTGTCCTCATCACGACCATCAAAGATGATCCGATTATCAAACGCACCGGGCCAATTTGTCTCCTTGAAGCCCTTCTTCTGGCCTTTGTGGCTTCCGCCAATTATGACAGTCGTTATCGGGTACTGCTGCGTCATTTAGCCACTTTGCTAGGGATTTCTTGGGATGATTTTGAAGAAGTGAGTTCTGGAAAGGGGGACAATAAGAAAAACGGTATTTTTAGCTGGAAGAGACTTTGGCTACTTCGATATTGGAGGAGCAATTCGTCGAGAGCGAGTAAGTTTGAGTTTTGGCTTGTCTTCCTCAAGAAATTGAAATTCTCGCACCCGTAAAGTGTCGGCAGCAGCAATCGCCTTTTGTTCAAAGTTACTGTAACCTTTTACTTTCCTGCCGAGGTGGTACGGGGGCGAGGACGCGCGAAACTGGGAAGGGGACTGTTTCTCACAGTGAATCGTTTTCCAAGCCGGGATTTTTCGCACTACGGGGGGTTCTGGACGGAATTTTGGGCCGTATACGATGCAGCAGACCAAAAACTACCTTTCAGCCGGCGGCGTGCAAGAAATGACAGTGTCACAAGCCGTGCATCCCGCGTTTTACCATATTTTTGCCCAATATAGCTTATTTTGGGGATAAAGCCGGCAATGTACCGCTTGTAACTGGGTATTCTTGACTTGCGACGTGGCGATAGGTAGCTCTTGGTCAGCTGCATCGAATGCAGCAAAAAATTCTATTCGAAATGGGTTGCAGGATACCAAGAATCGTCCCGGCTAGCTCCGACCCATTTTTACCCCTTTTTGAGCTCTTTTCTCTCCATTTTCTTCCTCCTAACCTTATTTTTCTCTTGAATGAGATTGCATGGGTTCCACAGAGAGCCAAAGATTTAATTTTCTTATTTTCTTAATTCTAAAATTACGGTATCTTCTTTAGTTCCAGTGAGGGACAAAAGAATCTCTTGGAACAGCCTGAAGGGTAAGCCGGTGTCGTGTTGTCTCAGCTTTTGCTTGCTATTCTCCTCTTTCATTCTCTAGAGAATCCAAATTTTTAGATATGCTCGAAAAGCCCGGGAAAAGACGAAGAGGAACAAGAAAATCAAGCGGTATCTTCTGATCGGAGCAGCTGGAGGAGTTGGCGGCGTGTTGATCGGATTGACGGGAGGATTGGCGGCGCCTCTAATAGGTGCGTAACGCTTGAAATGCGCGTGGAACTAAGAAAGAGCCCCGGCGTCGGGGAAACGGTGAGAGGAGTATATCTTTTTTTATAGCTGGAGCAGCAGGAGTATTGGGAGTCGGATCGGGAGCAGTCGCGGCAATTGCCAGTACAGCTGGAGCAGCAGTATTGGGGACGACTTTCGGAGTGACGGGAGCTGGCCTCTCGGGTTATAAGGTAGGGCAAAAATCACATTTTATGGAGTTAGTAGCTGAAAACCGGTCTTGACTTGCTCCAAACCTCCTGGGGGTGGAATTATCGGGCAAATATTTTCTTAAATGGTCCTAAAGCTGGATTTTTTGACATTTAAAGGTCTGCCCGGTTACTGTAGACAGTTAGACACCGTAACCCATCTAAAAAAGCAAATAAGGCGGTAAATTTTTGGAAATTCCGGAATTTTTAGCTCTTTGGACCGAGAAAATGCCAAATTCCTTCCATTCCCTGGATTTTTTGTGGTATAATGAAGATAAATACAGTTTTCCCTCTACAATACCCTCCAAAGTAAAAAAAATACCGTAATTTCAGATGAAAAAGCGGGTTGGAGCTATCGAAGAGTTCAGTATTGGTACCCTGTCCGAGGGAACGAGTCTCCATTGTACCCTGGTCGTCAGCGGGTGGATAGACCCCGATTCCGTACGTTTTCCCCTTCATTTTTAGTTAAAAAAAGGTTATTAAAGGACTAACAATATAAAAATAAGGATACTGTAATAAAATCTCCAATTTTAGACCTCCGAAGAGGCTTTTGAACACCCGTGGAGGCATTTATGGGCCTCAAAGGAACAATACACCTTAAAATATGAGAGCCGCTATTTGGAAGAACTGGGCAAGGCTCTGGACTACTTGATGAGTTTTGCCGTCTCTGTGGCCATTCAACAGACCCTAATGGAGACGGCGTTACACAGTAGGAGCCCATTTTTGACCACAAATTGGGGATTTTCAGGTCTTCTGATGGCAGTCGCCTGGCCTGTGGCTATTCTTTCTTGTGCCTCGGTTTTGGACAACCCGTGGAATGTTTGTATCGCTCGATCGGCTGAGGTATGTCAACTTCAAGTTATTTTGAAGAAATTGACCCAGGTTTCTAGTGGGGGGGCTCTCGTTTTGGGTTTGAAATATGCAGAATTTTTTGCTGATTACGGTACACTAAAAAATTAGATTTGAAAATGTCAAAATTTGGAGAAAAATGTGCTCAAAACGCGTTGGTTGAATTTTACCCAACGTGAGTTTCCGCAGTACGCCCTCCATAGGCGAAAGCGCGCGGGATTTAGTAGTTTTTGAATATTTTTGGCGCATTTCGAGCTTTTCACCATCTTTCCTCAATTTCGTGTTTTTTTTCTCATTTTTTGATGTTTATAGCAGTAATGGGGTACTGAAGTCTCACAATTTGGGAATTTTCCCTAAATAGTTATCTATTTTCAGGTTGGAGAGCAATTAGCCGAACTTCTTCTTACCAGGGCCCATGGCAAGCGGCCCATCACGCTAATTGGATTCAGCCTCGGCGCCCGGGTCATCTACCACTGTCTCCTGACAATGAGCAAGAGAGCCGAGTGTGTCGGTATCGTTGAGGATGTCATCCTCCTGGGGGCGCCGGTAACGGCCTCCTCGAAACAATGGGCCCAATTGTCGAGTGTCGTTGGCGGCCGGATTATTAACGGCTATTGTGAGACTGATTGGCTTTTACGGTAGGCAGAGGACAGCGGGCAGTAAACAGCGGTTTATGGTTACAGATTTGTGTATCGGACAATGTCAGCACAGATTTCTATAGCGGGAACGAGTCCAATTGACACGAAGCACAACAAGAAGATCTATAACTACAATCTGTCACATATTGTGAGTTTTTAGCTGAGGAAGTGGTGTCTTTTATGGATAAAAATCACAATTGGTCACCTTAGAGAGCGCCATACATGGTAAACCGCCCAATTTCGGCGCACCCGTTTTTGCGCGTAGACGACAGAGTCGGGTGTTTGTGTCCGTATCTTGGTCATTTCTTGGTCGATTTCAAAAATTCCAAGACCTATTTGGAGAGCACGTCAAGGGGATTCTAACAAACTCAGTCACATCTCAACCGCCCCAACAAAAAAATCTATAGCCCCACAAACGTTGACTGAGGATATGTTACGTAACGCGGGTGCACCCGGGGTTTGCCCATCTTTCTCCCCTTTTCATTGAAATTTGACTATAATGGAGGTGTTGAGGTTTAGACGTACCCTCCGAGTCCTAGACCCCCAGTTCCTCTTTTCCTTTCTACTAATTTTTCTGAAATTTCAGGTAAAAGGCCACTTGGACTATTCCCGCAAGCTGACCGAGGTTCTATCCGCTGTTGGGATAAAAACCGAGCCACACTCTCCCAGCTCCTCGAAAGATCTAAAAGAACTTGATGAGCAGCCAGAAGAAGCGTTGGAAGACCCAAAACTGAATGAAGAATCAAAGGAAAAGGAGCCGCCCTCTTTAGAAATGAGAAAAGACGAGACTACCGTCCATGACCCGGTGATATTTGAGACGGGAGAAGAAAACGGCAATGAGGAGAAGGATGACGATCATTTTGTGGATCCACTCACTGCCTCGCTGGATGATTTTAGTGTTGTAGATAGAAAATAGACCGGTTTTTTTTGTATAATTACAGTAATCCCCCTCATATCCTAGTCCGTTCCTATTCTAGTCCATTTCCCCCATTTGAGCTTTCCTCTCGCTATTTCTATTCAATTCTATCAATCTCTGTGATTTTTTCGGGCATTTATTTCTTATAAATTGTATTTTTAACCAAAAGTTTATGAAAAGACGACGAAATTTGGGTACAATTGCAGTGGGGCGCGTTTACTGTGGGTATCTAGACAAGTTGAAGAAATGAGCCAGTAATTGTGTTGTTGCCAAAAATTTCCATTTTTTCAAGAGTCAAAATATAGTCGAGGTTGTTTTAAACATAGTAAGTTGAAAAAAATATCCAAAGATTTGATTTAATAGCAATGGAGCGCGATTACCGCGCCTAACAGGGATAGTCAAAGAAACGAGCCAGTAATCGCTCCCTGGCGCTAAAATGGCCCAGTTTTCTACAGTAATCCATGAATAATCCAGTGCTCTAGATTCTAGCACCTTTATTTTTCTAAAAATGACAACTGTAAGCACCGAGAGATCAAGTTCTGACTTCAATGAGGTAGCGCACCGTCTTCGACCATAAATACCCGTCATTTTCAAAGACAAACTTATAAATTCCCGGTTCTTCTGCTAGAATCTGGAATATATATTATTTTTCTCTCTAAAACGAAGTCCAACCTCCCCCCATTCCGGTACATAATCCGTCTGTATCCGAAATTTCGGCCAACAGAGATAGTCGTCCGGATGTTCAGCTATGTATTCCTGCCCCGGGGCGGATTTCAAAATTTGGAAGAGGATATCCTTCGAGTCGACTTTCCACCACCAGTAGAGTTTTCGTCCCGGGACGTGGCCTTCCACTTTTATCGGAATAAATGCCGCCAACTTGGTGGAAACGGACAGTTTGGTTAGGCTGTCAGCATCCGGCTCATTTGTCTTACTGTAGCTATAATTTGTCTCTGTTGATACGGTAATAAGAAAAATAACTGACAATAACTTTTCCGGGAAACGTTTTCCTCTCCTAACGAAGCCAGATTCTGTTTCCTCTTCTCGTTTCCCTCCCCAATGTTCGAAAAGTACAGCAGGGCCAAGTTCTTCCTGGAAAAGGGAATGTTTACCAGGGAAAAGGGCGGAAATATTAATTTTTGATGGGTTAAAGGACTGTCAGAGGTCTAGAACCCTCTAACCCTTGATTTTCAATGCGATTTCATCTGGTATATGGAAAAAATGACGGCCTTTGTGTGGGCAGCTGCAAACTAGGGCACAAGATCCACGGCAGTCCCCTTCCCCGTATTGATTGACAATAAATGGAGGACTAGAACTTACACAGAGGACTTCTTTGTAATTACTGCCTAGAATACGGAGTTTATCCTTAGTCTGCTTGGCCAAAACGGGAAGAATCATCTTTAGAAGGAGCTGAAAATGAAATCTTCCTTCTTTTTAGCCAAAATTAGGCCCGGGTGCCTCTTCGGAGGAGGCTGCTTTTCCATGGGGTTCTTTTTGAGCAGAAATACCGTCAGACCGTGAGAAAGAAGCGAAAGAATAATCAACTCACGTTAATAAAGACGGGAGCATTGATAATAAACAGCTTTTTGACAATATCCGGGAACATATCTTGCATAATTTTCGCTATAGAATTGAACTGATTCAGCGTGGCCAATTGAAAATATCCTAATCCTTCGAGATCAATGATTATGACCGTTCCTAACAATTTCTTCACTTCTTTCTCTTTCTCCCTGTAAAATTCTCCATTCTACTCACTAATTGACCATAAATACGTACCTAATAATCTCTAACATTCCATAAGATCCTAAAATATTGATAACATAGAGGTCGGAGAATTTCACACAGCGGATCAGCTCGCCTGCGTTGAATTCCCCAATAGCGTGGAGGAAAACTAAATTGTCTTCTTTGTCGAAACCTTGGAGGGATCCTAAAGAGCTGGATTAATTGAAAAAATAAACTGTCCCTATTCCGATAATACAATCGCTGCGGGATCATTGCGCGCGCCTTTTCAATTTTCCCGATTTTTGGACATAAAAATGCAAAATTTTTTTTTCTCGCGATCCAGATTTCAATTTTTAAAAAGAAATATATCATCCTGTTCAGAAAAAAGAGGCGGATTTTTTGATATCAAAATCGTTTTGGTTATCGCTGGTTGGTTGGATAAATCAAGGAAAACTCGCCTGGCATGTAGCGAACGGCCTCATGGCAGTCGTCACAAGCTTGGCTGACTTTTTCAATGGTCTCCATCTCTTTTTTGTTCAATCCCAGGGCATTACAGGTTCTAATCGACGTTGTTATCCTGGGAATAATGGCATCTGAAAGATTTTCCCTCAAAAAATCCTCTAATTTCATGAAATTACCAAGGTTACGGTCCCATCCAATTAGCCATCTCATAAGGGAATAGTCGTCGTCAAATTGGGGACATAATTTCAGCTCCTAGAAGGCCATTTTTAATCCAGAAAATAAGCGGGAACCCAACCTTTTGAAGCCGTTTCCTCAATTCTGCTATGAGAACTTGTTCTTGGGGAGAAATTTCCCCGATAGGGGAAGTCATTGACTGGCGGGGAATACTGGTTCAACTGGACCACACACATGACATTATCGAGGGGGAGAAGTGAGCAGATCAATTCATATTTCTGAACTTTTACAGCCGTTATTTTGATTCGTAGCAGTGTTAAAACATCAGAGAACGGGGGATTATTACGTCAAGCGCCTTTAAACTTCGCGAAGCACCGGGAATCCTAAGAAAACAATGGGAAATCAACAAAAAAGCGGGTAAAATGGATAAAATAAAGCTTATTTGCCCTTTTTTAGTCGGATAAGCTGGAAAAGTGGATCAAAACAAGCAGAAAAACTGGATTTCGGCTAAAAGGCAGGCGAACCAGCTTACGGTAAGCTTTAGGACGTAGAGGCTAAAATGCCTTGCAGCTGCGTATCAGAGGTCTGGGCACAAGATAGTCCGATCCCCTGCACCCGTAAAGTCTCGGCAAGACAAATCTATAAAGGCGCCATAGTTTTGTAACAGTTTTGAATAGAGACGAGCCTGCTGCCGAGGCTTACGGGTGCAGGGGATCGGACTATCAAGGACTGAGCCTATCTGAGGGGGGAAACCATCTTTCCTTATTTTGGCAGAATTCCCAGTCCATTTTGCTTCAATTAAACGCAACCTTGAACTTTTCTTCTTCTTCCTGTATCCCTCAAAACTTGGCTGAGACGGTTTTCTCCGTGGTGGGGCCATCCCCCACCCCCCCCCCCCCCCCCCCCCCCCCCCCCCCCCGTTGCAGACAACCCGTCACAGTGGAAAATGGATCGCCTCGATTATACCACCGGAAAGTGTTGTCCGTCGGAACTGCTGTACTTGAAAAAATAAATGAATAATAAGCAACTTTTGTACGGCAGAACATCAGAGAATAATTGGCCAATGATCAGTTTTTCGCAAGGAAACTTCCGGGAACAAGGAGTCAAGTACAAATTCTAAGGTTTGGAGATTGGTGCTGTCAGAAAAAGCTTTTTGGAATTTTTTGCAACCAGGGGCAAACGGGGGAAGGGTGAACTGAAGATTCACTTCAATGTTTTCTCAACTTTTTGATTAATTCTGTACATTCAAAGAAGAAAGTGTCAAAGTTTGTTCAATACGTTATCTGGAAAGCAAGTTTTATATGTAAAAACCCATGGAATACGGTAGAAATTGAGCAGAAAACCATCTGCTAGTGTGAAACAGGCCAAAAGAGCCACCTGAACGTTGCTCGTAGGCGTCACGGGGGGGGGGGGGGGGGGGGGGGGTCAAATAACCACGGGCGGAAATAGAAGCCGAACGTTGCTAAATCTGAAGTATTTTCATTGAATATGACCCCGGGAAAATATATAAGGGGTCTTTGCAGAAATATGATCGCAGAATTCCGTCTTGGCTAGCCTGCCAAGAATCGTAGTCCAGGCTGGATATCGCTTGGGTGCCCCGCTGTCCAAGAAAATCCAAATTTTCCCATTTTTACAGCAGTCCAATTAGAAAATACAATTTATTGACCTTTTTACTACAGTTAATAGTCCAAAAATTTACAATTTCTTCTGTTTGTCTACCCGTTTAACGACCCTTACACTAGGTAACATTTTGTAGACTTTCCATAGGATAAGAAGACCAATTATGGGAATCATAGCCACGAAAAGGATACAATCAATGGAATAGAGCTGGATAATATTGAGGTTTTTAGCCGGGAGGCGGTGATGTTCCATTGGACCGTACTGGATCAGCAGACGGGCCCAGCGGAGCGCCTCTTTTCTGTACTCCTCATCTCTTCCTTTCAGGACCGCAGCAGCCATCTTGGCCTTTTGGACGAGGGTCCTGCAACGAGGTTATCCATTATCTAGTCTGTTACAGTACCCATTCTTATCCAGGGCCGTCTTCAAAGCAGCCGTCAGGGTCTTCCTACTCAATTCGGTTCTCTTGATCATAGTTGACATTCCAACCCGTTGGGCTGTTTTGGCGTTGACATACTGGTCGGCGAAGAGTGGTACAGTAATCGACGGCTTTCCCCGGAAGGCGACTTCCAACATGGAATTCATTCCCGCGTGGGTTATGAAGGCCTTTAGGCGGTCGTCGCCCAGCAGATCCGTCTGCGGCCACCAGGACTTGGGAATCACATTCGCGTAGTTTTCGAACGGCGTGGTATCATTTTCACATTGTTCATATTTCCAGAGGAATGTTACCTCAGGGAAGGAGGCGAAAGATTCGAGGATTTCTGAAAAATACGTGATTCTAGGGTGTTTACAGGGAAAAAGGCCTTCTTTACCCAATTTCTCCCAACATTTTTGAAGATTGCACCCGTAGAATGTCGGCAGCGAGCCTCTTTGATCTTTAGATGTGTAAATGTTCCCCTGCCGAGATTTTACGGGTGCTGCGAGGAGAGAGTCGACGGAACCCGGAAAAACTGACCATTTTTCAAATTTGCCGGCATTTGACAAGCTTTAATAAATGAGCCGAAAGAGAAGAGAACAGTGGATTGGCGTAGATTCAAATAGTCATCAACTTCGGCGTCCAGAGGTTTTGGCGGGTGAACATTGGTTCCTCCAACATATTGGTACAAATTCGTCGTGGGGCGAGACGACTCCGTGAATTCGTTGACATTGGTCAAAATTACCCCGACCCTTTTCTAAAATTGAGATTATTTGGGTCTCGAATGGATCAGCTACATCGGCTAGCTCCTTGAAATCCGGCAAATTGGGATAATATTCCCGGAAGAGGGCCTCAATTTTGGCGCCTTCATTCCAAGTGGTGAGGCGGTTGTCAATCTCGCTCCAGACGTTCATTAGCCGTTCGAAGAAGGTCATTTCCGCTCCGTAGGTATTCAACCAGCCTGAAAATCATAATTTTAAAGTTTTAAAGAATGGATTAAACCTGGTACGAAGCTTGGGAAATACGGAAGCCCGCTGATATCATAGTGGTTGCTGATCATTCCCAGCGCGGCTCCCAACATGGTTGTTTTGATCCCGAGAATTTCAAAGATTCCAATACTGCCATATTCATAGATTTCCGTCAGTCCCAAGTCGAATTTTGAGTCTTGAAGCGCTTTTATCAGCTCTTTATCTTCCAAAAGACCTAAAAATTGGCTGTCCTTCTTTCAAAAAGGAAACCAACCCCTGTAGAAGAGCCGAAAGCCCTCATAGAACAGGTCCCATTCTTCCCAGGCCTTTCCTTCAAATTCTGGGCTCTCCCAAAATGAGGGATTCTTCATTCTGGTAAGGAAATTTTACCGAGAGAGGTGGAAAACCAACCCCATTTTGTTCCAGTGACTTTGGTGCAAATATGGTGACCGGAAGGCGAGTTTAGTGACATTTGGGTTGTTGGTTCCGTGTAGCCCGACAGTTTCATCCATGACAGCCGTTAGAATTGTCTGAAAACGTCCTCACATTGTTCGAAAGTGACTTGGCCGTTTGTCAGTTGCCTCAGGGAAGGCAATTGCTCTCCGGCTCGGTCCTCGATAATCCGATCCCCTGCACCGGAAAAGTCTCGGCAAGGGAAAGGTATAAAGACGTCACAGTTTTGTACATGTTTTGAATAAAGATGATCCGCCTGCTGAGACTTTACGGGTGCAGGGGATCGGACTATCGAGGACCTCTTTCAAGGAGCCAATCACGGGTAGAACCCCAAACCTTTTTTAGAACTACCCGGGGTTCGTTTTTTGATACAGTATACCTACCACATTGTGCCCATCCCTCGCATATAAATCAGCCAAATTGCCCATAAATTTGACATGACTGTGTCCCAAGTTTGGACTGTAGATGAGAATATTTCCAGCAGAAATGAAGAATGGACAGGCAAGTAAAACAAAGAGGAACATGGCCATCTACCTGAAAAATAGAAGAAGGAAGTTTTTATCTGATTTGAGAATCAAAAATGGGAATGAAGATAGAGAAAACGGGCTTTTGTACTGAACAAGGAAAGGAACGGGAAAGGGCACAATCCCGCCCAAAGATACAAAGCACACGAACTTTAGAGATTGAGAGATTGGAGAAGGGAGAGAAAACTTGATGGACATGGGGACAAATAAGTCTCTGGGTGGTAGAACACTTCATATTTACACATATGCTAAGGGAGACCCGTACTTCAGGATTTACCCCAGTCCAAGAGCTTTTAGCCCTCTAAACAAAAAAGCCTGAGCCACTATCCTCACCTGTGTTTTCCATGGGATATACCCCTATGAAATAGGCTTTTACAGCCGCTTCAGCCCTGTGAAGCGGTGATCAATGTTATGATAGAGACATATAAAACGAACAATTTACTCGTAGCAGTTCTGGCGACTTTACTGAAAGCTACGGAAAATAAAGTAACAGGGTAAATCCTCGTTTGGATGAATTTCTAGCCGTTGTGTTGGATAAACAACTGCCTATGAGGATCAGCCCAGGATTTATGCGCGAAAATCTTATGGGATCTATTTGGAGCCCAGCTCTACTCTAATTTGGAAAAACAAACTAAAATTGCTCAAGAAAACAAGGATTAAAGTGTGAAAGAGGCGATTTCAAACGGGCAAGCTGTCAAATTGACAAGAAAAATCAATGAGCAAAGGTCACAGGAGTTAACATTACCGTATTGTTTCTATAAAATCTATGATCCTCGACAGTCTGACCCCCTGCACCCGTAAAGTCTCAGGAGGATTGCCCTTATTCAAAACGGTTACAAAATGGTGACGCTTTTATAAGTTTGTCTTGCCGAGACTTTACGGGTGCAGGGGATTGGATAATCGAGAAGAAAAAAAGGGCAGTTTCCCCGTATTTCTCTTTATTTGCTGACAGTTATCTACTTATTGGCGACGGTCAGGATCATGGTCCCCGCCTGGTAGAGGATCATCATCTGCTTGGCACCCTTCAAGATCCTCCACGTCGGAACGTGGTCTCCATAGACCGGCTGGCCACCATAACGGCTAACACTGTCGCCAATGTCTCCAATGGAGTTCTCCCCAGCTTTTCTAAGAGTGTAAACGTGCTTCTTGATTCCAACTGATCCAGACGATACAAACAATTTCATAATTTCCTCCAATTCCTTCATCTTAATTCGACACTTCTCAACGAACGGGATCGAGGCAAGTAGAGCCATAGGGCAACTATGAGGATAATTGTCAAATTTAAGCCGTTGAACGTGAGCAATTTCTGGCATATTGGCCTTCACAAGAGACCAATTGTGGCCGGTGATGGTAACCCTCACGGGCTTTATCCACTGCAATATCTCATTGATTTTGGATCCTTTTTCCGGGGATAATTTTCCCTTGAGGGTTACGGTAAATATTCTGGCCAGTTGACGAAGCTTGCCGAGATCCGTCTTGATAAGTTGACAAAAGTCGTATTTCTGCGGCTGGTTGATGTAGTGGATAGCTCCGGTTGCGGGGAATCTTTCAAAGTACTCCGGCAAGAACTCAAAAGCCTCAATGTTGCGAATTCCTCCTTTCTTCTTTTCTTCTCTCCCCCTACAATAACCCATTTATAGAATGTCCTCCCCCAAGCTGATCTTCCTCTGCCTTTTGCTCTGCTCCACCGCCTGGACTATGCCCCAAACAGGCAAAACCAGGTTGTGCGGGCCTCAATTGATCCACGCTCTTCGGGAAATCTTGTTTAGTAGGTTGCGCGTTAAACGCCATTTTAGCAAAAATGTCAAGGTCACATTGCCCTCTCTCCACTCCCAAGCTCAAAAAAAAGTTGCGGGTCACATAAGGCATATTTTTATAAAAAGGTGACAATGACATCTACTGATCCGAGACAGTCAGGACCATCGTCCAGCCGTGAAACACGATCTCTCGTCCTCCTCTTCCGTCTCCTCGTCTCCTCCTCTTTGTAGTCGTCGGCTTCATTGATTGAAGTATCAGATTCAAAACTATGTCAAAGAGGCCTCCCACCAGAGCTTTCCATATGTATCCAAGGGCAAACCTTTTCCATGGGAACATGTTTTTTTGCCGGTGCATTTGAGCTATTACTAGGTTCATTAGAATTGTCTTAATAACCTGCTCTTCAACTAGGTTTTTCAATCTTTGAAATTGACCAAGAAATGACCGAGATATGGGCACAAACGTCCAGCACTCTGATAGACCCGGAAATTAAACCGAAGGAGGTTAGAGAAAAGAAGAAAAGGAACTTTTGGGACAGACAATAACAAAGCCATCCATCATGGATCACACTATAGCTCTTATTACAGCCAGGAGTCAGGCGGTTATTCTCGTTAAATGTTCCTTTCTGCTCTATTACAGGGGCACTCAAAGATCGCTTCTAGTGGGCAGGTTCTTCAAATCTACGCTAGGCATCCATGATTTATCAGCAGAAGTAAATAAACCGCTTCTTGCGGACAAGGAAATCACTTCGAGTAGGCCGAATCCTCTTCCTATCCACCGCACAGGGTTCTTCCTGAATTATGAGAACAAAAACCATTCGGAACAACATAACAAAGCCGTCCATCGGGAATCAATCCCTCTCCTCGGCCAGCTCTTTTTTGCAGGTAAGGAGTCAGGCACTCCTCTTTTATTGTTCGCAGCTGCTCCGGCAAGAACTCAAAAGCCTCAATGTTGCGAATTCCTCCTTTCTTCTTTTCTTCTCTCCCCCTACAATAACCCATTTATAGAATGTCCTCCCCCAAGCTGATCTTCCTCTGCCTTTTGCTCTGCTCCACCGCCTGGACTATGCCCCAAACAGGCAAAACCAGGTTGTGCGGGCCTCAATTGATCCACGCTCTTCGGGAAATCTGCTCCGAGAAGAGATCTGAGACGTAACTATTCCTATACTTTGAAGTATAAAACTGAATTCAGTGACCGCCCGGTCGATCCTCTAGCAAGAATGTCACTTGATGATATCAACCTGACCGAAGTCTGCTGCATGAGAGGTTGCAATCGTGAGATGCTGGCCAGGTTCTGCTGCGCCAAATCAGACTAGACGGACTTTGGCTGTCGCATTGAATAAAAATTCGAATTAGTTTCGTATCGATCAGGGTTTTTCCAGTAAACCCCCTAGAAAAGTCCTATGAGGGCAGAACTCTCCGCTATGAATGAAAGGCTCTGCGGATTTCAGCTGACCAGGAAACTTATGAACATTTGTGACGGGTAATTTCCAAGCTCGTTCCCCTCGGGCCAGAAGAAGATCCAGTCACAAAGAAGAGGTAGAAGATATTCAGTTTTAAAGCTGACTATTGTTCTCATTCAGAGTTTCAATCCTAGAGCTGTAACTATGGATGCAGAGATGGGGTTTTGGAGACATTCTGCTGTTAGGATTGGAGGGCCAGAAGCGGCCTGCCGCCCATATTTCACAGTACACTTGAATAAATCCTTGCTTTTCTTTTATTCTTATATGGATCTGTAGGTCATAGGGAAATATATTATAGAAGCATTTTATCCCTTTCAAGGACAACACAAACAGGCGATAAAAGCGTCTTTGCATTTCAGTTGGCAGCAGTTTTCCTGAAGTTGGAAAATCAGAAATGCGGCTTCACTGACACGATGTTTCAATCATCTACCGAGTACCAAGGACAACAAGAACAGGCCATATAAGGGTCTTTGCATATCAGTAGGTGGACTGGGATGTACCGAAGTCTACGGAAATACGGCTCCTCTTCATACGGCTCCTCTTCTCTCCTCCAATCAAGTGAGCAGGACCTAAACCTTGATTTTTTCTTATACTTTTTGAACATACTTTGGGCAAATTTTGCCGATTTCATGGAGCAATATAAGCCGACACCCTCTGGTACAGGCTCTCGGGGGAAGAGAGAGAGACCAGGCCGCGGAGCAGAGCAAAAGGCAGAGGAAGATCAGCTTGGGGGAGGACATCCTAGAAATGGGTTACTGTAGGGGGAGAGAAGAAAAGAAGAAAGGAGGAATTCGCAACATTGAGGCTTTTGAGTTCTTGCCGGAGCAGCTGCGAACAATAAAAGAGGAGTGCCTGACTCCTTACCTGCAAAAAAGAGCTGGCCGAGGAGAGGGATTGATTCCCGATGGACGGCTTTGTTATGTTGTTCCGAATGGTTTTTGTTCTCATAATTCAGGAAGAACCCTGTGCGGTGGATAGGAAGAGGATTCGGCCTACTCGAAGTGATTTCCTTGTCCGCAAGAAGCGGTTTATTTACTTCTGCTGATAAATCATGGATGCCTAGCGTAGATTTGAAGAACCTGCCCACTAGAAGCGATCTTTGAGTGCCCCTGTAATTTCCGGACGGAATGTAGTTGGTAGAGAAGAAGAAGGATTACCTTGTAAGTTGTAACCTAGGAAAAAGATCAGTCAAAAATTGTCATTTTCCGGCCATTCTTTCACAATTTCGCCACTAAAGTCGGTTCACCCCCACTTCTCTATAACCTCTGACACGTTCTAGAGGTCTTCTTTCCAAGCTGCCGTTGTGTCAGCTTCGGCGGCGGTCGGCTACAACAACCACCGGCGGAGGAGGGATTCTACCCACTCCCGAGGATAGAAGCTCCCATAAAATTTTGAACAAAGCTGTTCTGTCCTATGGAATACGAGATAATAAAGAGGGTCATCTAGTTCAGTTCTCTGGGTATGCCCATAATAAACATCTTGGCCAATTTGCGAATCGTGCTCCACTCCATCTTGAGAAGCATGATCTACCGCGGCCTATCCAAGACTACCAACAATCTCGTGGTTCTACTCGATCGATTGTCGGCTTTTGGAGCCTATCCGGGAGAACTGTTCTATCTCTATAACCAGACAGACAACGTGCCAAGCATTTGCCAAATGAAAGCCAGGGGCGAATGTAAGTTTATGAATTAATAGAATGATAGATTTGAAGGGGTGAACGCGTGTTCGGTGACCTATGAGCACATCCTTACGCCGCGGTTACGGCCCAAAAAGAGTGCAAGAGTTTCGGCCTTCTGTTTTTGACGTCCACATATAGAAGTGGAGAGTAGCTGGGTCTTTTTAATTTGCCCTCTAGGCCCGTCTGGACTCAGCCATGGATTGAGAATTGACCTAACCCTCTTGACGAAAGTCTTCAGCCCCAGCAGATTATACGAGTCGAGCTTTCAGCGACTGGTGGTCTCATGGATATCGGTAATGGCTGCGCCAAGCCCTCGGATGGAAATAAGCACGGACCGGCATCATTGGCTTACAAATGGATTTCGTCTGCCGATGGCAAATATACTCTCCTTGTCACACGCAACCTCTACACTTCTCAATTGGATAACAGTGGCCAGGTTGATATGAAATACTTCCATACTGCTTGTGAGGTTGGACTTTCAGACTCCTGTTGGCTAACATCAAGTTTAGACAATTTGTGAAGGTTGTTTTGCCGCCAGTCCGGAACATTTGAACCCGCTGGCTGATAAGTTGGGAAATGGACGATATTACGTATCTGGATGGCGAAAGCCGAGCGGAAAGACGACGACAGACAACTGCGAGAAGAAGGCAGGAGAGCATATTAAGTGGAAGATTTACTTACACGTCACTCATCCTGGTTCTGTTATGATTGCTCCTGATGAATGGCAGGCGGGCTTTCCCAATAAGCAGTGCTCGGATCAAGAACGCTATGCCACCGCCTATCATAAAGGAAAGCTGATATCCGTGCCAATATTCGATCGTCTCCCGCTAGTCTGTGTCAGTGGAAACGTGCCAAAAATGTCGACAGCTGCTGGATTTTGCTTTAAAAACTCACAATTGGATGGTAAAGGCGGCTGCCGGTGCAAAAACGGCTTTGAGGATGCTCTGAATCCGAAGTTCAATCTGTTGGCCCATGCTAAAGCCGAAGGTGTCGACAATTTGCCCGTAAGCTTTATAACCTTGTCTCTGGAGGAAGTACGCTTTTTACGCGAGAGGAACGACGCCGAAAAGTATGCCCTAGTGCATCTTCAATTCCCTCCTCCTCCTTCCTTTTCTTCACTTCATTTTGGAAAAGGGAAAGGAAAATCCTGCCCAGCTCTGTCCACCAAATTATTTTGAGCTAATCCAGAAACTTTAGGGTTACATCTGTGTGTCGCAAGACTGTAATCACAAGTCATCATATCATGATACAGTTGTTTTTGCTATTGATGGTTCTGGCTCTACATATTGTAGCTGGGATGAAGTAAACTTTTTTCATTATCTTTTTTGCAATCCAACTACATTCAGACAATAGCATTGATCTATAAAGCATATCAGTGGCTGCCCAGAAAAAGCCGTCTTATAATGATACAATTTGCTGATGAATTAAAGGATATGTATATAACCGATACACTAGGAGGTGGCTGGTCCGACGCCGTTTTCCACAAAGTTACTCGAGGCGCATTTGAGACGAGAATCAGTGGCCAATATGATAATACTCATGGCGCTGTGCATGAGGTCGTGCGCAGATGGAACTCTATGACGCCCTCGCGACGGAAAGCACTGCTGGTTCTATTCACAGACGGAGCTATAGATAAGCCGGAAGCTGTCAGCATCGGCAAGGTTTGTAACTTGTTATCAATAAGGAAAATGTTGAGTTCCGTTTTCAGGCTAGGAGCCAAGGTATGGATGTAAAACTAATTAATATGGCTGGATGTCATTCTCCGCTTGTGAGCTTGTCTTGGTCTGTGGAAGAAGTGAAGGCAAAAGTGCCGGGATTATTCAAGGATGACGAGATTATCGAAATGAAGGATCTGGAAAATAATGTGAAGGCGCTGACGGAGTTCTTTTGTGAAGAAGTCACCACAGCTGATTTCGATGCTGCAATGGACCCGTAGTAATAAACCATTATTATGGCTAGACAACTTGTGTTTTTAACTTTTTCGTGGTATTTTTCTTAGTTGTTTAGACAGGACTATTCCTTCTAGGGCCTTTGCTGTGGTAGGGTTCGCGATGGACCGGCCCAAGGTTTCAGGAGTCGGGCTGGAATTCATGAAAACCATTCCCATCTCCTTGTTTTTTTTTTTGGGGGGGGGGGGGGGGGGCGGAAATAAGTTCTCGCACCCGTTGCGGGAGGCTGTTACAGTTTGAGAGGATTGCTAGAGGTTCCGAGCAGAATGAGAAAGAACGGCCTCTGACGGATTTTTCCGCGGCTCCCTTCTGACAATTCTGTTTGAGAAGTTCTTTGAAGATTAATATGAGTATCAAAAATATGTACAGATAATTAAACATAAACATCTGGGTCCAATTTGGGTGGTAGCCATGCTTCATCAGTCATTAGGGAAACGGTGGAGACACTCCTCCAGGCGGATGTCCCCTTCTCATCATAGGTTCGTTTCCAAGCCTCGGCTAAGCAAACACTACTGTGAAACCTGTAAGCAGAGACTGTTCTCCTTTTGTCAACTGCCTGACCTGTAGAAGACCAACAACGGGGATACAATAGAGACGATCGTAAGGTAAGCACTGCCAGCTGTCGTCGGATCTATCATGAGGTTAGAGGTCATGTCTGAAATTGGAGGAAAGTCAATAGAATGGCAGGAAAGCGTACTTTCGAAGGTTTGGAGAATAAAGAGGGAAATATTGGCTACGAGAATGAAGGTGACCACTTGTTTTCCAGGTTTCCGTTCAATAGCATCTTGAGAATAGCACCGTAACCTGAAAATTGGAATATCCAGTATTTTTGTCGGGGTAGTTGAGATGTGACTGGATTCCTTAGAATCGTCTTGACGTGCTCTCCAAATGGATCTTTTAACTTTAGAAATCGACCAAGGAATGACCCAGATATGGACCCAAACGCCCGACATTCTCGTCTATGTCCAAAAACGGGCGCGCCCGAAATTGTAGCCCTCGCATTTTTCACCACAGTTTATTTGTCTTTCACCGGCCAAAATCCATAACTAACCTTGATACAGTAACAATGAAGACTGTCTGAACCATGGTCTCCACTGCTCGGCTGATAAAACAGAACAAATCAAGGTAATTCTCATGTATGTGGTCGTGTTTGATATCCGTAATGAATTGATCAATTCCTAAACACATTTTCTCAATATTTTAAACAGAAACATGCCTATAAAGCAGTAGACAAGCTCCCCAACTAGTCCTATAATGAGTAGAATCTCATCGATGACCTCTCCCCTCGGGTGAAGTCGATACTGCAGACGGCGGATCTTCCAGGACGCAGCGAGGCAAGCTGCCAAAATAATAGTAAACAGGATAATATTGACAATTTCGAAAATCTTTGTCGTTTCGGCATTCCCCATGGTGGCGTCGATTCCATAAATCCCGATGGCCACGAAGGAGATGATCATATAGAAGACGCCGGCGAAGAGTCCCCTCGACGTTCGGCTACAGTCTATCCGCATGAGACCCTTCCTCTCGATTCGTTTCGCGTTTTCATCGTGGTGATGGTCGACAGAACTCCACAAAATGAACATAACCGCCGCTGCTATCAGGGAATATTCCACTATACAGGTGGTGAAGAACGTGGTCAAATCGGCGAAGCCGCTGCTAACATCGCTCCATTGAACCTCGACGGGGATGCGGATTCCTGTGGTTAGAGAACTCCCATGACCTTCTTTCTCCCCTTCTTTTTCTTCGCTCGACGTTTCATTATTAGCCTTGAGGGTGATTTTATGATGAATATGGGAGATTTCATATTCAGTGATATAGCGGAGCCAGGTCCAGAGATTGACCGCCACCAAGTGCATCATTCCAAATTTGGCAATTTTACTCGAACCGGTCAGGCGAATCTAGAGAAAACGGGGGTAAAATAGGAAAAAATAGAGGGTAGAGAACCTTTGAATGGCAGAAAATGAAGTGCATCTGGATGAAGGTGAAGATCATGGCAGTTATGTGCTCGGCGGCGAAGATTCCCTGAAAATTCGGGGGGTTACGAGCAGAATCGCCATTCTACGACCTAAATTACCATTGGACGGCTAGATTTACCGTTCTAGGGTCAGAATCACTATTCTATGGATACGTGGGCGAACGCCCCTGTGCTCTCGTTTTTGGGCGCCCTCGCGTTATGTAACATATCCTCAGTCAAAGTTTGCGGAGCTACAGATTTTTTTGTCGGGGTGGTTGAGATGTGACTGGATTCCTTAGAATCGTTTTGACGTGCTCTCCAACTAGATCTTTGAAATTTTTAAATCGCTCAAGAAATGACCGAGATATGGACACAGACGCCCGACACTCCAGTCTACGCTTAAAAACGGGCGCGCCCGAAATTGGGCGTTTTTCCCAGGTTCTATGAAAGACACAGAAAGCCCCTATTTGAGAAAGCGAAATGATTTTTGACTAAACCCCGAAAAATCCCAGATCCCAGGGAAAAATTCATAAACCATAAACTTACACTATTCTCATCGTGTTCTTCAAAACTCAAATAAATTTCCATTCCATAAAGTACAATTCCAAGTGTTCCAAAACCTGAAATCTCTCCACTCTTCCGGGTGACTCATCAGAACCTACAAAGCGCTCCCATTCGAAGGTACAGCGTCCCCGCGCCCTCTCCAGAATAACTAGTCGGCTGAATTTCCCACTAAAGTTCATTATTTCCTCCTAATTTTCGTATTCAAACCTTTGGTTTTCCTATTTTCCTAAAGATTAGATTATAAAATTGTGGATATATCATATAAGAGTAGCAGTAGAAGAGGAAGAGCATCCCCGATCCATACATAAATAGATGATAAATCTGAAAAATGGGAAGATGACTCGAATTCGGGTAAATAAACAATACTTGACACAGTGTTTTACTTTTTTCGTGCCCCCTCAAGTTCCCAGGCAAACATCATTTATTACTCCGGGTTCCGCCGAGTTTTCGCCGGGTGCACACAGACTCAACTATTAAAAATAAGATCAAACGTCCATCGGTGAGGGAGATCAGCACCAAGCGAGGGAAGAATGTCGCCCATACGTTGACCTATGGGGGTGGTTCTTCCGCCTCTAGTCCCTGTCTTTTTTTGTGTTAGGCAGTCTGTTTATTTTAACGTGCAAATTGTTCCGTGGACTACTCTTTGACCTGGAGTATACGGCCCCCGATAGCTCGATCCCCTGCACCCGTAAAGTATCGGCTGGAGGATCATTTTTATTCAAAACTGTTACAAAACTGTGATGCCTTTATACCTTTGTCTTACCGAAACTTTACGGGTGCGGGGGAGCGAACTATCGAGTACTGGAGGGCCGGAGATTCACTGAATATTTCAACAGTAAGCGGTCTCCGTCTAAATGTCTCGAAAAGCATTTGAAATTTCCGTTACAAATGGCGATAACAGCAAAGATTATGGGGAATTAGGAGGAGAAGAGCTACAGTAATACTTTAGGTAAACTTGGCCGCAGTTGGAATTTTAAAAACTAACAGCCGCTTCACTCTTTCAGGTGAAGAAGGTCAAAAAAGAAAAGGATTTGTGGGCAGACCCTAGGAGAAAGAATTGTAAGCGATTCCTGCAGTTGGTGTTATTTTTGAGGGGGTGGGTTCCTGATCAGTTCGCTACCAGAGCTCTGATTCCTTGACTGCTTCTTTAAAAGTTACTGGGTAGTTTCCTAGTGGAAATGATGGACAGTGGGATGACAACCTTTTGTGATTTGGAGCTATGATGACAAAAAATGGCCTACTACATGCACTTTAGCGTTCCTTTCTCTCGTTCCTCTACACAAAAACGGGTGATTCATAAAGGGTCAAAAAAGGGCTCCCTTGCAAAAGTTTCGAAATATTTGTAGCCAAACAAATATCAAAGGTTTCTAACAGTTGTCCCTCTCTCTTCTTGTATTTGCCTGTGAACAGTTATTTTCATCGCTGTTCTTTCAGTTTAGTTCAAAAAGACAAGGAAATCGCTCACAAAAACTGGTCGTTGACCCGAAAATTGAAAAAGCCCGGGGAAAAACTTGTAGCCAGGATTTCCTGTCCATTTCTTGGATCAAAGAGTACCGTAACCCTTTCTTTTTAAAATATGCCCTTCATGAAAACTTGGTGGTATATTCAAAGAGGAAGGAAGCTCCATATGACGCTAGCCGTTTGTCAACCGTCTCGGGAGCCCGAAACCCTTGAACCCCCTCCCAGATTCTTCTAAAGACGGTTACTACACTGTAGGATTAAACAAGAAGAGGACACTTTTCCCATTAATTTTAGCTGTAGAATAAATTTAATAGAGAATAAATTATAGCTTACAATCTGTGCTAGCCACAGTTCGTCCTTCCAAGTCGGCGAAAGTTCGAAAATAACACTAACAATCGTTAAAGCTAGGGCATATAAAGCCGTGACGGCATTGAAGAACGTCTTCCTAAATTAATTTCCTCATGAAAATAGAGAACAGATCTACCAGGTCAAAATACTCCTGGATTTTTCTTCGCCAGTCTCGTGTCGCATAATGTTTGACTACGTGTAGAAATCGGGGGAGACAGGGAGGCAGGGCCGAGCTGTTCCTGGGCTTATATACACCCGCGGCTGCTGTCAACAGAGTTCAAAAAGTTCTCGGGGTGGTCGTGTTCTTTCTCTTGTTACTTTCGAAAGAGAGACAAAATATTTATTCGCTTCTATATTTGGGACAGACTCTACGAGAAAAGACAAATAAGGAGTGGGAAGGTTATTTTCCGGAGTTGCACTGGGAGGCACAGCTCCTTCCACAGTTTGTATAACATTGAGGAGAATTGGACCCGGAACAGGAGCCGAAGCAGCTATTGTAACAGGAACTGCAGCTATTGGAGGAACTCTGAAATAGGGGAATATTTATATTACAATTTCTGGTGCCATGGAGTCTAACGGCTCAAGAACTCCCTAGAACCAAGAACCAGGGCAAACAACCGGATATACCCAGGAGTTTTCCCGAGTGGCATGTTTAGTGATAGCTTTACCGGGGAGATAACAACGGATAGGATCTGGCATCCATGGGCAAAACGTCAACTTTGGGACGCGCCCGTTTTTAGGCGTTGACGGGAATGTGGAGCGTTTGTGTCCGTATCTCGGTCATTTCTTGGCCGATTTCAAACATTCAAAGACCTACTTGGAGAGCACGTCAAGGCGATTTTAATGAACCCAGTTACATCTCAACCGCCCCAACGAAAACAATCTGTAGCCCCACAAACTTTGACTAAGGATATGCGACGTAACGCGGCGCGCTCAAAATCGGAAGATGACGTTTGAAGCTGTGTTATTTCTGTTCTTACCTGACTTCCACAAGAACTGGAACATTGTTGTCTTTGACAATTTTGAGAGCACTGTTGGTTGTTATTACAACTACTGTTGCACTGATTCTGACAGCTATTACAAGACGAAGAAGAGGAGCTGGACGACTGATTGCGGAGGTAAATCACTCGCTGAAATGGACGCATTAATTACCAAAATTAGATAAAACTTACGATATTATTGCTGTTATTGTTGTTATTCGATCCACACTGGGAATTGCAGGCAGATTGGCAGGCATTTTGGCAAGAAGACGTGGAACAACCGCTGGAACACTGTCGAGTGCAGTTAGAGGTGCAAGAATTGGAAGAAGTGGAAGAAGGGCAGCAGGAACTGGAAGAACTGCTACAGCACTGTCTCTTAACGCGATGAACTACCGTATCCTGCTGAAAATGTTAGATTTTAGGAATTATTTTTGAAATAAACGGCTACCTGAGCAGCTACAGTAGCCATAAGAAGAGAGAACACGAAGAAGGCGAGCATCTTTGTATGAAGCATGGAGACAAGCCACGCGCAACTTTTATAAGGGACCGAGGGGAGAAGGGAAGCTGGTCTTCTATGAAAAAATGCCCGAAAGCACGCAAAGGACTGTAGGTTGGAGACAGACAAAGATCAGGAAGGCGTGAACCTGTCCGAGCAGGCGAGAGACATTAAAAAAGTCAACAAAATGGACGGAAAATGGGAGAGGGATACGGTAAAAGGAAAAAAAGAGGGGCGTAACGTCTCATCCCTAATTGGTGGCATATAACGACTTCCAGATCAGAATCCTTCGTTATGTTCACTCCCTTTTAAGTTTATTGTAAAAATACAAAATATTGCCCACTGTGTCCTATAACGAAGGCTTGAATTAGCTTATAACTATGGAGTATCTATCAGAGGGGGTGCATCCTGTCTGCTGTTTGTTCCCCTATGTTTTACTTCCTTTTCTCCTCCTCAAAACCAGCTATATATAAAATATAATATAATAAAACCAGCTCCCCAACTCCCCAAGAGGAGGAAGCAATCTTTGTGCCCCCTTGTTGTCCGCCGTGAACACACAGAAGGTAAACATTCTGCACGGAGTTTGATCAAACAAAACGAGACACATTTTGGACGACAACCAGACAGCAGCCGGGGAAACGGATCCCCCTTTTTCATCTCACTACCGTAACTTTCTATTGTAAAATTTTTAATGATATTTTTTCGTAAGAGACGAAATGGCGTCAAAGTTCCTCGGCCAAGTAACGATGACTAATGTATTTTTGAACGGGACGGCCCCCGCCACGCAAAACATACCAATGATGTGGATATTATTCGTAACCTTTTTGTTATTTTCGCTTTAAACTCTAGGTACTACAGTCCTTTAATATTAACAATGTCGCGATGACACGGATTATGATAGTTATCAGTTATCTCTGGTTCTGTGTGTCCTGAACGAGGGCGGTAGCTTAATACCCGCCGGAAGAGTCTGTTCTGTTTGACTAACTCTATTATAATCTGGTCAAATGATTGTATTTGCCTGCTCCTGGGATCACAAAGAGGAAAAGGGAGATCAATAACCTTTGGAGCTGCTTTCAAAGGTATTTCCCGGTAAAAATCGGAGAGCGCGGCTAGGGGACCTCCAGAACTTTTATTTCTGCTTTTTCTCCTTATTTTCTAATGTAAAACAGTGACTACAGTATCCGCAGTCCTTTAAACCAAAAAATCGAACAAATATTATGTTTTATTAAGCCGATATCGGGCCATGATTAGACGGCGGAATGGCATAAATCAACACCGTAAAGATAATATTCCCCACGGAGAAAATAACAAAAACAAAATAGGACCAAGCGTCTTTTGGACAGCATCTTCTACTCTTGGAAGTACTGACAATTGGTGCAATTGGCAGGCCTTCCACTTTCTTACGCCTTGGCACCTTTGGACGGCATTTGATGATCGAAGCGCCGATGGGAAACGACATAGCTCCGAGGCAGAGAAACATCTCGACGATTATCCAGGTACCTGGAACGGGTTAGATTTTCAAGAATATAGAACAGAAGGAGGATGTCAGTTTTAAAAATAGTGAACTCCTTTCGTTGTTGAACCCATTGGTTCCCAAGAGCATACGGCGAAATGCCGACCCGGCCCGTTTGGACCCGCGGGTTCGGGTGCCCGGACCCGACCCGTTTCCCTGCCTTAGAGATACGGACACTAACACCTGACACTCCCGTTTTGGCGCAAAACCGGCGTATAGTCTGTCAAGAAAAAAGACGACATTCAAAGGTCTCAAATTTAGCTGCGGGTCGAACTTACAAACAATTTTTTCTTCTTGGCTGCCGAAAAACTCTCAGTCACCGCGCTCCGCTGCTAGGATTCTAGACCTTTGAATGTCGTCTTTTTTCTTGACAGACTATACCCGAAATTGGGCGATTTGCCCCCATCCGTTGTTATCACAGGGGTCTAGGATAGTTGTAGGGATCTCCAGGAGATTTTTAACAGGAAAAAGCCTTCCTGAAGCGATTGGAATAGAAAAACTTCTGCACTTTTCAAAACTAACAGTCCCCAGTCCTTCTCGCCGTTGTATCCCTCATCTATCCACTTTCTGCCCAATTACTCACCCATATTGGGTAAATTCGGCGTCCTCGGCAGTTCCACGACGATGATACTCAAAAGGAACGTCAACCCAAGGAGTCCTGCTATCCCAACATTAATCTAAAACCACATTTCCATCTTCTCTTTCCTTCTATCCCCCACCTTTTCCCCTAGAGCAATATCAACCGGCAGTAGAAGTACTGAAATACAAATAAAAGCCGTTACAAACGTCGGCATAATAAAGAAATAGATATAAAATTGGGGATTCCGTTTCAATTGGACGGATATCTCCGCGACGGAATAGATTCTCCCCACTTGGCCGAAGGAGTTGTTAATCGCGACGGAGTCACCAATATTCCATTCAGGAATTCCCTAAACTATATTTTAACGAGAAAAATACAGTTACTTACTCGTTTATGCTTGATACTTTCCTTGGTAATCAGGATAAGTTGATCCTGTGCCGCCAGCGACGGCGAGAAGCCAATATTACACCATTGGTAGTCAAAAGGGAAGGCTTCTAAATCCGAACATTTGGGTCCCAAGAAGAAAAACTTACCAACTTCCATATAACAGATAGTTTCCATTTTTGTGATAGATAATTGGGTGACAAAACCGTTGGATCGGACCTAAAGGTTGAAATTTCGATGGGAAGAGAATGGGCCACGCCTCAACCTGGCTCCGCTGCATATCCTCCTTGATGTCTTTATTATTCTTGCCATTTTTGACGTCTACGAGGGGAATCCAAACGGATTCCGAGGGCATTATGACCTTATAATCGCCATATTCGGTGGCATTGAATTGTAGCCGGGGATCATGCCATGTCTGAAAGATTTTGATACGGAGGGGAAGTCACTGGGCCCCGTGTTAGCATATCCCCTGGCAAAGTTTGTGGGGTTACAGATTTTTTGTCGGGGTGGTTGAGCTGTGGCTGGGTTCATTAGAATCGCCTTGATGTACTCTCCGACTAGATCTTTGAATTTTTGAAATCACCCAAAAAAAGTTACCGAGATACGGGCACAAACGCCCGGCACGCCCGTCTTCGCCCAAAAACGGGCGCTTGACAAATTGAAATTGACGAAAAAACGTACCATATTGAATTGAGTGATAAAGCTGACCAGTTGCTCATTTTGTTGCTAAAAGTAGCACCATTTTTTGAAGGGAATAAACCTACCACTTCAAGGAGAATCATATAGAAGGCTTCTAAAGTTACGACCGAACGTTGGCCATCGTCAAACGGGGCAATGAATCGGTTGTATGCCCGAGGGTTATTAACCACATTATCATAGAATTTCTGCGCGGGACCACATGCACAGAATAAGAGGAGAAATTGGCAAAATATATGGAAGAAGAGCCAGAGCATAGAGAATTTGGGTCTGAAAGGTAATTTGTAGGATATGACGTGGATTAGGAGAGGAGAAGTGACCATAGAATACAAATTGAGCAGGAAGGGTAATGTTCCAATGGCTGGATTTGAGTGGTATGGTGATCCCGGACCACTTTTTGTTTACTTTTGCCATGTTCGGGATAATATAATATGGCACAAAGGCGGTGAATAGGAGAGGGGATTGAATTTAACTTGCGAAAAAGGGAGAGAGAATCAATCTGTGGTGTAAGATCATAGAGCTTGTGAGAAGTCTGGAAATCAGGAAATACGGTCATTTTTCAAAAAAGAAGAGAATGCCAGTCATTGACGCTTGCCTGGCTGATTAGGTTCCCTATTTTGCACCTTATTCTCATACTTCTAATATGACTCTATTTGTCTAGGTGTCCGTAGACAAACACGAACTTGGGTGGAAGATATGATCGTTTGTCTCAACTTGTCCCGCTTCTTGTTGCCATTCTTCCCTTTTCTCTTCAATTTTCTATGAAAAATGTTCAAAAACGTTTATTTATCACCGGTAATTGTTACAAAAAGGGAGGAGGTTAAAAGTTATTCCTGTTCTCTAGACTTCCTCCAAAGGTTCGACGCTTGAGTTGAGAAACTGGAGCTGGTTCTGCGACTGGAGGAGGAAGAACATCATCAGTGCGAGGAGAGGCAGCCACAGCTGATTCCTGAACCTGAAATCGCTACTTATCCTAATGGGACCCAAACTACCCTACGCTTTCTTTGACCTCCTTTTTGTTCTTTGCCAGAATATTCGTCTTGACCCAAGGATGGGATAGGATCTTCTTCAGCGGGAGGCGTTTCTCTGGATTGCTCATAATCAGTTTCGGGAAGAGATTCATCGCCTTTTCGGAGACGTGGACGGGGATGATGAAATTGGCAGCTTCTTCTTGATCCAGGAGGTGACTTCCACAGACCATTTCGAAGAGGAGAACGCCAACAGACCAGATGTCAGCTGATTGGGTGACTCGGCTCCGGTTGAGAACTTCTGGAGCGGTATAGTTCAGCTGGATGGCGGCATTTTTGTCCATTTTTTCTTGGAAGATGGAGAGTTCGGGAAATTTAACCTGAAAATAGATAAAACGTTAAAAAACATGATAGGAAATTATAAAAATGCGGGTCTCGAAGCATGTACGCGCTTTCCACTGCGAATTCCTTCCCTGATGCCCTTCAAGGCTAATTTTATCGTTTCAGGACCCATGCAAATGATATTTGGCTAGTTTTGTAATGGATAAATGGGTCTCGAAGCGCATGGGAGCCAGAAAATCCTCCAAGAATACCTCTCCAAAAGCCTGGAGAGTCAAAAATCTCATTCCGTCGTTTTTGAACCTGTTCCATTGCGTTTCTTTTTTTTCCTTTTTTAAAAACTAAAATAATACTTACCAGAATGTGCTTCTTATTCTGCATGAGGATATTTCCCGGATTGACTTTTGTATGAACAATCCCATGAGAATGAAGAAACTGTAGAGCCTTGACTACCTGTACCACCAACTGGGCGGCTTCCTTCTCCTCCAGTCGTCCTTTCACATCCAGGAAATCTCGCAGCTTCCCCTTCGGAGCGTACTGAAGCATCAGGTAGATGTTATCCTGGTCGTGGAAGTAGCCATAAAGTCGAAGAAGGTAAGAATGCTTCAGCTGCTGGTGCGCTTTCAACTGTTCTTCTATTTTTGTCGCTGTTTTCGTTATTTTGGACTTTGCGATAGTCTAAAACGGAGAATTGAGAAATTTGGGAATTACAGTACCTCAATAGCGAATATGAATTTGCTATCCGTGTGCTGAACGCGGAAGATGCTTCCAAATTTGCCCTTTCCCAGTAGTTCTTGGACTTCCAGCTTGCCATTGGTGAAATTCCATCTGGAAAAGAGGAAAATCATTATTTTCACAGGCAATAATAAGGAGGAGTCAAGCTTACGTCTTTGGGACAATTTCTCGTGGCGTGGAGGAGTCTGAATCAGCTGTTGAAGAACGGGAAGAAGCCATCGAGATGGGGGAAGATGGGGAGGAAGATATGGGCTGCTAAGAGAATAGCTAAAGGAATGCCCAATGGCAAAGCGAAAGGAGCGAACGCGGGCGGTGTAAGACCAAGAAGCTTTGCTTTTTCATGGGAAACATCGATGGATTTCAGCTTTTCAAAGATTCATTGTAAACCCGATCGAGGTGACACATTTATAGATTTCATAGAGGAATAGGATATCACTTGTCTTTGAAGAACAGCTACTCTGCCGTCAGTTCAATTCTCTCCCCAGGAATTTCCACATCGTTTCCTTTTCCTGAGGCGGCTTTCAAACAGAGGATGCTTTGAGCAATAACGGCCAACACCAGGAATCCAACACAGAAGCAAAAGATCGTGACCATTGTGAAATTCTAAATAATCATCTTGTTTGCTGTAGGAGGGACAGATCTTACCATCAGCAGGATGAATATAACTATGAGATTGAGAGGAACCCGGAACAGATTGATAATTGTGGTCCTGGCTTCTTCGGGAACGTAGATTCCGCGCATCTGACCCATGGAAGGCCAAAAGATACCAATTGAAGCCTGGAAGACGGCTTAGAACTCTATAGTTAGAACTTTAACAGTCTGTAACCATCCATGAACAAACTGTCCAATTTCGGGCACGCCCGTTTTTGGGGTAGATGAGAGTGTCGGGTGTTTGTGTTCGTATCTCTGTCATTTTTGGCCAATTTCAAAAATTCAAAGACCTTGTTGGAGATCACGTCAAGACGATTCTAATAAATTCCATCACATCTCAACCGTCCCGATACAACAATTTGTAGCCCCACAAACTTGGGGGCGCGCCCAGGCGTTTGCATGTAGCTCGCTTCTTTGAAAACCTTACACCAAATGGCTGTCTGTTTCTATTTTCTATTTGGAACCCGATTTCTGGCCTTCTGACAACCTTTTAGAGGAAAAAGAGGCTCACTTCAAAGAGAAGGAAAGCTCCAAAAATGGCATACACATTTGTAGGAAGCAGAATCGGAGTAGCCATACAAAGGGCAGCCACAGCCAAGACAAATCTAAATGAGAAAAACTACAGTAAGATCTGATTGAGCCCCTGTCTTACCTCATAAAGGACTCCACTCTTATGTATTTAGATAACATTTTGAACACCAAGGAGCCCAGCATCATGGCCACCATGAAAGCGGAAAAGATGTAGCCGTAGGCTAAATTAGAGCTTCCATAGGCGTGGATCATCGCAGGTGACCACTGGATCACGAAGACGTACATTGTTCCCTCGAAGAGACCTTGTACTATTCCCAGGCAGAGAATTATAGGACCTGAAGACGATCAGTTTTAAAAACTGAAGTTGCCCTACTCTTCCGGATGTGCTTTATAGCAAGATTGAAGGATTTCCCAAACGAGCCTTCGTGACTTCCATAATTCTCAGTCCATGTACAGGTTGCCAAGAGCATCATAATCAAGAGGAAGGCTATTGAGAGATTGAAGGGGCCGCTAAATTCTACAGTAGGATTTTTCAGGGGAAACTCACGTAAAGCCAAAATAGAGAGCGGCATATTCGGCAACCAAGCCGCAGAGAATGGCTACTATAGAATTAATCAAGGCTCCATTGGAGAAAAGGACCCCAAGAAGGTCTGGACTGTAATCGTGCTGAAAACGGAATAAAATTTGGTCTGAATAAAATCTACCCACCTTTATATGCTCCGAGCAGACCCAGGATTCAAAACAGGAGAAAAGCAACGACGTCGCTATCCCGCCACATAGCCTACCACCCAACAGAATCCAAAAGTTATTAAAATTGGCGCAACTACATGTAACAATGTATAGAACTCCATAGAGGATGGAAAAATTCCGTCGGCCACTGAAAATCACTTCAATTTTCCAGGTTTTAAAGAGTCTAAACCGACCATTTATCGGCCACGGAGCCTATAACAGTTCCGAATAAGAGAGACGATCCGAAGCCGGCAACAAAAAGGATCTCAATTTGCTGCTTGGTAAGGGAATAAGAATGGTACAGGGCGTAGACATGGGGGCCTTGGAGCCAATCTCCGGCTGAAAATGGGGGAATGAAGGCTCGCATACATGGCCAAGCGCCCGTTTTTGGGCATAGACGGAACTGCCGGGTGCTTGTGTCCGTTTCTCGGTCATTTCTTGGTCGATTTCAAAAAATTCAAAAGCCTAATTGGAGAGCACGTCAAGACGATTCTAATGAATCCGATCACATTTGACCCGCCCCCACAGAAAAACCTGTAGCCCCACAAACTTTGACTGAGGATACGCAACGCGAGCGCAGAATCGGACAACAGACAAATCTTGGCTTTTTTTCATAGAGTAAAGCTAAAAATAAACTTACCAACTGCCAACGCATAGACAGCAAAATATTTCAACTGGAAGAATCGGAACTCTTTGGTACTTTCAAGTTTGACAGCGCCTCGGAGCCTGAACTCTTTGTTTCATTTTATGGTAAAATAACTCACGTGAACAAATAAAATATCACACAAACGACAAGAAGACCAAAAAATGTTTCAGCAAACATAATTTACCGCCTAGAAAGTCCAAAGAGAGCCTTCTAGACACAGGAAATGACGACCGGCTGTTGTAATTAACGAAGGAACACTGGAAAGGACAGGACATTTTTGATTGATAGCAATTTCAATTGGAGGTGCTTTTGGGGTTTCTTTTCTCTGGGAAAAATAGTTCTTTGGAAAAAAATGGAAACAAACGAGGGCAAAGAATAATGGGAAGTACACAGGTTGACAAGTCGGAAGGGATTATGTGACATGCAAATGGGGGGAGAGCGGACCGATGTCACCGGGTAATAACCAAGCTTTGGAGGTTATTTCCGAGGTCCAGGAAAAGGATAAAAACATGGACTAGACAGTATAAAGTTCCAAATCAGAGGCAATGCGCTTATCTGTACGATCCGTGAAAAACGTCTCCCCCGCAGTAGCCGGGCAAGGTCAGACATGTCAAGGGGTACGACAACCCGGAGACCGAAAGTCAGGGTGGGCTGGAAGCTGGCTGTAGTTCTTTTCCAAACCCCTGGTTACCGTAACGGGGCGCAAAGCCTTCCGTGCTTTTGGTTGGGGTCTTTCGAACAAAAATGGTCGCGATTTTCGATTTTGCTCAAGTTTTCTTCTCCGTGTCGCGAGAAGGTTTCGAAGAGAGAAATGAACGGTAGCTGTATTTTTTGGACAGAGTGGATATGGACCCTTCAATTGTAGGAAAATCCCATTTTCAAGGACACAAAACAAATGGGTCAAAAATAGAAAGAACAGAACTACACTATTCCGCCCTTGGACGGACCAGGATTATGACACTTCCAACCTCCGTTCACAGAGATTAAAATTTACGAACTGGTTATGTAGCACCACGGCGGCACGCTGTCACCCTTATCCTGGGTCTTCTTGATGGCTATCTGTCGAGGACAACGAGGATTTCAAGGAACTCTATAGTCAAATCTGTCGGTCCGGAGGTACGGTATCCACCGTGTACTGGATAATAGGGAAGTATGGTCTCCCCTGATCGATGTTATTGGTTAAAATTCATCACTAATTCAACCGTTCAATATTTTTAATACATTTTCATAAATAAGAAATACAGCCGCGTTTACAATGAATCCCCTCACAGCTAGGGTCAGTCCTCCTCTATAAAACGGCTTGTACCCCTGTTCCAGCCAGAGTTGCTTAGCCACGGTGAGGAATCGCCTATAAATAGAGGGTACTCTCCTTTCTACGGGAAAATTGCCTCTCTTTTCCCGTTTTATCAGTTTGTATCCTATTTTTGATGACTTCCAGGGGGCAAATTGACCACCAGCAGATAGTTCCGGCCGTTCCTCCCCAGAATAATTGGCTCAGGACTTCGTTGTGCTGCTGTCTTCGAGCATACCGTAATCCTAGTTCATATACAGGAATATAGAACAGGTAGCCGATGGAATCTCTCATAACGAAGACGGTGCCTCCCTATAAAAGCCGCTGGTAGTCAGGGAAGAGGGAATACAACACCTTGAAGAGTCCTCTAATTCCTTCAGTTTGAAAGATCTTCCTCGTGCAGTCGAATGGACCTCGGTAGAGGGTACTACTTGTTCCAGTGGAGTATTTCTCCTTTTGGACCTAAAAAAGAAGAAATATGGTCAGAAAAACTTGGATTTCCGGGATTTTCAGAAAATTTCTGTTCCCCTCTTGGTTGTATCGCTTACAGTCAACCCTATCTCCTACCTGTAACCTTGTTTTCACCAGTTCCACGGGTATAGCAGGTCCGACATTTATCAATGTTCCACATATACTAGCCAGTAGAATATCCCTCATTGGTAGATCTTTCCTCGCTTGGATGTTTGACTCTCCCGGATGGAGTAGCTTCAATCCCAGACCATAGCCCGTAAATAATAAGGAATTGAGAACACCACAGGTTAGAAACGGCCCCCATAGGCCTTTATAAAGACCAAAAATCTGGAAATTTAGTTTTTTAGAAAGGAGGGAGATTGATTGAAGTACCGATTCCTCTTGGAATGTTCTCTGGGCGCAGTCAAGGATCCCAGTATAGCCTTGAATTGTTTGGAGGCGCGTTTTTACTGTATCCAAAGGGTGTCCGATTATTAAACCGGCTCCTCCTGGAATTTAAAGGTCTATATAAAGAAAGCGTGAAGGTATACCAGCAGCCCAGCCGGCGAGGAAGTCCTTGTACATTTGGGGCTATCAAAACGACGTCTGTTGATGATCAGCGATCACTGATCATTGATAAAACTGTGACCGTCAGTGTACCAGACGTTCCGGCACCTATATAAGAAGAAATTTCAGAGAAATGGAGCTAGGAATCCATAGAGTCGCTGCAGGACGTTTTCTTTTTGTTTAAACTGTTACCGCGCCGTTATAGTCCGTTTGCAACGGATATGTCACGAGTTCAAATTTCGCAGCACATCGCCGCCGCGGGACCATATTTGAAAAAGGCTGATCGCACAGCGGACGCGCGAGAGACTTTAGATCCCGTGATATCCGTTGGAAACGGACTATATACTTCGTTTTCTAATAGGTTACAATTGAAACCTTCTGCCCCCTTTCTGATTCAGGGCCCGCTGAGTTGTGCCTCCATTTTTAGGTAGAACGGATAAGAAATGAATGTGATGAAAAATGGAGAAGTTTTTGCTTTCCCTTGACGTTCAAACGTCCTAGGAATTATTGTAAGGGTCAAAGTGTAAATAGGTAAGAGAAAGGGTGGTACTGGTATCAGTTATGGGTCCAGCCGTGGCAGACCATTTTTCTGACTATGATGAATCATAGAGTTTTCCCTAATTTGTAGATTATTTAAAGGAACTCTGAGGGACCCGGGGAGCATACTGTAGATTTTCGCGGGCTTTCTCAAAGCCCGGGAAACCGCATTTCTGATCTACGCGTTTCGTTATGTTTTTTTCCGTTGATTTCAATAAGACAACAATTTCTTATGGCTAATTAATATAAATCACGTCAAAAAATTACCAAAAAAATACCAAAACAAGGCCAAAAACGCAGGCGCGTTCAAAATTCAAACGCGCGCCAAGGGCGAAAGGACGCTTGTGAGCGCAGTCGTGGCGGGACCCTTGCGCTCAAGCCGAGGTCCCTCAGAGTTCCTTTAAAGGCCAAGATTGACTACAAGACGAAGAGTAGTTTAAGATGAAATAGGATTCTTAAAGAAGCCAAGAAAAGAGGAATCACCATTGTGATGGTCAGGTGTCATTGTTATCTAATCGCACCCGGTGGTTTTAACCTGCTGCATCTAAACTTTTGCCTTTAAAATGCCCCTTATCTCGGGGAAATAATACCAAAGAACAGAAATGATATTTTATCCATTTTTTAAAGATCAAAACACATTTAAAGGCTTCAAGGAGAGCTGCGTCTTGCCGCATTCTTGGCTGCTTGCCGCTTTTGCTCCAATTGCCGTTCAGCGTTCCGTAGAAGTTGAGCCTCATCGAAATTCGTAGAAATAAGGTTGTGGAACATCTCTCCAGAGGGTACTGTAGCCGAGGTTGAGGCCTAAATTTACTTAAAAATGGGAAAAAAGTGAGAAAGGGACTCACAATCCGATCGGCCGCTTCATTTATGACCTTCTCGTTCCGTTTGACAATATTTTCCGTAGCTGCTTGAATTTCAGCTTCATTTTGTCTTGTTTTAGTCAGGCGAAAAACTAAAAATAAGCATAAAAATAATTAAAAATATGGAATAAACTGACAGTCTTCGGGTTTAGTTCCTGGCGGCGGGTTAGTCTCCACAATCAGCCTATCAAAGTCCATCGGGAGGGGAACCGGCCGCGTTCGTTCCGGCTGGAGGTGTTCTTCAATCCATTCCCAATTCATAATGGAATATTAGGTTGGATAGAAAATGAATAGAAGAAGTAATATTGAAAGCCAAGAAGCGAAAATTGGGTCGGCTTTTGAATTGGCGCTTGTACGCAGGCGGGACGAGAAATTGCGTACTCTGAATATAAAATAAAAGAAGAGGAAAATATGGAGAAAGTAAAGAACAGTAGCGACCTCCAGTACCCTTCCATAAAAAAGCATCTACATGGAACATGGTGATAGGAAGTGTAAGGCACTGCCTTGTTAGTTCAGACCTAGCAAAATCCATACAGCCCCTGCTTCCTTATTAGTTTAGTAACCAGTTGCGCTTGGCACCTACGCTATCCCATTGTATGTTAAACTTTGCACAAGCTGGGCGAGAAGGCGGCACAATGAATTCTCTATGGAAGGTTATTAATACACCTGGGGAAATTTTGAGGGTAGCTAGAATAAAACGGCTCGATTGTGTGTGAACTGCCATCCCAGCAATATGCTCGCCCTGACCATCCTTCTTTCACTAGTAGGAGCCGCCGTCGCCTCCCTAGATATCAACTGTACCGTGATCGTAAGGAACGGCCGAACTTCCTAAAATAAGAGATTCTTCAGGACACGACCGACGGAACTCTGCGCTTGGCACCTTCAGCAACCGGTTGCCAAGATGCCGTCTCCTCCGATGTCTGTGCCTACCTATTCGATCAAGGAATAACAGTCCAAACTCTCCGGCCAGGCATGCCTGAGACTAACCGACCCGTAGGCTGCTACCGTTTGCCCACCGTTCCTTCTATCTCTCCTAACGAGGATCTGAAGAAAATTGCCATTGCCAACTGTGCTAACTACTGCGGCTTCTGTTGCATGAAGAAGAAATAGAAGCCTTCCAAACAGATGTATGGGTTCTATTAATAAATTCTGGCAAAAGTCGCGGGCTTTTAGAACGATGCCTGCTTGGAAAAGTGTCAATTTTTTGGTGGTTCGTTGGAGCGCGCTTACGAACAAAGTACTTCTAGGGATTACGGTAACTAATCTAATTTACAACTTTATTCGGGCTTCTTGCGTCTTCCGTTAAAATTTTTTATTCTCACACATAATTTATTGATATGCTGGAGAATTTTCATCGACTTCGGCCATTCCGCTGCTGTCCATCACTGTGGTAAGGGAATAAGTCGACGTGACTCCGACCTCGGTAGTCGTCGGCGTGGCGGCGTCGTTCATAGCCGACTCGTCGATAAGCGCCTGCTCCTCCTCCGCCGCTGCCGCCGCTGCCTGCTCCTCGGCCCACTCCCGCTCGGCCTTCCTTCCCAGGTACATAGAAGTGCAAGTACACACGATGCTGAACAGTCCGATGAAAGTGAGAAGAATAGACGAACAGAACAGAATCATCCAGTGGCCCGGAGCGTGCATATGCGGCACCTTCCGCTGGATTTTACTCCTATCCCTGGGAGTGCTACTAGCAGCAGTTGGAGTCGTGGAAGGCGCGCTGCTGGTCGCGGCTACAATGTCGATCACCAACAGAAACAGTACTGAAAAATTGTTACTATTTGGGTAAAAAAAGACGCTAACAAGCATGGAAAAGTCGCATAGTAGACCGGTCGCTTCGGAGCGATGAACTAGGTTGAAGGGAAATTGGCTACGGTGGTTTTGTATAAACGGTTAAAAAACTGAACATAACAGAACGAAAGGAAGATCTTCTTCTTTTCGGTCCCCCGCCTGGTACATGATATCCGATCCCGCTGCACCCGTAAAGTCTCGGCAGTAGATTCGCCTTTATTCAAAACAGTTACATAACTGTGGCGCCGAGACTTTACGTGGGCAGGGGGTTGGACTGTCAGCGGCCGAGCCCTTGAAATGACTGTACACGTAAAACATACCGTCAGTCTGTACTGTCCCCATTTTCATCATATCCGGCACTTTTATCTCCATTGAACTCTTTTGATGATTCTGATTGCCTCGGTTTAAATTGAAGAAGAGTGGATGCCTTGGGAGCTTCTGATGACAATTCCAGGCTCTATTCTAGGATCTTTCATTCCTTTGGAGGGCGTCACTTTGCTCTCCACACTTCTGACCAGCTTGGCACACTGGTTTCCCCCCGAAACTGGCAGACAAGACGGGAATGTCTCTGATAGGCGTTGCAGACGTTCTGTCCACGTGCTAAGGCGTTTTTTCTTCCTCTTTAAAATTTTTTATCACTGCTAGGAAGGTGCTATAAAACCTATCAGAAGCAGTAAAACAGTCATATTGCAGAAAATAACATGTAGGGCCGTCGCGAACTGACTAACAGTTACTGACTTCAATAATCTGGTCCCCTTTGCTCATATTTTCCACATTTTCCTGATTTTTGAACAATTAGCCCACTTTTTTCTTTCATCTGGGAGTTTTCAAACTCTGGAATAGAATAGGAAGACCAGACAACATAAAACTGGTGAATAACGAGACCATGGAACGGGTTCTTGGTCTGGTTTCTGTTGTTCTCGGCGAAATCCCCGAAATACCCGAAAAATTAAGCCAAAACTTCTGTTTCTTTTTACTTTTATAGTTCTGCCCGTCCTTTTTAACCCTGTAAATCGTTAACTCTTTAAAAAGTGGATTGGTAGCGAGACTGGGGGGCGGAAGTCCCATGCCCCGCCGTTCCAGAGAGTTTTGCTTGGACAGCTGGTCCAGTTTCACATTTTCGGTCTCCAGTTGGTAACAGCCTCATCCAGTTCAATTTTTTCTCCTCAAAAACGGTAGTCTAGACTTTTTTCCAAGAACATCACATCACCTTCCTCCAAATCCCCCGTTCTTCCCAGAAAAAACACCCCAAAAATAAGAAAAGAATGTCAATGTTTGGCAAATGGGCTGGGTGTCACACACCCAGCCAGAGACGACGCACGTGTATTGTGTATTGACAGTCACCGAACGGGAAGCCATAATCCAGGGGGTGTTTATCGTCCGTCAACGATTACATGATCCAAACAGTGTGGCGACGACTTTTCGGCATTTTTAATCAATGTACCCACTGCCTGTTCCAAAAGAAAGAAGGGGAAGCCATTTGTCTGCGATCCTCCTTTCTGGGTTTTGTTCCTACCTTTATTCCTAATTTCTTTATTCCTTACCCTTTCTATTCTATTGTTTTCTCTCTGATTGATAGGACCTTTTAAATATCATGGGAGGACGGTCTAGATATGGATAGGGAGAGGTATGGGAGCCAAACTCCCTTAGGAATTTGGAACTCCGGTTCGTGGATGCTCTATTTCGACTCGACTATGGTCATCCTTTTTACAATTTGCAAGCCTCACTGCCTAATCTTCCAAAAGCTGAGAATCCGAGAAAATAGGCCCTTCTAATGTTTTGACGGGGAAGGTGAGAGTCGCGGCTACAAAAACATTAGATTAATGAGGGCCTTCTATTGTTAAAAAATCCTTTGCCCGGCCCTCTACTGAATAACATACCCGACCAGGGTTCGGTCCTCGTTAGTCCGATCCCATGCACCCGTAAAGATTCGGCAAGACTATAAAGGCGTCACAGTTTTGTAAACAACTTTGAATAAAGATGATCCCCCTGCCGAGACTTTGCGGGTGCAGGGGATCGGACTATCGAGGGCCAGGCCTTTCCCGGGCTCCCCTAGCTGGTATTTATAGAACGCCACTCCCATTCAGCTCCACAATTTCTTCCTCCATTTCCGCTCCTCCTTTTTTCTGACGTCTTCGCCCTTTGCTCACACATATGATCCGTCCGTTTCACAGAAAGGGAGAGGAAACTTTACGGGTCTCTCTTCCATTCAACCAGCATGGCATGGGATAGCGATGACGAGTGCGGTGCCGTTGATAAGGTTAGCATTTTTCATTTTTCCTCCATTTTTCTAAATTTTTTTGCAGAGAGGACCAAAAAATGGTATTGTTATTCGACCAATATCTATAAAAGAGCACAAAAAGTTGACAGAAGCCCCTTCGGATAAGGTGGGCCGCCAAAAATTTGGTTTCAAATGGAAATCGGTTCAGTTCAGGCTGGTCTATGTGATTATCGCCCTAAATGGCATCTGTACACTTTTACCATGGAATATGTTTATTAATATTGCTCCTAATGTGCGTTTACATTGAATAGAATATAATTTAAAGGTGGATTTCAGTATTATGTGAATTATTGGTTCTCCCCGGGCGGGAAAGAAGATCACTTTGGAAGAACATTCATGCAGTTGCTAGGAATTGCAGCACAGTCGCCGAATTTGCTTATGGCAATAGTTAACGCCTTAAATTTGATACGGTAAGTCTCTACAACTCCTTGGATAAAAAGGGCGCGCCGGCTTTTGGTCGTAGACGGGCGTGTCGGGTGTTTGTGCCCGTATCTCTGTCAGTTCTCGGTCGATTTCAAAAATTGAAAGACCTAACTGGACAGCACGTCAAGGCGATTCTAACGAGCTGGGTGATAGCACAATAGCTTTAACAAAAAATCTGTAGCCCCACAAAGTTTGGCTGGGGATATGTTATGTAATGCGGCGCGCCCAGGTCTTTGCCCATGTGTGGGGAATGTGAGAAAAGATGAGGCTTTATTCGTTATATCCCCCTTTTTTCTATACAGTAATCTACTGTTTACAGAGGTCCAATATTGTGGAAAATCCGCGGCACACTCTTCTTTAGTTCCTTTTTAGTCGCCGCTGTTCTCTTCCTGGTCATTTTTACTGTTCCCTCAGAATCAGGTTGGTTTCAGCCTTCTTTTATTTATATTTTTATACATATTGGAATCTCTCTCTTTTCAGGTGAGACATGGTTTTTCTCAGTTTCATTGGCTCTTGTTGTCTGTATTCAGTTGTCTACAGGACTCTATCAGGTCTGATAATCTTGGGGGCCTTTGAGCCACTTTGACTACTATTCTGTGCCTCTTTACTAGTCACAATTTCTTTCCAAAATAGATCCAAAACTTCAGAACACGCTCTACGGCCTGACAGCCGACTTCCCTGACCAGTACACGAATGCCGTCGTCGTGGGGGATAACCTCTGCGGAATATTCATCAGCTGCATGCAGTTGATTACTACCGTCGGTACGGGACCCTTTTTCCCCTCGAAATCTGACTATTTTTAGCTTTTCCCGAACAACCAAGGCTAGTAGCCACAATATACTTCTGTATCTGCTTGGTGGTTCTCCTCGCCAATCTTGTAATTATGTTCAACGTGGAGAAGATTGTAACCATTCTTTTTGTTTCTTTTTTACAGTAATTTGGATTTAGAAACGGTTCAAATTTTATATGGATCTTGGTCATCAGGCGAGATTAGCCGGCGGTGGGCAGAAACCAGATCTCAAACAATACTGGCTATGCTTTAAATTGGTACGTTTTTTGGCTCTATTGCACTTTACGTCAGTGGAATATTTTTCTCGCATTTGTACCCGTTTCTTGAGAATTTCTCGGTCATTTCGAGAAATTCAAAGAGTATCTTGGAGCTGAGATCAAGGCGGTTCTAATTTACCCACGTAGAAAACGTTCTATAAGAGTTATTGAGTTAAAACTTAGTTCATTCGAACCGGCTCGATCTCCTCTCCACGGTAGTACTTGAATTTCTGAAAATGAATGACAGAACCCCGAGTTACAGCTGCAAACGCACCGGAAAGTTCCTATGGACCGTATCCCGTTATTTTGTCTCTTTTCCGTTTTTTAAAATCCAATCCAAGCCGGGAAAACCTGTATTCCCTCTTTTTTCAGTGCTGGCCTCAATTTCTCGCGGTCTTCCTCGTTTTCTTCGTCTCTCTAGCCATTTTCCCGGCTGTTCTCGTCGATATCAAACCGCTCCATCATTTTACCGGAAGAATGGGTAATTTCTTTCCCCTATTTTCTCTCCAGCGGCCATTTTCAGGTGAAATCTACTACGGGCTTACTGTATTCTTGAATTTCAATTTCTTTGCAGCTGTAGGGAATCTCACTGCAGTTTTTATCCAATTCGTAAGTTTTCGCCCCTTTTCAAGAGGTAAAATTTCCAGCCGTCGCCCAGATTCCTGCTGATCCCTGTCGCTTTGAGGATCCTACTCATTCCCTACTTTATGTTGTGTAATTTTAACATTGATAGACGAGTAATGGGCGTCGTCTTCAAGAGTGCCTGGTTCTTTATATTGGGAAATACTCTGCTGGCCTTTACTTCGGGTTATTTCAGTTCCCTCTCTATGATGTACGCCCCAGCGTGAGTTTTTAAGGAAATTAACAAAGGAGCTATATAAATTCGTCCCGGGACCTTAAAATATTGAAAATTTCAGATCTGCTCCTCCATATCTCCAAAAAACAGCGGGGCAAGTCTCCGCCCTGTGCTTGGTTGCCGGCGTAGTGGCCGGAGTGGCCTTCTCCCCGTTGATTACCACAATGGTTGAACATATCGCAATATTTTGATAAGTATCATATATGTTTTTGTACGTTGCTCAATTTGCTGACTACTGATAAAGCTTTAATACTTTGGTAGAAAATTGAACGAAAGGCAGAGTGGCAAGAGAGGACTCGGTCACCTATTTACACAATATTGTTCCCTTATAACTCGCCTTTTTAGTGGCCTAGATCCTTAACAATGTATTGTATATTGTAAACAAATTGATTTGACCATAAAATCGCGAAAAAAATCCACTCTGAAAACTCGATTTTCTGTATTTCGCAATTCTTTCGTGGTGGGACCCAAACGACTTGTGGAAAGCTTTTCTTATCCTATGTGTATTCCGTACACAAAGTACCACAGAAACGTTTTCCCCTACGTCTATAAAGGGCATTTTCTTCTTGAGTCTTACAGAAATCTCGTGTTATCTCTTCTTCGTTCAATCGAACAGAATTCTATCTATCAACATTGAATAAATTGATGGAAAGAAGTTGAACTAGGAACAAGTAACAACTATAAGAAGACGCAGAGAGTAGCCAAGTTTATTCTCAAAGATTTCTTGTCTCAATCTTTGGAGCCCTTCGTGCCGCCGCCGTCCGCCTTGGCTGGGTCGATCTTCTTCTTGAGCTTCTCATTGATCTGGCGGATGAACTGGTCGTCGAAGCCCTCGTACTTCTTGATCTTGGCCTTGATGTAGTTGAAGACGAGCTGCACCGGGAAGACGTACGTCATGTGGTAGCAGAGGCTGTGAGCTCGCTGCCTTCTCAACTGGATGGCCACGTCCAGCAGCCGGGTCTTGACTCCCTTGAAGAGGCGCGTCAGGGTCGCATCGATGGCCGCGTACATGGCCGCCCGGCCGGCTCCCTCGGTGCTAACGACCGTCAGGGGGCCACCCTCGTTCGCCCGGACCTGGGTACGCAGGTTGATGAGGGCCCTGTGCGAGGCCACGTAGGTGTTGCGATTCCAGGCCGTGTAGTGGTAGAGGGTCGTCACCAGCGAGTTGGAGCAGCCGTTCGGCAGCACCTCGATCGTGTAGACCGTCGTCGCGCTGTTCGTGTCAACGCGCTTGTTGTTCACGAACATCCGCCCGTAGTATTTGTAGGTGCCGGCGTCCATGGGCCAGAAACACGGGCTCGACTCCTTGCCGTCCTCGTAGTGGGTGCTCGTGACGACGATGCTGGCCGACTGCTCCTGAAATATCATCCGCCAGAAGTCTTCCACCGTATTAGGCAGCGGCGTCTGCCCGAGGATGTATTCCCGCTCCACGTGGTCCAGCTTGACTCGGCTCGCGTGGATGAAGTCGTTGCCGCCGGTTTCGCCCTCCTCCGGCTTCAAGACGAGCCGGGTCGCGTCCAGGCAGGGCACGGTGCCGCGGCGTCGGTCATTCTCCTGACAGCACCGCAGGTGTTCGGCCTCCTCGGGCTGCAACTTCTGCAGCTGCTCGTACTCCTCCAGGATCCTGTCCGTGTTGATGTGGTGGCTGATAAAGTCCTGGCAGGCCGCGTCCACCTCCGGCGACACACTGTCCATCGTGGCCCGCTGTGTCCGAGCCCTCGTCAACGACTTCTTCGGCGTCACTTGCGGAGTGCTGGTGCTGTCCTCTTCCGGGGCCACCGGCACCGCCGTCCTCACTCTCCGCACTGCCGGAGCATTGCTCGACTTTTCCTCCTTCACGTCCTCTTGTGAGCGGCGACCCTTCGCCTGCGCAGCTGTCGGCCTCTTCGATCGTCTCTTTAACTTCTTAAAAATATTCGACATCACAGCCAGCCGTCGAAGCGAGCAGACGAAAGAACAATGCGACTGGGAAGTTGGAAGGCCACTGGCTGGGATATTATTCCCGTAGACAGATTTAGTCCAGAAAAGGACGGTCAAATACCAGTTTACCAGAGTCGAAAAGAGTTGTCCTCGGCGGGGGTCGAACCCGTGACGTCTTACTGGCTCGCGCCACAACGCATTGCACCATTTAGACGATGAACACCAGGATCAGAAGCTCGTGTCACATGCTCCAAGAGTAGTAGTCCATTATCCTGCCCCCTCCCCCATTTTCCCGCGTAATTCCCCTCAAGAAAACAGTCACGTCACATGTTTTTATGCTATCTATAGGATCAACTTTTGGTTTTTTCTGTTTGTTGCTTGCCGACGACGCTGTGACCACTGTTTCCCGCGGTTACTGCTGTCTTTTTTGTCGCCTCTGTGCGTGCCGCCGTCGGCTGTGACGGCTGTTCTTCCGGTGACAGATCCCTCGGAGTCACTTCTGCTCTATAATCCATGCCGGTTATCCTCTCCACATCGCTTCTGTCCATTTCGCCTCGTTTTGTCGTGCTCAGGTCCAGATTCTCCTCTTCCGCTTCACCATGCTTGTAGCCGTTATAAGGGAAAGCAAAAATAGCAACGACAAAGATGAATCCGCCAATTATGAACAGAATTATCGTCAACTTTTCATCTCTGAAAATTAATGCTTTTTCTCATCGTTTTTTTCAGTTTTTTGGGCTTTTTTGGGCTTCGTAGTAACCGTTTGGAAGCCAATTGGGGATCAAAAATTCCGGAGAAATGCTTCAAGCAGGCGCCATAACCGCTGAACCTCTTGGGAGCGTCGCGCGGGAGTTTCGTCGGCTGGAAAGACAAGATTTACTGTTGGGATGGATTTCAACGACTTTCTGGGAACCTCCAGAACTCCTAATTTTTACAAACCCCATGGAATATGGCCTCTGGATTGCTTGGAAGACTCTTCTATCGGTTTTCAACCCGCTCCCTAAATCTGGTTCAAAGGTGTCACAATAATTTTCTGGGCCATTTTTGATCTCCAAAAGGTTTCTTTTCCGAGGAAATCAGGCTAGATCCAATTTCGGATTGGTTACCCTTTTCCGGCCGTTTGCTCCAAAACGACGAGTTATTTCCCAGAAAATCGACCTTCCCAGCGTTGGACGCTTACAAACGGCCAGTAAAGCTGTTGCAATATGGTATAAGGCACAAAATTGGATAGAATGAAACAAAACATACTCAGTAAGACTGAAAGAGGAGGCGGTAGTCGCTTGCTCGCTCTTCGGGATCAGAAATATATAGTCTTCCGGTTCTAATGGGTCCTCTAGTTTCACCTTTCCAGCTGTCGTCGTTCTTGGTGTTGCTCTCGGTGTTGTTCCTGGTTCAGAGACAGTGGCTGTTGTGTCGGTAACCGTTGCCGTTGTGGTTGGCGGGGGAATCGTTGTACACGGGCCGCCACTTCCTTCCACTTTATGCCCATACAAACTCGTAAAGTTGCACAATTTAGTGACTGCAAATAGACCACATAAAACCCCGTAAAATGGTAAAACGTACAAATCTTTCCAGTAATATTTGTATTCTTTAGAAAGTGAAGTTTCTCTTCGGGAAGATAAGCCAAGAAAATATTCCCGATAACCTTTTTAAGGCTCGCGGTAACGTCTCCTCTGGTGCCGGAGGCAAAAGCCAGGGTGCCATACACATAACCGCATATATTCAACTGGGATAAATCGGTAATTACCCCGGGAAAAATGCATTCTAAACATTAAATTTATAAAGGGAAAATAGTATAAAACCTCCAAATTCTTGGATTTCTTTCGTTAGGCTTGGATCCATTGCCAACGTTCGTAACTGCTTTAATATTCCTTCAGCCAGATTAGGATTTCCTCTGATTATAAGGTTCACTGGTTTGAGGATTTCAGGCGTAATGTTAATCGTTTTCAGCATTGGGTTCTGGCTGATTTTCAGCGTTGCAACTTGGCCAGCGGGGCCAGAGACCGTCTTCAGCATATAAAAATTAATTGACCCCAAATGAGCATTATTTGAGATTACAATGTCTGAAAATGGAGGTTATTCTGGTAGAATACAAGCCAATGGGGTTGTAGATAACAACCGCTAGGATCGAATCTGCCCGGATATGAGACATCATCAAAACACCCAATTTCGGGAGCGCCCCATTTTAGACGTAGACGGAGTGGCGGCAGCTTGTGCCCGTATCTCGGACATTTCTTGGTCGATTTCAAAAATTCAAAGGCCTAGTTGGAGAGCACGTCAAAGCGATTCTAATGAACCCGGTAGCATCTTAACCACCCCCAATCTGCAGCCACACCAACTTTGACAAGGGGGGAGGGATAGCTACGGAACACAACGCGTCTACTCGAGTAAGATTTGGATCGAACATTTTTGGAGAATTCGGATCCGGAGTGGATACCTTTGGGAGAAATGGAGCCCGATCCCAACTGCAAAAATCTGTTAGCTAGCTCCTACTGTAGAGTCCCCAAAAGGGATCCGGGAGACAGGGGTCTCGCTATTTTGGAGCTACGGTGTTGCTTGGGAGTGTTGACCAGTTCCAAACCCCTTGAAAGTAGGAAAAAAACATTTGACGAACCTGTAGCAGTTATGACGTCTAGCCGAGGAAAATAGCAAGTAACCAGGGCGTCGTTGCCGCTGATTTCAAATTTGCCGACATCTTCAATCTTTGTAATTTGTGGGACGTCAATTTTTTGCAGTTTGGTATTGTTGCTAATTTGGAGAAATGCGAGTCCTTTAATTTCTTGAAGATACTTCAGATAGATCGATTCCAAGCGTGGACTATTATTAACCACGAATTTCCCTTGCGGCTGTACAACATACAACGGCCAGTGATGGGTCACGTTCAGTAAGATTACAGCCAAATCACGATTATTCTCAAATGTTATACTGCCAATGATATGTCCACCCTTGGGAATCAGAAGAAATGAGAAGAGGTCCGGATTATTTTCAATATTCAGATCAGCAATATACAGTGCGTCTTCAACCCTGACATCGACATATCGCAGATTGGTATTGTTAGCAATAGACAGACCTGAAAATGACAATTATTACAAGATAGAATCATCTTTGAAGGGGTTGGCCAGTAATTCGCCGTTTTTGTCCGGAAACCCCCCGCATCATTGGCTCTAAAGCCGGCTAGAGCCCGGCTCGGTATCAGTCTAATGGGTAGCCGGAGTTGGCATCAAAGAGCTCATTGATAGTTACGAATTCTTTTCTCTCTTTTGGGGCGAGGTGGACCCCAGTAAGTCTCCAAGCCACCGCGTCAGCCTGTCCCAGACCCGGATCGCGACGCGTAGGTGTGAGGCGCGGCAAGCGGTGGCCTGGACTCCAATGGGGGGTTTTCCGCGGGTGCCTTGAAGTTGTATTGAATAGGTCAAGAAAGGACTGTACGAGGTAGGGGCTGTCACCAAATCCGGGCCCAGCGATCTTGAGAAGGATAAACCTCGAGGTTTAGCACCTACAAGATCGAAACCCTGGTGCCGGCCTCGGCGCCCAATAGAAATTGATCCATTTTTGTGGTCGAAATTAGGTTTTGATCGGGCCCAGGAACCCCTCCAAGTTGTCGACCAGGTCCGATCCGACCTGTAGATTTCAGGCTCGGTGTTTTCGACCTGGATCTGCATGGACCTGAAGCCGGTGACAGCGTATGAGGGGGCCGCCCCCAAGCTCCAGCCCTTGGGCAGTCGCTACCGGGTCTGTCCTCCAACCCCCTCACAATATTATGGACTACGTGAAGATTTCAGCTTGTTTAGATTGATCTGCTACCATAAACTTACCTCCGCCATTGGAAAAATTAAGAAGATGTGGTATATCGACCTCTCCTATTTCCGAATTGCCCTGGATGACTAGAGCCACGCTTTCAATATTTTTCAGTTTACCAGTAAACGATTTGAATTCTGCACTTCGTTCTTTGCTGATTTTCTCTATGTCTAGGTTAAATCCTGATGAAGACTTGATGTTCTCGCAGTTTCGAAAGACACTATCTAGAGCATCTGTAGGCTTCAATTCGTTGCCTAAAATATCCGTTCAAATAAGTAGAATGGCGGAAAAAACATACAATTCGGTTCATTTTGTCTGACGGCTCGGTTTCCAGGTTTTACAGGTTCGTCTTGAGAAGTTAGGAAGGTCTTGGGGAGATCCGAAAAGGGAAAGGCAGCGGCTGGTTGGACTGGCCAAGGCGCGAGAAAGATACAGAAAAGTAGCAGATGTATCACTAAAAACAGAGAAAGTCACAGGGAGATCAAATGGAACCGACTGCTCATGGCTATGACGATAAAGCAAATGGTTGGTTTTTTGATCTCCAAAATGATTCATTTCGCTTCTGACGCATAATATCAGGTTGAGACGTGAAGCCTGAAACAAACTTTGCTTTTGATTAAAAGCTCTTATATAACCGGAACTTTTTTCGGACTCACTATTGGAGCTCGCCAAGAAGAAACGCGCCCTGGGAGCGTGTGAGGCTGGGAGCGTGGGGAAATTTGTAAGTTTGCAGATTTTGCAGCTTTTTGCAGGGGAACAGACTATTTTGGTGAGCTTTCAAGGGTTGTTGAAATGTATGACAGCGAGAAATCCCCGTTGAACGGTGAAAAATATCGGTTTACGGTCTTGTCTTCCCACTTTTTTAGCCTGACCGTCCATTTTGGTCAAAGCTGGTCAAATCCACTAATCTTTTTCCAGATCCTCATTTGAATATTGGGTCTGAACCATCGTGTCACCTTTTAGTCGAACTACAGTCATTCATCTCCCAGACAGCGGTACCAGATGGCTGAACTCGACCTGGACAACTTGGCCGCCCGTCTTTTGAATGTTGGCAGTGTTGGCGGACGGCTGACCGCTTCAGTAAACGAGCAGGAGCTCCAAACGCTGTGCTTCAAGGCCAAGCAGATCTTCTCGGCCCAGGCGTCTCTGATGGAAATCCAACCGCCCGTAATCGTTTGCGGTGATATTCATGGCCAATATTCTGACCTGCTGCGCATCTTCGACAAGAACGGCTTCCCGCCCGAGGTCAACTACCTCTTCCTCGGCGACTATGTGGATCGCGGGCGCCAGAATATCGAAACCATCTGTCTGATGTTCTGCCTGAAGATCAAGTACCCGGAGAACTTTTTCATGCTGCGCGGCAATCACGAGTGCCCGGCCATCAACCGTGTCTACGGCTTCTACGACGAGTGCAATCGCCGTTTCAAGAGCACCCGTCTCTGGGCTGCGTTCCAGGTCCTCTGATTATTTTAACGAATTTGCCGCTTCTTTCTACCCCAGGCGCCATTTTAAAAAGTCATTTTACCGCGAGATGCGCGCGCACTGCCGGCATTCGGGCGCCCGCGCCATTTGACCGTTGGAGCTCATTTTTCCGTATTTTGGCATCCTCAACTAAAACGGATGGATGGTGCCTGACCAGAAAATGATGGCGCATCTTTTGACACTCCTCGTTGTGGGACCCAAGTCGTTCGCCCGCTTTGCCAGGCATAACGTACGCGCATCCGTCTTTGCGCTCGAAAATGAAGAACAACCGACCCCAACCGCCAGTCACGGTGGAAATTAATCCCTTTAACTGGTATAGAATAGGGTTTTCTTCGGAGGTTTCACCAAAATTAACAACAAGTGAATGTTTTAGGACGCTTTCAACTGGATGCCCCTGTGCGGTCTGATCGGCGGCCGTATCCTCTGCATGCATGGCGGCCTCTCGCCCCACTTGCAGAGCCTCGACCAGCTGAGACAGCTGCCCCGCCCCCAGGACCCTCCCAACCCGTCGATGGGCATCGACCTGCTCTGGGCCGACCCCGACCAATGGGTCAAAGGATGGCAGGCCAATACCCGCGGAGTCAGCTACGTCTTTGGACAGGATGTGGTGATGGATTCGTGTTCCAAGCTCGACTTGGATCTGATTGCTCGAGCCCATCAAGTGGTCCAGGATGGATATGAGTTCTTCGCCAGCAAGAAGATGGTGACAATCTTCTCGGCCCCGCACTACTGTGGACAATTCGACAACTCGGCCGCCACGATGTCCGTCAACGAAGAGCTCATCTGCAACTTCCACATGTACCGTCCGACGACGAAGGCCGCTCGTCTCGCTCAACAACCCGCTTCATAAATCTCCAGAGGAATAAAAATAGAGATTTCTCGGGGCTATCTGTTGTCTTTTTGTTGTTTCTTTCTACTTTCGCGTCTTGTCTTCTTTTCCTTTCTTGTAGTCTTTCTGTTTCTTGGTGTTCCTTGCTGTCTTCCTGCCTTTGAAAGTAGCCGTCCCGCCCAGTCCTGGTACCCGTTGTCCCCATGTCAAACTGATTCAGATGAGCAGAAAATCTGTATACATAGAATTGTTCACAAATTCTCATAGGCATTATTTCCGGAAATAGATTATTTATATTAGTAAAACACAATTCAAAAGACTCGCAGTCTGACCAGTATTAGTAATTGCTATAGGCACTTGGGGGTCAAATGGATGAAGAAGGAAGGGGGCTGCTCTTGGAGCTTGGGGAAAATATTCTTCTAGGCTAAATTTTACGGCGTTTCTTATGAAAGCATTAGGAAAGCACCGAGGGAGAAAGAACACTAGCCATGAGAACACTTTTCGAGAGAATACTGGGAGAGGCAACCCCGGGCGAAAGTATTCCACCACCAAGAACCATGGGTGACAAGACGTCTGGACAAAGGACCAGTGGGCTAAGGATCAGGGGGCTCAATACATACGGATTAATGACATTGGGTGACAGTACATATGGTGTTAAAATGAAGGGGGCCATGACTAGGGGACTCAAAACATATGGCGATAACAGATAGGGTGACAATATGAAGGGCATACCAACGGCGGGTGAGAGAACATATGGCGAGAGGACGGCTGGATTCAGGATTAGAGGGGAGAAGAGCGAAGGCGAGAGGACCTGAAACATATAAAATTGGATTAAGGTATGTTGGCAGTTTTTGGAACAGCGAGGCGCCACGAGTTCTGGGTCAGAAGGACTGGGCGCGGGCTTCTCGTTTAAAAAAACCTTTGTGGTAGGACTTCTCGATCCAATTTTAGGTCTTCAGGGTTGTTTTTAACCTCTATTTTATGCCTCTGAAAACTTACAGTAGGTCCAAGAACAGACAGTCCAAAAATTGGGGTAAACATGTATGGCGCCAATACCGTAGGCTTCAGTACACTGACAAGGGCTTGTCTCTTCGTCCTTGAGTGCTCCTCGTCCTAAACCCCGTTTTGTTCCTCTTTTTTAACTTTAAAGTTACAGTAAGATTGCTAGCTATCTGCTCTATCCTCAACCAGAGAGACTTCTCCTTGTCCTTCCTGCTCAATGTCCTATATTCCTCCATATCGATGGGAAGGTCATCGTGCTGCCGGATTCCCTGTTTCGAATATAAGTCTTCCAATTGGTCGGATTCAAGGAAAGTGAAGCCCTTCCTTTTGATTTCTCTCTTTTGCCGGATGGTGAAAGACTGAAATTCTGTATAAAATCGGAAAACTGGGGTTCTACCTTTTCGAGCTCTTTAAAATGCTTGGCTATCCTTTCAGTGACTTCTTTGAGTTCTCCTTCCATTCCGAAGAGGTTCATCTTCTCGAGGACCTACAAAGGAACTCTTTAATCGGAATAGTAACAAGGTAGTGGGAGCAGAATCGTGCCAGGACCCAATAGCTCGGACCAGAAGTACCGTACCATCATGGCCTTATTGACCGTTGATTTTGCTCCTGACAACTCCATAACGGTCTCCAAGATTGTCTCCCTGTCCGTTGAAGTCATTCCCGTGGCTTCTAGGAGCTTTGGAAGAGGGACTATTTGGTCCTCGCTCTCGTCATTGTAGAAGGACAGAATCGACGGGGACAACTTTCCTCTGACGTCGGTCTTATCCGGCATCACTGGGGCAAATCGAGGACTAAAATATAAAATATTCCTATAAAAACAAGGGAGAAACCTCAAAAACTTGATATTTTTCTCCTCATTGAAAGATTGCGGTGACTTATCGATGACAGCGAGGAGATCATAGGCTTCTTGGACCAGTGGCGGCATCAGCGGCTGAAAGGTTCTCCCTGTTTTCCAAGTTCATCTGTACCCGAATTCCCTTGTGGATTATCCACTTTCACACCACGAATATCGCATGACGTGATGGAGGAAAATGACCTCCGATTGGGGGATTTCACCGGGATTAAATGTTCAATGGCAACAGAAATCAAAAATTAGGCGAAAGGGAGAAAAATTCCAAATGCCTCTAATTAGAAGATTACTGTACCCAACTCCGGAAAAAGTGTTCTAGGAAGGATACTGTAACAATCTAGGCGAGACCTTATTCTATCAAACTGCACATAGGAACGGACTACGGTACCTTATCTCTAGCTCCAGCAGTGGCGTGTTTCCTATCCAGTACCAGATCCAGCATCCTCATATCGTATACCCTCGCTCCAGGATCCTTCGCCCGTCTGTCCATGGCCTTTTTGATCGACAGGATATTATTATAACTGGCTGACCAGGTTCCTTGTCTAAATTTCTTACTATATTTTCAAATTACTTAAATCTTACGTCTCATTGATTCCGACCATATTCCTCACCAGGCCGGTAATTCGTTGGACCGCAGACTTCTCGACTTTCTTCAGTCCCGGAGCCTTGGCCATGTTTTTAACCTAAAAAGGGAGTAACAGGTGAATGGGGGACTCACTTTAAAGCCGTGGGAATCACTCTTGCTGACGCTGTCGACAACCAATCGGTAGGGACTTCTTTTTACTCGGTTAAAGTTTATCCTCCTTGGCTGGAGATCATCTTCATAGCGGAACGGGAGCTTCTGAAAGGAAAACTCTATTAAAAAGACGAGGAAATGGTAAAGGACCAGGAACTCCAATGCCCGTGGGCCCCGAAGCGATTATACCCTCCGCCGGTCAATTTCTTTGGCTGTATTCGTTTCAAGAACTTTATACTAGAGTCCAGAATGTTTAAAAACTTACCCCGTGAGATAAATAGCGCGGGAAGTATGGATCCGGCCGGGGAAGGACCTCTACAGTAATGCTTCCAATCTGCTGGCGATATTTCTTCGGATTAAAAGCATAGTGGTTGTAGGGCAGGAAGGGGCCATAGGGAGATGTTAGGAAACTTCTAAAATACCAAAAATTAGACTAAAACGGTCCTTTACTTGGATATCTGCTTCCTTTCCTCCACCAGCTCCAGATGTCTTTCCCTCGCCGCTATGAGACACCTAGCCGCCGAGACAATATCGCGTCTGTCGGGAATTCTATCCAAACAATGGTAGAACTTATTCTTATTTTCTAATAAGAGTCGTATAAAGGGAGAATTAATAACTTCAAACCTTTATTAAGTTTCTTCCAGAGGTCCTTCCCCAGCTGTCCCATTATGGCCTTGATCCCGTGGAGATACCAGTTGTAATGAAGAGTTTGCACTTTTTCATAGCCTTCTCTATCTAACCTCACGTCGTCGAAGTCTTTTTCTCTGACGAATTTTAAGGATAATACTAAAATTAGAATTTCTTGGTGATAACGGTGATATCCTTACCTGTAGGAAAGGCAAGCAGTAGGGGTAAGGAGAGGCGCGCTCTCATTCTAGGAAGAATTCCAAATTCTGGCAATTGGTACCTTTTAGCAGCAGAAAAATATGAAGTAGACGGTCTAAAATTATATGAAATGGGAACAAAATGATACAGAAATGACCAGTTAGCCAAATCTAGTTTAGAGAGGAGGTGAAGGTGGATGACCGGTCTAGCGAAAACTCAACCAACCAGCCAGGCCGGTTAGTATCATTAACTGGTACAAAATTGAACTTTATGGTAGTAGAAATAAAATATGAACCATGCCCAAAGGAACAAAAACATTCGAATGGTTTCAAAGTTGCTTGGCGAAGGAATTGATGTGAAGTTTCTCGAGTTGCGGCGCTTTGGTGACTATTTTAGAGTCCTGACTCATTTAGATCACCACCATTTTTTTCAAGAAAACTGGGAAGACTCTCTAGGATCCCGTAGAAAGTTTCCAGCTACTAACTAATAGCTAAAAAAACTTTGAAGCGCTCTCCGACGCCCTACCTTCCTACTGAGCACGGTTGGTTACGAAAAAATGACGGCAAAGGTTCCTAGACGTGACTACAGTAGACTATGAACATTTTGGAAGGGTTTAGAGGACAGAGTGGGCTAAAATGATGGGCAATATCCTACGGTAGCTCGCCCTGAGGACACTAGGATGAATGGCTCGTGTTGCCCTCCCCACCCGAGGGCTTTCCTGCCTCGCTTCCTCCCTTCACACAGCCTCCGAAATCAGCTAATCCCCCTGTTTAGTTCAAGGACGACTGACATAATTTTCTGTCTCTCTATAACTTCAACAAGTGGATTATCGCCAGGAAGAGGACTTTACGGAAGGAAGTGGCAGGCAGGCCGGGCGAGGGGTTAATCGGACCAAATAGCTCACAATAGAGGAGGGAGAGAGCGAAAAGAGATCCTCAGGGCAGACTATGGAGTTCGGGATTATATACCCTCTGGGGGCTGTCTCCCCTCTTTTTTCTGTCTCTCTCGGATCCTTTTGTAGCGAAAAGAGTTTGGAGACAGGAAAAGGTCTTCGTCTTCTTCTTTTTCTTCCTCTGCGATCATCAAAAGTTTATGTCTCTCTGTACTCTAACCACGATTGTCGAAAGAGATTGCCGGAGAGGCGATTTTATGGCAAGGATTTAATGATCTCGGGGAGGAACTATTTTTACAAGGGGGAAGGAAGAAAAAGTGGGCAAGGCAATTCTTTAAAGCTGACGAGGCTTAGCCAGGGAAAGGACAGGATAGCTCGGCTCGGTCCTCGATAGTCCGACTTCCTGCACCCGTAAAGTCTCGGCAGGAGGAGCATCTTTATTCAAAGCTGTTATACCTTTGTCTTGCCGAGACTTTACGGGTGCAGGGGATCGGACTATCTTGGACCGAACCAATAAATCCATCCTCTATCAAACTAACCCTGAAAGAGCAGAAAAATGGTCAGAAACTCTCGAAATTCCCTCTGAATTCTGGCCCAGAAGTCATTTGGAAACTCTCCCGAAAAACTACAGAAAAAGAGATCCATCTTTTTTGGGTGAAAATTCTCGGTACAGTCGGAAATCATCCCAAAATGGTCCCGCTTCATTTGATCCGAAGTCTCAGTCTTTTTTCCCCCAAAAAGGGCTGGAAATCTGAATTTTCCAGTAAATAATGAATCACTCTACACAAACAACGACTTGTGGCAAGTGTCTGTACCTTTTTGTGGTCTATGATGACTAATTTTCTCGCCGCCATAAAATGAGGTTCACTCTCAAGACGCCAAGTTTATGGTAAGCAGAAAAACAGCGTGATCAAGTTCGTCTGTCCGGAAAAGTCTAACGAGACTATGAAAAAACGGCGACCGAGGTCTGGATTCTCTAGAAATTTGTATGCAGATTCTGATCCTATTGGACTTTTTTCTTCTAAACTATCCTTTAAATTTTATAGGTTACGGTAGAAAATATGTAACAATTCAGTCAAAGGGCGCCGCCATGGAGTAATGACACCCTGACTCATCCTCCACAAATTCCAAACCACCAAAAGTGATGTCATATTGCTGGTAACTGATCCGTCGTTCACCCTTTGTAGTTTAGAATCGAGAAATCGAGAAAAATGAGGACATACGAAGTGTTTGACAAGATTAGCCGCGAAGGATAAATCCGGGGGTGAATAGCCGACGTACAGACGGTTCGGAACAGTATTTGGCAACGTCCTTTGACCAAGAAATCCGCTCACGCGACGTGGGGAGAACTGGGGGAGATCAAAACGCCAAAATGGAAAGACTGTGGAGATTAATTTTTCAGATCCTTTTAGGAAAATAAGGGGTCTTCGTTTGAAATCCAGATGGTTCTCACAAGGGAAGTACCCGAACTCGTCTTCACCGTTTTCGCTGATTTTATGTGTATTGTGTAGCCCTATACCAGTGATGTAAAAAAACAAAAAAATTAGCAACTATACCGCGGAGGGCGAGGAGCTAGACCATTTTGAAGGTCAAAAGCCTGTTATTTTAACTCATTTTCTCGTCTTCATAACTTTTGATCCTTACACACTAGAAGGCTCCGGTTTGTTTCTACATAGGCAGAATGACGTGCTGAATAAGCACAGCACAGAAAAGAGCCACTGACCCTCGATAATTTTGAGTAGTTCCATGAAATTCGTGAAACAGCCTCCGACCTGGTTTTCGAAACTCTCTAAAAGCGTTATTTCCTTTCGAAAACCGCTAAAATTAGTACCAATCAGCTTATCTCGATGAGATGAGCCTAGCGACACCAATATCAACTAAGTTAAAACTCCCTCGCCAATGTCGAAAAATCGACCAAATGGTCAGGAACTGGGCAAACCGCCACTTTTCGAACTTTCGAAACTGCCTACGATATTGGTGTCGTTAGACTCATCTCAACGAGATAAATGGATTGGTCGCAGTTTCAGCGTTTTTCAGAACGAAATAACGGTTTTAAAGGGGTTGGAAATCCGGCTCACTGGTATAGGGCTACATAATACACATATTCTGTTGCTGACTCAGAATTAATCGCCGGCTCGAGATAACACCACCATCGCTGTTGTAATGAGGGAGGTTTTGCTCATCTTCTTCACTTTTTCGGTCATTTCTACAGGTAAACAACTAGACCTTACTATATATGAATATAACCTATATCAGCTTGTCCGTCATAAAATTCTGAATAAGATAGACATAAAAAAATAATCAAGGTCGAATTATTCGAGCGCGACGAGCATTTGGTGAGTTTTTGGGTGCGGTGAGGAAGAACGTTGGCCCCCTATATTCTTGCTAAACAATCGATAAACCCTCCAATCTCAGATTCTGTTTCCCATTTGTTGCCTTCTCCGCTGGGGAAGGCTATCCAAAATATCTGACCAAATCTTTCGATAGGTCAGAGCGCTTACAAACCTCAAGAGGTTGAACAAGTAATTTGCTGACCGAAAAGCTGGCGCCTGGAGGTCGATGGCGCGAGCTGCCGAGTCTTTACGGGTGCAGAGCGCGCGGCGCGCCAGTAACTTCCCAGTTGCGGAACACCTGGTCTGGTAGTGTTTTTAGTTATTGAAGTAAAAATTATGCCTCTTCTTTGGTAAAAGAAATTTTTTACTGGGAGATGAGAGTAGATCCATTCGATGGCGTCTCTCGCCGTCTACAAGGAGAAATTCTTTCATCAGCTTGGAAGCGTCACAGTGAGGAATCGACAACGTTTTACCAGAATTAAGCCCTTCTATAAGCCTCGACAAAAGTAGACCACTCATAGAAAAAGGCTTAATTCTGGTAAAACGCTGTCGATTCCTCACTGTGACGTTCCAAACGGTTAGAAACCAGCTCAGCTATCTGACGGCGAGAGGCGCTATCGAATGAACCTTGTTTTCAAGAAAAAAATTTTCCAACCTGAACGAAAAACACCAAAGGGGGGACCAAGGCAAAAAATGTTCATTTTTGAACACATGGAAAGGAAAGTTTGTTAATCGAACGCGGTGCACATTTGGTGAGGTTGGCGAGCTGGTGAGGAGTGGCAATCGCCATAGTTTACAGCTGTAGAATTTGGTATTTATTATGTTTTTACCACTTCAGGCAATTGAGGAGAGTGCTAGAAACGTTTACTTGAATTGGGTCATTTTCTCTTCTTTTTTACAGTCAAGGCTACTGTAGGAGAATCAACTTCTATAAATTTCTTAATTTTACCAAAGAAGAGGCATAATTTTTACTTCAATAACTAAAAACACTACCAGACCAGGTGTTCCGCAACTGAGAAGTTACTGGCGCGCCGCGCGCTCTGCACCCGTAAAGACTCGGCAGCTCGCGCCATCGACCTCCAGGCACCAGCTTTTCGGTCAGCAAATTACTTGCTCAACCTCTTGAGGTTTGTAAGCGCTCTGACCGATCGAAAGATTTGGTCAGATAAATTTTGGATAGCCTTCCCCAACGGAGAAGGCGATAAATGGGAAACAGTCTGAAATTGGAGGGTTTATCGATTGTTTAGCAAGAATAGGGTGGGAAAGTAGCCTTGAAGTCATTAGAGCTGCTGCTGCCAGAACATCGTCTCTTTATGAGGAGTATCACCGGCTGGGTAAGAGGGGTCTTTCACTAATTTTTCGCCGAGTTTTTGAAGATTTTACGACGAATATCCCAGAGTGGTGGCAAAGCCTACTTTATTCACTACACTATACTTTAGTCGGATGAACTTGTACGTGTATAATTTTCTCGTTGAGAATTGCCTGCTCGACCGTATAACTGAACTGTTTTCCATAATAGGTGGTAAAGGACATAGTCACATTAGCGAAGAATGCTGTCTCGTCGTCAGCTACGTCATTAATTTGTATGTTGACCTTTAAAAAGACGTGTTAGCCAACGTCATAATCAATAAACTGACACTGTTCATATAACCGGCATTCCTTTTTATAATAGCCAAGATCTGGTCATGTCCTCTGGCTACGAAGCCGAAGCCGTCAACGGATATAGTGGCATCCGGAAAGTAGAGCTGAATTTTCCCTTGGGTTACTGTAATGGACCGACAGGAGCTTACCTCGTCGACCAAAGTCTCATAAGATCCAGAATTGTAAAGCTGCAATTGTCTTAGATTGATCTTGGCAGCAATGCTGGCAGTGTCGCCGTATGTAGCCACGGCAGTGGAGACCAGGAAGAGGAGAAGACCGAGCAGACCAAACATCTCGAAGACAGGAATATAGACCACTTTTGGGGTTATATACACGGGGTTGTCTCCCCATTTCTGAATTCATAATGATCTCTCCCTGTCTGTGAATTAATAATGAGCCGTGTAGACTGTCTTGCAGATGTGGGGGAAATTTTGTAACCTTGCAGAAAAGGCACTTGTATAGTGCAGAAGAACAACCAGCCGACGTTCCTCAGAGTAACTCCCAAACAGGAAAGAGGCCTTTAACTTTACAAGTTTCCCTCCCAAATGAGCTTCAGGATCTTCTCCACTGAGTAGAAAAAAGAAACCATTAAATAATGGAATCCGGAGGTTGAATTCGACTCGATCCAGACTGAGTATACGGTAGTGCACCCGTAATGTCTCGGCAAGACAAAATGCACCTCCGTTGTGTAACTGTTTTGAATAAAGATGATCTACCTGCCGAGACTTTACGGGTGCAGGGGATAGGGCTATCGAGGGCCGAGCCATCAAGGCAACCCACTTTACTCGGTCATGTCGGCCCTCGTTCATATCTCCTGCTTTCTCTTTTTTTTTCTACAATGAGAAGAAAGCCACAAAGTGTCACATGATGTCTGTCTCATTATGAATTCACGAATAGCCAAATTTATGGGACGCACATAACCCCCAGTCGGGGAATTTTCTCCATTTCCATCTTCGAGAATGTCTCGTGTGATTGTTCTCGCCCTCTTCTTGACTGTCACCGTCGTGGCCACATATCAGGAAACCCCTCTTGAGATCGCTACAAGAATCAACAAGAGAGATCGCGAGCTTTATAATGCTGGAAAGTTTGCTGAATTGGTTGATGAGGTGAGTAGTACAGAATACAGTAACCCCAGCCATTTTCCAGCTGTATACCGAGGATGCCGTGGTAGAATTCTTCCACGCGGGCCCCATTGCCACGGGGCATGCTCAGATCTTGACCATTTTGGAAAATAGAACCGACATCATCACTGAAGTCAGTTTTTTAGGCTTATCACTAAAAGACAAATTTGTTTTAAAGGTCACCGGCCTTGCGATTCAAAATGTGGTTGATAATTCCACTTTCGATGTTGGATTTGTCTCGCTGATGGTCGAACGGGACAATGGCACCGTATTCCACCACTACCAGACCGATCAAGCAATTGTTGATGGAAAAATTGTCTACGAAAGATCCAGACGACTTTAATAATTGCACTTTTTGAATAAAAATTTTGGCCAGCTGTTTTTCTGAAAGAGTCTCCAAAAAATGCGCCTTGCTGGCTAGTTACCCGGAAATCTTTCCAGAGGTGAACGGGTGACAGTCACCAAAGAACAGCAAACTTTCTTCTCCACCTGAAAATAGCAAATTTCCGGTCACGGGAGCTTTTCGCGGCTGTCAAGACTCTTACTTGAACCTTTCCTCTCCCCTCGGTGCTTAGCTCTGCTCACGTGGCCAAGATCATAAACCAGCCGATCCATTGACCCCCTTTTTTCCCTCGTGAGAAACACAGAGAGAGCTGTGAGTAATCTCTAATATTTATTTGATATGCCTGGGATATTTATCTTGGCGAGAAGAACGCGATAGAGAGTCGATCTGTGCGCACAACGTGATAAACACAACACCTCGTGGCAACGGATTGCGTAGCCGGCGGTTGGAGTGGATGGCACTGGGCGACAGCCACGCAGAGAGTGCGGAAAGTTGAAAAAGTTCTGGGAATGAACAAAGAGCAGCGACGCTTTTGGAACAGATCTGTTGAGCCGTATTATGCTGGTTGGAATCCATATTCTTTTGACTAAAAGCCCCCGAGACTTTGATAGTTTTTATTTGGTCTTCGATAGAACACACCTTCAAGAGTTTTAGTATGAGATTATCACGGTTTCCAGAAACAAAATACAGTACTTTTTCAAGTTGTAAATGTATTCGTGCCTTCCTAGGAAACCCTCAAAAGTTATGAAAACAATGTATAAAAAAGCAAAAAAAGCCTTTTGACCGCCGCGGGGATCGAATGGACAGCATGTCTTGTATTGATACTTTCGTCTCCTCGTCGCGAAAAAAAAACCCCTGTCTCGTCTCGTCTCGTGTCTGAAAACCCCCGTCTCGCACAACCCTGGACTGTATGCATACTATAGGTTTTTTTCCGATCGAATCAGTTTTGAAACCACCTTTTTTCGAGTAAAATTTTGGTGGTTTGAAAAATTGCGCCCGCATGCGGCTCGAGTGGTCTCAAGGGAAGAGAAACTACGGTATCCCTATTTTTCGGAAAAAAAACTATATTGGACAACTTCTTTTAATTTTAGCACGCCCCTGTCGGTTCCAAAGAGTCCGTGGATGAATTGTCAGGTACGTAGAAGGGGTTCTCTCTCGTGCCGTAGAGCTGTTTTCTTCGTTGGGGTTCTCCATCTCTGTTCAGAGCAGTTATTCCAACTCCACAGCTCGTCGGCAATGGAAGACCCTTGCCCAACAAAATCGAGCGTACTCTTGACGATTATCCGGTCCATTGGAGTAATAAAGGCTCCAGGCTGAATTTTTTTTACAAATCTGATGTGATTCTTCCTCTGGAAACCTTATACTTCTATTTTTCGTTCATCCTCCCGGTCCTTATATTTTTTCTTTTTTCTTCTTTTTCCACCGATTTCCATTGCAAAATATTCCGCTCCCCCCGTATAAGATCTCTGCAGCAGCAGGAGCGTAGCAAGCATGCGTAGATTCCCTTCAGTGTAATATTTTCGTATAGCTCGCAGTTCCTCGTTCTGTCCAAGTTCACAGGATGAAAAACAATTTCATTTTTCAAGAAAAAGAAAAAAAAGAACGAAAAGAAACTCTATCCCTTGTTTTTCTTGGCGCTCTTGGATCTTTTCGACTTTTTCGCCCAGTTTTCTGCAAAGGAGCATATTACGGCGGCGATCTTTTTTCCTCTGAAATGCAACTCTTACCGCGTGACACCAAATAGTTTAAAAGCCATCAATCATGTGAAAAAGCAGATGTCACTCGTTGAGGTGGAAGACAGGAGGCGGCAGATGACCTCATTTGTTATCATAAGACGGAAGTTCGGCGGAGGCACAGCTCGCCGAGGTCGGCACCTCAAAGGTCTAAAATGGCTAAAATGGTCCCGCAGCGACCACATGCCAGTTTTTTATATATGCGTTTCTACACATTTTCATGTGTTTTCGATGTTTTATTCGGTCTTATCGACCCCAAATTACAGTAGAACAAAAAATAAAAATATTCGTATTCGATGCAGAAAAAAAGGGAGATTCTACAGCAATTTTGGCACCAAAATCTGTTCATGTTTTCATAGTGAAAAGTATAAAAAACTATATATCTTTGCAACGATACAATTGTATTATCCGCAAAAATTGCTGTAGATTCTTTGAACTATGCCCGATCGAATGCAATTTACAGAAAAAAGTAAGAATGTGTCGTTTTTTCATGCTGAGTGCGACAAAGTTGTATTGGCCGAAGAGCAAAAATTGCGTTGGTCCCGGCACGCTCACTGTCGCGCCGACCTTTCTTCTTCCGCGGCGAGCTGTGGAGGACCTTGAACTCGAATTTTGAAATATAGTCCATTCAAATTTCGCGGCGCATCTCCGTTGCGGGACCAACTTACTTCTCACCTGGCCCCGTAGCGGAGATGCCCCGCGAAATTTGAATCGAAGTCTATTCCGTTGGAAATGGACTAAAGTCTAACTTTTGAAAGGGAACGATTTTGGTCCTGAAGAGGGGCAGGCAAAGGAGTAAAAAGGTTCTGGAAATTCCGCGGGACAAAAACTTCATATTGTAGCGTTTCTTGGTCTTTGTTAACCCCCACCCTTTTCTACCATCCTCTCTTCTTTGGGGGTGGATGTTCGGCGCTCTTTGCCATCGCGCGCGCAGTGCCCCCTTGCGTATTGTTGGATAAAGACACGAAGAAAAGAAATGCAGGGAGAAAGATCTCAAGGTACACAAGGCGCTGCTGCGCGTTCGCCTCCCGGCAATCCACTCGAGTTTTCTGCTTTGATAAAAAGAAGTCGCCTCTCCAGAGGCGCGGTTTCACACGCCGACAAACAGAGAAAACTTCCCTGAGCCTCTTCACACGGTACAAGTGCACTCGGCAGAGAAAAAGAACAAAAAATAGGCGAGAAAGTTCTTGAACTCTGGGTGAGGACAGGAAAAGCTTCGAAGAGAGTAAGAGAAGCGTATTTCTCCCCGGATTGTGGATTGGTTTCTTCGACCTCTTGTAGAAGGAGAGGAACATCATGTCCGTCAAGTGATTATACAAATAGAACGGCTAATAGTACAGGGAGTGGTTTATTTCTGGGTGAAGAGGCCGACGACTGGTAAAATTGTCTAAACAAGTGAATCTGTCGGTTAAACCTCAAAAACAACTGAGGTCCCACTCGCTCTTGATGGTCCCGTAACGAACATTTTAACAGTTTTATAGGTTCCCATTACAGTGTGCCGTTAAGTAAAACTAGGACAAGGATCAATCCCCCTTCCCAAAATCGCTATTCTTCGAGAGAGAGAGCCTCTAATTTTTATTGTTCTGACCAAAGGGAAGTCCTAATAACCAGGATCCCTAATAAACTGACGACTGCACTTTTTCGTCTACGGTATAACCTAATTTTGATGGTGTATAGGTGAGCTCTGTCCACGTTCTTTGTGCATCCGTCTTCCTCCCCCCGTTTCCGGACTGTTCCAGGTTTACGTGCGCGTAAACTCGGAAAGACAAGTGCCGCTCTCGGGGGTCACTACGTAAAATCCCACGTACTACAGAAGAAACATTCATCTTTACACCCCCTGTCTACGCGGCCTCCTTGTTCCTTTAAAATACCGCCACCCGGCTCCACTTGAACTTGTAATTCAGCCTGCTCGAGTACTTCAAGTCTGCAAAAGTTTGTATTATTCGGGGGGGGCGAATGTTCTGATCAGTGATACCGATTTTTATCCACGTTCCACTTTTCAAGGGGGATTATACTACATAACTTCTCTTCCCTGACTATAATAAAGATTTGTGATCATTCCTGGCACGTGGCCAGAATCGAGCAGATGTCGAAATATCACATTTCAACGAGGAAAACACTCGAAATTCGAGAGGGTTCTTTGATCTTTATCCGGGAGGGAACAGATTTTCAAGGGGAAAAGATCTTTTTGGACTGTCTTTTTGTCGGCCTCGCGCTCTTCCTCCTGGACACTTGAAGTGTCATTTATTTGCAGTAAACAGCGTCCCGAACAACATTCGAAGAACGCCTTTTTTCCGCCTCGTGGCCACCTGTCGCTCTGCATTAAACTGTTTAAATGATTGTTAGCCCTGACCAGCAAGTCGATAAAATCGACGCCGTTCATTTTTTTCAAGTAAAAATTCAAATTAACGTGCTGGAGCGGGGGTTAGAAGATTTCATCCAAGAGGGTCCTAGAGCGAATGCGGAAAGGGAGAAAATCAACCCGTTTGGATTGCAGTCACTTTGGGGCCTTTTACAGTGAAATCTAAAATGGAGAAGCGGGTATACGGTAGTCCAAAACATTAGCCGTTAGAGGCCTAAATTTCACCTGCACAGGCTCCGAACGGCTAATTTCCTTGTTGGACTCATACATTTGCTTCGGGACCCGTTTCCAGACCCTCCAAATCCAGGAAAATTCATTAAAATTAAATGTTTCGTGGGAATAAAGAACCAGAAACACAGATCCGACTAAATGTAACAAGCCGCGATTTTCTGCCCCCACCCGGCTCTCTTCTAACACCTCGAACATCATTTTTTTCCTACTGTTCTCCTTGAAACCCTGGCACAGTCAAGGGAAGAGTCAACCAGTTGAGATGTCCTCGTGGGGATAGTTCAAGAGTCAGCCGCTAATCGGTGGTGGCTCTTTCTCGAAGATTACAGCAAGGTGCTCTCCACGTGAGGGGCGGTGCCTCCACCTCCTAGGAATGAGAGCGGGACTCCGGGCATCAACAATAGCTACGCGGTCAGTCGGCTCACACTGGCAGCCAGCAGCAGCTGGATCCCAGGACTAGGACCGCGCTTCTTCTTCTAGGGATTTTGACCCCTGAAATGGGGGTTCAGTTCCAGTTTTTGAAATTTTGGTTCTTTTTTTTACAGTATCCTTGGTTTGCGGCGCCCTTTCTTCGACTTCCTTGGTCCATTTCAAGCAGTTTTTTGGGCAGAAACTTATCAAACCAACTCTATACAGTAACCTGCTTTCCAAATTTATCAAATTGAAATTGCTACACCCCAAGTCTTCAAAACAACAGTTTTCTTTAATTTTTTTTAAATTTATTGGGAGCGTTGCTCTCTTTGAGCCAATTGGCAGCGTCCAGCTCACTTCATTCTTAATTTTACTTGAAATATTTTCTGCTTTAATTTCTACAGTACCTCATGGCTCTTCTGCTCTTTTTAATCCGAAAATCTTGCAGAAAATGGTGAACGCTGACATGCTCAAGGCGCACTCCTCCAACTACAAGCTATCCAAGGATAACGCCGGAGAAATTTACAGACAGTGAGTTTTTTTTTGCCCGTTCTTACTGTATTTTCCTTCCTTTTTATCTTTTCCAATTAAAAAATGAGTCTTCCTTTTAGACTGTTCTCCATGCATAAGGATATGGCCAACTATTGGGACGCCGAGGATATTGACACGGATTCCATTGTCAAGTCCCAAAAATTCATCATGAATGGTCAGCAGCTTCTTCCCATTTTCTTCCGGTAGGCAAATCTTTTCGCTCTGGGACCCAAGGATCTTTCTAGACTACCCACGGCCGTGACTGATGACCGCAACTGGAGGAGAACCCTCAGCGAGTACAAAGAAATCTTCGAGGATGTCAACGCCCCCATGTCCGAGTGGAAGGTATCTTTCCCTTCGAGGCCCTTATAAATTTTGATGTTATTAGAACCTGAAGGACCCCTTCCTCGAGACGATGAGACTCCACGCCGGGGGATTGACCGCCGAGCAGAAGAAAGAATGGAGCGCTCTCTTGGACAAGGCCTACGTTGACATGAAGGGATTCGGATGGTATTGAACCCACCCCTCCCCGTCCCCCAAAAAACCCAAGAAAACAGAAGATATTGTGACAAAAGACACTGTGTAACGCCCTCAGTATTTCTTTTCTCTTCTTCTTCATATATATCTCTCCCTCTTTACTATTGAAAATAAACGGCTGTACATAAAGTTGTGCTCGTCTTGAAGCAGAAATCTCCCCCCGGAAATCCCCCAGAAAATAGAGTATTTATTTCATTTCTTTCTTAATCTTATCTATACAAGCGTAGACCTGCTTCTGTAGCCTATTGAAGGTGAAGACGTGCTCTCCCGTGCCGGCTTTCATGGCATTGGTCAAGTAGGCAATGACCAGTCCCTCCTTTGGGTCGATCTTCACCTGCTGGCCACCTATTCCACAGTGACCCAGCTGCCATTCTCCGTGAGGACTCTTCGTGTAGTGGAAGCCATGACCTTTACTCAACACCTCGCCGATGGTATGGTCCATAGCGTTGGGGAAGACGGGCATCAGCAACTTCTGAAAGGGTCTTACATGGAAAAGGGAGAAGACCCGGCTCTCCTAATAAAAGAGCTGATGGTTTTTGTTTTTCTTTTTTATTACAGTATCCCTGCACCAAAATTGAAAATATATGAGCTGAGTTGTTATTTTAAAGGTCTAAAACAATCTAAAACCATCAGAATTGGCTTTAAAATGGCCCAGATAAGAACAAATTCGATCAAAAAGCTGTGTAGCTCTGTAAAGAGCCCCGATATGCAAATTCTTCAAATTTTCGGCGATTTATAGAATTAAGAAGACAAAAATTATCCAATGAATGAAAATAAATACCTCAAAAAGTCGCTGAGAGACTAGAGAGCCCTCCAGGAGGAGCTGATGTGTCTGAGCCAGCGCCCTAGCCGTGGAGACGGCATTGACCGCCGGCTGACCAGCTATCCGAAGCTCTGGATTGTTCCACATTGTCATGTTCTGGAAGATATCGGTGGCTTTTGAGTACAGGTAGAGATAAATAGGGAAAAAGACTCACCGATCCGAAATTCTTCAAACTCTTCATTTCCTTACTGAAATTACCCTTGGGATTGTAGAAATTCTTGGCTATTATGGCGTTTTGCTTATCGTAGACTATTTCTCTGGAAGAAAAATGTGAGGAAACGGACAAAAAAGGAGAGAATAAAGATAGTTTTCGAGTAGGATCCATAAAAACTGGTCGGAGGGGATGGACTTGGATTTTAGAGATCTGGAGTCCGCCAGAAGCAGACTTTCCCGGTTACTGTAGTCAGGAAAAAGGCCTAACTGTAGAGAGAAGGTAAGACAGATTCTGGGGTCATCCTAGCCCAAACATCTGAGAAAATCGGGATTGGGGCAAGGATTTGAGGGTCTGGGGCCGACGAGTAACGAGATTTTGACGGCTACCATGAGCAGGGGACCAATCCTGACGATTCAGGCACCGGGGAAAGAGTGTCCCAGGCCTTTCCACCACCTCCTTCCGCCCTTTAAAGAACAAAGAGACCCACTTTGCCGCGAGGATATTGTTCGTCTTCATAAGCCGGGCAATCCGTCCCTCCTCCTGGGCGCAGTCCCCAATATGAAGGTCGATATGATGCCGATCCGCTACTTCATCTCGGAAGAATTGGCCGATATACCTCTTCTTCGGATCGATTCTTTTAAAAAGCTGTAATTTTATGCCCAATAAAAAGAAGAATTGTGTGATTACCAGGTCGAGAATATGGCCATAGCTCAGGGCCTGATAGGCTGTCTTCGTCCCCGGCGGATAAGCCGGCATCTGTGCCTCAATGGTGGCGGCAATCTTCTCCGGGCAGGTGATCTCATCCATCGTGTAAACAATATCCAAAAAGGGGAGACCCGACTTGTGGGCCAGGAGCATCTCGATGGTGATGGATTCCTTGCCATTTTGACCAAACTCGGGCCAATATTTTGTGACCAGGTCGAGATAGTCACAGAGGCCGCGATCAACCAGGATGGCGAAGCAAATGGCACTGATACTCTGGAAAGGCAAGGCACGAATTTATACAAATCAGCAATTTTCATGAACGTATCGGTAATAAACCGTATATGGGGCTATTGAAACGATTATTTTGGTGCCTTCAATGGCTAATGGCAGTGCTGATCGCAACGATGACCGGGGCGTCGTAGTGTGTGCCCTGTGTTTTTCAAGCAGAAGACTCGAAAAATGATACAGTCCGAGTTTTAGACCGTACACATTCTAAAGAGCTGGCCAGGTTGGTTTTGGGAGTGTCTAGCGGGGCCCGGCCCGGTTGTCACCGCTTTTCTGAAGGATCCAGGCTATTACCCTGGTCGTCTTCTCTTTCCACCCCTTTTTACCCAAAAACTCCAAAAATTCCTACCTTTGTACAGCTGAAGATGGTCGTGAGGGTATCCTCCCTCCATATCCTTCCATATTTCTTCTCCGCATATCCTCCCCAAACGTCGACGACCTTCTTTCCCTGATAATACACAGCAAAAGCCGCTCCTCCCAATTCCCAGCCTTCTTTGAAGTTCTTCCTTTAAAATGTCCACCATCTAAAGAAGGGGAGAGTGACCTACGTGAAGGATTCCCTGACTTCTTCAAATCCTACATCACATTGTCCGTCGATAGGGATCGGGGTCTTTCTCAATAAAGTCATAATAGTATAATAATCCTGAAGGTGTCGGCGGGGCGGGGCAGCTGTCCACCGGCCACAAACAAGCCTTGGCCTTGGAAAGGGCAGGGAGGGGCAGCAGCCGGTTGCGAACCGTATCAAATCTAATTGGGCAGTCAGTCCTGAAACGGGAAAATAGAATGTGTAAGAGAAAATGATCCAGGGGGTATTTTTACCTTGTTATTGAAGAAAAAACGGGGAGAGCCACAGTTAGACAGTTAGACAGTTGGGTAACAAGAGTATAGCAGCAGGTGGGTCAGGCCGAGGTACCTTGAGACGGACGTTACAAGACTGGTTTTGTGAATTGATGCAAAAGAATAGCAGAGGGGCATTTTATGATTCTGGAAAGAAGACTGAGAACAGAAGGATCCTGAAAAAAGTGGAAAATTGACATTTTTAGGGAATCTTACTTTTCAGGGAGATTTTCAGAGGTCGGCGCGCCGAAACCATTTTTTGACTCTTTCGAGGCCATTTTGGATGGGGTTTTTAGCGGAATTACGTTCTACTGGTCAAAAATGGCCTTGTGTCGAGTTTATTTCACCCCGAATATGCCATTTCGGGCGCGAGGCTCGATCCTGCCCGATCAGATGCCCTTCCTGGTCCCTAGGGGCGAGAAACTCCAGAAACCCCGGTCTCCTTCGATTCGTCTTCCTGCCTTTCTTTTTCTATCAGCACGTGGTTCACTCTGACTCATAAAATACAGATCTTTGACTAATTTCCTCCCCTATTTATCCACCACTTCAGATTTGCCACTCTGGAGCTCTCCGTGGTTGCGAAAAAGTATAACACACCAGCAGGCACACACTCTTGGGTGTGGTCAAAGACTATCGCCCACACTTGATGGATAGGATCCGTTGCAGGGAGAACAGCAAGGCATCAATACAGGGACAATACAGAAGGGGAACAAAGGATGTCACGTGTAATGAATTGTAGAACGATTGCAGTTCCCTGGATTTTCTTGGGGTGGATTCAAGAAGACGGGCAACGATCAATGGGGGTTACGAGAATCAGATCCACTGCACCCGTAAAGTCTCGGCAATACAAGGATATAAAAGCCACACAGTTTTGTAACAAAGATGATCTTCCTGCCAAGACTTTACGGGTGCCGGGGATGGCCCTGTGTGGTGTCGTGTACCGAGCCTTGAAGAGCAAGCCCCATTTCTTGGGCGACAACTATTCTCGAGAAGGAAGAAGACCAAGGAAGGAAAGCAACAAGGAAAAGCACGAAAAAAAACATCACAGAAGTTAGCCGTTTATTTTTTTCTCGGAGAACTTTATCTTTTTCATAAGATTTGGCTTTATCTTGTCGTCTTCTCCGCCGGAAAGTTTTCTATTAATTCGTTACATTTATTGTACTCGCTTTGAACCCTTTCTCATTTATTTGGCATCTTCTCCCGCCGCTACTTCTTCTTCTCGGCCTTCTTCTTCTCTCCTCCTTTGCTCTTCTCCTTCTTGCTCTTCTTCCCTCCTCCTCCACTACTCGCCGGCGGCTTCTTTCCCGCACTTTTCGGATCCTTCGTCATGCTGTTGCTCTCCCGGCTCTTGGCTGTCTTCTGCTGCTGCTTCTTCCCAGCGCTGCTCGAGTTGGGCGCGGCGACCATTTTGCTCGTCCCCTTGCGGGCGACACTTCCCGCCGTCATTGACTTGGCCATAGTCGTCGGTTCGTTCTTAGCAGTACTGGCAGGGGCCGGCTTTCCAACGCTGGCCGGCTCCTTCTTCCCTCCAGTACTCATCGGAGCCATCTTGGGGGCTTCCATCTTGTTCGGGACCGGTTTGACCGCGTCCTTCTTGCTTCGGCCGGTCCCTTCCTTCTTCTTGCCCTTGCTCTTCGTCGTCGTTTCCTCGTCCTGCTGCGTCTTCTCCATCACCAGCTCCCCCTCGGCCTTCTTCTTCTCCTTTTCCTCCTCCCTCTTCATCTCGCTCTCACTTATCAAACTGACCAGCTGGCTCTCCGGTACGAGTGTCTGCGAGTCACTCACGATATACGTGATACAGTCCTCCGTATCCAGTTCGTACTTTTCTTGGTCACTTCCTATATCAAAGACCTTATTCATCTCGTTATCAAAGACCACTTCCTTCAGGCTAATATTCTTCTGACCCTCGTAGTCATGCGAAATGGGCTTGCTCTGCCCGGCTCGGAATAGCAGAGGCCCGGTGAAAGTGAACGTATCCTTGCTAATAACTCCCTCCTCTATGTTATGGTTTTCTTCCTGCTCGCCGGCTTTCTCGTCAGTTGAGGCGGTAGCAGTTGCTGTAGACGATGTTTTAGAGATTATCGTGGTCTGTGCTGATTTTCGTAATGGGACCGCTTTCTTAGTCGGCAAGGGGTTTGTCGGCTTCTTTCCCTTTTCCTTGCTGTTCTTGTCCTTCTTCTTCTCGCCGCCACCACAGCCCAATTTCTTCTTTATCCGCCCCCAGTATTTCGTCTTCCTCAGCAGGCAAATGCCGATAATTACCAGAACGGCTACTAACAAGACGATGATACTGGCAACAACCAGGATAACTGTATTCTTGCTGAAACAATCCGATAAACTGGACTGAACAATTTTGACTCACCTCACCCCACTACTTCCAGCTGGAACGGCGGTGCCAGCGACGGGTGGAGGTCCTCCTGAAGCGCGTGGGCCGCCGACGGGAGATCCTGGGCCGCCTCCTAAAATAATGGGGCCGCCACCGGGAGATACTGGGCCAGGTACAACTGGGGTCGGAGTAGTTGGGCATGGTGGAGACTCGACCGCCTTGGTCAGTCCAGTGGGAAGAAATTCACAGATATCACTGTCTGAAAAGTTAAAATTAGGGGCCATATTGACTGAAAAGGGACAGTTTAGCCGCGCCCGTACCCTGGATGAAGATGGAATTACAGTAGTAATATACTTACAAATTTTGCCGGTAACATTTGTCCCTCTCAAAAAGTCCAGCTGATTATCTGTGAGCTCTCCAAGGCGGACATTCCCCTTGACTTCGGTTAAGTTACTGCTAACTGTTCCAGTGGCTCCTACGGCGATTGTCAAGTCACCATCCACCAGTTGACAGACAGACAGTTTGGACAAATCTGTCACCGGCGAGGAGAAGATACATTCTGGAATGATTTGGTTAACTGTCATTTTGAGAGTTAAACTCGCCTCCAAACTCCTGAATAACATTCTTCCCGCCGTTAAACCCTTTTAACTTCTTCAGGAGGGCATCCTCCAAGACGGGGTTTCCGCGGATGGTCAAGGCAGTCGCCGACGCTCCATTCAATTTGTCCTCCGATTCAATTTTGGCAAGCTTGGAATTTTCCCTAATCTCGAGCTTTGGAAAGACGAAAAAAGTTGTGGTCGTTGGCAATTTGATCCGTTCTAACTCGCTGTTCTTCGTTATAACCATACCTAAACAGGTAGGATCATCGTTTTGTACAAAAGAAGCAAAACCAACCTTCTTTCATAGTGAACTCTGTCATTTTAGAGAAGTCCAATTCTGGGACGAGGGTTCCACTTATTTCCATTTGTGTTGAGTCAATCTTGTTCGTGGTCAATTCGAATGTCTTCAGGTTTCCATTATTCGATATTATTATGCTGCCAGAAAATTGCTTTGGAGCATCTATTTTGATCGAAGTCAGCTGAGGATTGTCCTTGATTTCAAGTGTCTCAATCTGCATAATATTCATCGATACTAATTTCAGAATAACATTTTGTAGATTCGGATTATTTGAAATGGTAAATTCTGAAAAGTCACATTAATTGGGAATATTAATAGAAGTGCACACTTGTGATGGTTACCGTGTCCAGAACCGGCATGTTGACTTCGGTTATGGCTGGATCTTCGATTTGAATATTTACCCTCACATCGTCCAATGTCGAAGTGAACGTCTGCCATTTGCCCACATCTACTCCTTTGACATCTAGAGTATACTGGTTGGATCCTTTAGTCTTCATCTCTGTGCATTTGGCGTCGATGACTTCTTGGGCACTTTGGCCGACTAGATCAGTACCTAAAAATGTCTGTTAGTAAACATAAAGAGCAAAAAGCTTACAAACTACTGCTGATCCCTGACGGAGACGGCGATCTACTGACGAGTTACGGAGCATTGTCGAGGAATTGGCTCTTGTCGAGGCTCCGGGCGCCGTCAAAGGTCCATCCTCCGCCGAGTTAGTCCGCGTATTTGAGCTGTTCCAGTTATTGGCCGAGGAGGATGTGGTCGTCGACTGTCCTATCCGACCCTTATCCGGAGGAACAGCAGCTGTCGTCGTGGTTACGGTAGCCGTCTTCTTCGGGACGGACCTCCCAGGGCGGACGCGTGACGGCGCCTCGGCGACGCGTTCCCACAAACCATTCCAAAAGCCGTCACCGGCAGCCACTGCTATCTGAAAAAAAAGAAAACTCAACTGTTATTCCACCGTCAAATTATAATGGAGGAGGGCGGCTTGTTGCTCAATAAAAATGAGTAGCACAGTACCAAGCAGAGTAGAAGGAACAACTTCCTCCCAACCATACAGGAAGGGAAGAACGGTTGGGGCACTTCTAGACGGTTTTTAGCCTGTTAAAACTGAAGCAAGGGGAAAAACAGAGCATATTACAGTCCGTTTTACAGAAAAATACTGGTTGAAATTGAAAATCCAAGCGTTTCATTGCCAAAAAAGGCCCAGAAGACGGGTTGCTCGACAAAAATGACCAAATTCAAAAGAAATTGACAATTAGTTGTTTTTTCGATTCTCTAAAACGCTCAAACGCATCTAACAAACCATAGTAGTAAATAAAATAGCTACAGCTATTACTATTTTCAATTTTACAAGCATTTCTACTTGTGATCACAAGAAGGACGACAAGAACAGTGGTTTCTTCTTTTCCAACAGTTTCCAACATTCCATATTCGTGTTTTGTCGTTGTAATAATTCAATGAAGTTATTGTATATATTTTTTAGATGTAGGAATATCGAAATTTCATGAGATTATCACTCAATTCAGCATCATTTTTAGTTCTTTCTCTTTCTTGACTGGACTGCCCCCGCGCTGTTTACGCGTAACAACGCACCGCTTGCTATTCAAAAAGTTCAAAATTCACACTCTCTTGTTTTCTTCGAATTGTTTATTCTCCCATTTCATGTGATTTTATCATTTGACTATTGATTCCATTTATGCAGAAGTTCTAAAACTATACAGCAGTCTAAAAATATATGCAAATCATTGAACACAGCTCGCTAAATGATAAAAAATCAAAGTTGCCTTGTTCTTCATCATTTTTACAGGGTTTTCAAATATTTTAGCTATTTTTACAGGAAGAGGTTAAAACTGTCACGCCTAACAACATCCGACTCTTTTACGGAAATGGGTGGCAGTAGTGTTATCGATGTAGACAGGCATCGATTTCCATATTGTGTAGTATGGACGCCGCTTCCTATGATTTCGTGAGTTCGTTTCTGTTTTTATCATTCAACAGCTGTTTTTATACGTTTCTCTGGCATAAAGTAATTTTTAGATGGTTTTTTCCTATTATTGGTCACATGGGTATAGCAACAAGCAAAGGAATAATACGAGATTTTGGAGGAAGTTACTACGTAGCTGTAAGATCTTCATTATAAATTTGGCTTCATCTGATTATTCTAGGAAGATAATATGGCATTCGGATGGCCCAGCATGTTTTGGCAATTAGATCCGGATCTTGTAATCGGTGGCGCTGAAGCATATGATCGTGCTATTAGAGACGCTTCCGATGAGTATAAATCGCATTTTGTACGTCAGCATCCCTTTGTTTATACTGCTACTTTAGCATAATATTTGCTGTGATAATTGTCATTCTCATGTAGCGCTAGCTTTGAACAACATGCAGTACGCGGGAAAAACCGATTGGAATATGGTCAACCTAGCTTTTTGGATTCTAATCAAGGGTAGATTTGCAGGGTAAGTAATTCTATTGCTTTTGCTGTAACCTTGATTGCATCTGTATAAAATTCACTTTGTCAAGCCTGCTTTCGATAACCTTCGCTTTTATGAAAAGCTCCATGTGTAAAAACTCTCGTAGCAGCTGTAGCAATGATTTTTCATTTGTTGCTATAAAATATAGCTCATATTTCAGTATCTCGGGTTTTCTGAAGCAATGGCTGCCGATGATAATTTTTTTTCTTGTAGGAATCGTTCTCCTACTCAGTATTCAACTGAGCTGATCGTCAAGTATGTTTTACTTTTTATTTATTTATTTATTTATTTACTGTACATAATTCTATACATATCTGTATTTATAAAAATGAATCTCTATTTATTATTCTTGTGCTTTGTATCAGTTCTGGGGCTTTCCAGTTAATTATCGCTTGTGTTTTTATTTCTTGATTTATCCTAATTCCACATTTAGATGGTACGCCTTACTGTTGATATGATCAATGATGCACAACAATATATCAATCCAATTAGAGAAAGAGAACTTAATTTGAGAGCTTACAAGGTTCCTGTTATTGAAAACATGGGCGTGACTCGGGTAAGCATTATCAATAAATAGCCATTCACTTTGTTTTTTTTAATCTTATGATTTCACAAAGCAGTTACTAGATTGTTTCTTATTTCTTCTATTTCAGGATCAATTTGATGTCATAGATTTGACGGATAACGATATCAAACGTATCGACAATTTCCCACTTCTTAAACGAGTTCATACTCTCTACCTTCACAATAATCGCGTTTCGTAAGTTGTTTATAACTTTATCAAATCGAGCCACGTTGCTTTAGGACCATCCAACCAGACATCGGAGAAAAGTTGCCTAATCTGAAGACTCTAGCTTTAACAAATAACAATATTTGCGAGTTGGGAGATCTTGATCCACTCTCGAGTTGTAAGAAGTTGGAATATGTCACGTAAGATTTTTTGGTTCATATAAATATTTCTGTTTTTAGGTTTTTGGGTAATCCTATAGTGCATATGACGAACTATCGCCCCTATATAATATTTAAGATGCCTAGTGTTCGTGTAATTGATTTCAAGCGGGTGAAACTTGCGGTACTGCTTATTTTCTTCATTCATATTCGATTTTGATTTTTAGGAGCGTGAGAAAGCACGTGAAATTTTCAAAGGAAAGAGGGGTAAAAAGGCTCGTGAAGAAATTAAGCACACCAAAGTCGTGGAGACAGGAAACAAGGAAAACGAAACATACATTACCAACAAAGCAGGAATGGCGCTCACCGAGGCTGACAAGACTAAAATCAAGGTACAGCTTTTTTCTTATTTATATAATTTGTCCTTTTTCAGGAAGCTATCAATAACGCTAAAACACTGCAAGAAGTTGAATATCTTCAGTCTGTGCTTGCTACAGGGCGTGTTCCTGAAGAAGGATGGAATAAGCAATTGGATCTTCTCAAGGAATCAGCTCCTATTACTGACGGGTAATTTTTCATTTTTATATTGATAACTCACTTGTTTTTAGATTTGCTCCTGAAGATGATGACGACATGGAAACCTAAAAGACTTTCCGGTCTACTACAATGTCTGTCCTGCGAGTTTCTCTTCAATTTTTATTTTATTATTATGTCGTTACAGTAACGATCTCTACACCGTTGTTCCACGTTGATAAAAGTTTGTTTTTAATTAAATTATACTTCAATAGAAGAACATCTTTATTTTTAGGCACAAATTTAAAATCAATTTGTACTGAGTTGTTGTGCTTCAACCAGTCTTGCATACCTTCCGTCCAAATGAAGGAGATCGCTATGTGACCCGCTTTCAACTACCGTTCCTTTCTCAATTACAAAGATTCTAAAATTCTCGCTTTTTTTCTCTTGTTTTGAGAAACCACCTGTCAGAATTTTGGATACTACTCAATCTATGAGCAATTGTAATACTCGTCCGGCCAAGGCTAGCATCATTGAGAGCCCGCTGCACGAGTTCCTCGCTCTCCGTATCTAGAGCAGAAGTAGCCTCATCCAACAGAATAATCTTCGGATTTCTAACCAGCGCCCTGGCTATGGCAATCCGCTGCTTCTGTCCTCCTGAGAGGCTTCTTCCTTTCTCTCCAACGTCCGTTTCATAACCACTGGGGAAGGCGGTAATGAACTTGGCAGCGTTGGCGGTTCGGCAGGCTTCTATTACTCTTTCTAGGGAGACTTCACCCGCTCCCATTGTTATATTCTCTATTATTGAGCCTAAAAAGGGTGGAAATTGAGGATAGGATGAATTACTACCTTTGAAGAGAACTGGCTCTTGTGAGACGAGAGCCACGTTGCTTCGAAGGTGGTGCAAATTCAAGGAACGGACATTGTTGTGGTCGATTAACTAGAAATATGGGTTTTAGCTAAGGATTAAACGGGGTACGCAGTCAATTTCAAGCAAATTCCTCTCACCACTTCGCCCTTATCCGCCGTGTAGAATCTCTCCAATAGGGAGATGATGGTACTCTTCCCGCAGCCCGAAGCTCCCACCAAAGCAATACTTTGTCCTTTTTTCGCCGATATGTTCAGATTTCTGGAGACGAGGACATCCGGTCTTGCGGGGTAGGCAAAATCCACTCGGGAGACTTTCACAGAGCCTTTGATTACCTAAAAGAGGTTAAAATTAGAATTTTTATGGGGTGTACCGGTTTTTCTCCGCCCTCAACGGTTTCCTTGATTCCTTTTTCATCGTCAATCAATTTGAAGAGTTGTTTAGCCGAGCTGGCGGCCTTCACGATGTCTGGGAAGAACGGAGCCGAGTACATGACACTCCAGCCAGAGATCTGACTCCCCATAAAGGCGAGGAAAATTGTCTCGACTGAGGCAGCGCCGATGTAGATCAAATGAGTAGCCAGGGCATATCCACAGAGATCACAGAAGAAGACGAAACTCTGCGTCAGGGCCAAGTTCATCGCATTGACAAACCCGATCTGAAAAAAATAGGGTGTCTTGGGTCCCGGATGGAAAAGAACCTACCCTTCGATCGTAGGAGATGGATTTAGCCAACTGATCCGAGAATTTCTTCAGGAAATGTTCCTCCACGGTCAAGAGTTGTATTGTCCGAGCCTGTTCAACTATCTCGATGGAGTACTGTAATCAGAATTCCGGTAAATAGGTCCCGGAACGATAACTGACCTCCCCGCTTTGATCCTCGAATTCTTTCCTCTTTCTGGCGGTATTAGCAACCTTGATATTGATAATGGCCAGAATAAATAGGGTGAAACAGAGGCCAAGACCGAGGAGACCCAATTGCCAGGAGTAGATGAAGGCCAGAATAAGACCGACGAGGACACCAGCACCGTTGGTTATATTCAAAGCCATGTGGTAGTCGAACGCCTGAAAATTTGGGGTGAACTTTAATTTTTGTGGGGATTTTTGATTTTAGGCGCGTTTACCACCTTTTCTGTTATTTGCAGCGCATTTACTGTTTATTTTTAGCTCTGACGTCCGTTTACTACCAGCTTCTAGTATCGGAGCACGTTTACCCAGTCTGGGTTGCTGTAGAGCCCAATTTCTACATCTTTTTAACGCCGGAGCACTGTTACCCATAATTTTTAGCCATGGAGCAGATTTTCAGCTTTTTCTCTGACTTGGAGCTCGTTTACCAAGTCTCTTTTGCGTTGGAGCGTATTTTTTACATGTTACTTCCACTGAAGCGGGGTTACCACGTCTTCTTAGCTTTGGAGCGCGTTAACTGCTCCCCCTTCCCTAGCCTTTCCTTGTCCCCTGGTCCCAATTATTCCCGTCTCCAAGGAGTGGCTCTTTTTCTGACTTGCTCCCCACTCTGTCCATCCCGTTTCTATTTTTTGGCTCGGAAATGACTCAAATATTGTTCACCATCTGACGATAGAAAATCTCGCCATCTCTCTGACTCATCCTGGACGAAATTGTCGTCAGCAAACACGAGGCCTCGGGCGGCTTGGACCCTGTAGTTTCTTCCCGTTTCTTCCTTATCACCAGGCCGTTCTCACGGTTAAAAGACACTGACCCCGTTCCTGTGGTTATTCTCGTCCAAAAATGACCATTCCCTCTGCTCCTCCGCCTTATGATGGGGCTGCCTGCTCTTCTCAAGACTGCCAGCCGCCTGCCTACCCCAGCCCTCCTCCTAGGGCTCCTGGCGACCCCATCCTACTTTCCGTAACCCATTTGGCTGATCCACAAGATGTTAATATTGACTACAGTAACCAAGAAAGGTCATCCAGGTGAGATTAACCCCAAGAAATGAAGAGATTTCCCCATTTTCAGTCCAAAACCGCCCATTTCTTCTCAACCAGACGCCATGCCAACTCCCAGTGACAATTGTAACGACGAGTACAAAGAACCCGAGACCTGCTGTGACCATTTAAAATTTTGGGGCTGTTTTACTTGTTTAGTCTTTTGCTGGTGCTTGGGAAACATGAAATAGGAAAGATTAGCAGACTGGGCTAGTTTTGTAACCACTTTTTGATGGTTTGGAGAGATCCATGCCGAGGTTTTATAGGCTCAAGAGGGTCGGCTAGCACGTTCCGAAACTTGCTAGGCCACCTTCTGGTCAAAAAGGCTGTAGGGGCATTAGTTTGGGTAAAAACTCCCCGAAATAGGTAATTTTCTGCAGGCTAAAGATTTTTTATCGTCACCACAAAATTCTGCATAATTTCCCGTACATTTTGACTCCAAAAACTTAAAAAATGAACCAGAAATTGCCCGGAAATATCCAATTTCCAAATCCAGCTCCCAAACCAACAGATCCGCGCGCCCACACCCGTATAATCTCGGTATAAACCTCCGTTTTGATCAAAATTATCATCTCTACTTTTCCCCATGCTGCCGAGACTTTACGGGGGCAAAATTGCCCCCAAATCCCTGTTTTCAGCCCATTATCCTTCCCAGAACTGGCTACTGTATATTTGACCACCCATCTTGTTGTAAATACTGTTCATTTTCCCACATAAATATTATTTTTCTCCCTTTTTCAAGTTTTGAGCATTTCCCAATGTTCCTTTCGCTGTGTACCATCTCCATGTCAATGGCTATCAAAATTCTCCTCTTCCGTGTCATCTTGGTCCTTGAACTGAAATCGCGTTGACCTGGTGGCAAACATCTGTTTTCCAGCCGACTAAAGACCCCTTTTCTCGCTTTTCTGATAAGAAAAGTTTACTTTTTGGCCTCCCCTCGGTCCTTTTTCTATCGCCTGTCAGGGAAAATGTCCCTTCCTTGTGATAGTCCCCGCCATTCAGACGATACCCCGCGCCAGGGGACTCCGAATGGTCTCCTGGCAGGACAGCCCGTTTTATTGTCCATTCAATTGGTGGAGGACCCGGAAGATGTTAAAATACAGTACCAAAATGATGAATACGATGAAAAGTAATATAAGAATGGGGAAAAGTATGAGTATTCCCCATTTTAGTGACCCAGTGATCATTCAACCCGGGACAGGGAACAATGCCCAAGGAACTGGACGAAGAACCGGCTACGTGTTGTGATTGTATGAAATGTTGTCTACTAGATTGTTGTTATACATGCTTGGGAGCTTGTGCTGCTGATTAAAATCATTGTAACAGTACTGTTAAATTGTAAAAGGTGTAAACTTTTGGGTAAATGCGCGCAGAAAGTGCGGCTCGGTGCTCGAGAGTCCACTCCCCTGCCCTCGTAAAGTCTCGGCAAAACAAAGCAATAAAGGCTCCACAGTTTTGTAACTGTCTTGAATAAAGATAATCCTCCTGCCGAGACTTTACGGGTGCAGGGGGAGCTGACTATCGAAGACCGAGCCTCGAGACCCCCTGGAGCCGCCAATAGTTCCTAATCCGAGCTATTCTCAATTTTTCTTCAAATTTCTTCTCTTTACTGCGTCAGTAACCTAAAGGTGGAACCGGAATAACCAATAAATCTTCTTTCCCCAGAGAAATGTAGGAAGAACGGGCGGAAAGTCTTGGGGTCTTTTCAGTGGTCAGTCGGGGGTCAATTCTTCGCTTCCTCCCGTTTCCTTTTGCCTTTTTCTTTACTAGATTAACGTTAACAATACCGGAGGTCATACCTTTACGAAAAAAAGTGTTAAATATTCCCTAAAACTTCGCTTAAAAAGTAGAAAATAGGCGCCGTAGTTCCAGTCGCGGCCATACATTCGAACTTTGCTCTTATCTCAATTTTCCTGAATTTTTCCTTGAGATTTTCTTATAGTTTTTGGTCAAAAGCTCAATGTCATGTGAAATACCAAGCGTCTCCATATCCTGTGGAATCTATGACCGTTCAAGGCCGCGCTGCTGCTGGGCTGTGCTATGTTATTCGAGGTGAAGACGGAAAAACCTGTCCCCGGACTGGTTCATCTTCAACCTTTCATAGTTTATCATTTGGCTATTCCCGTCGTCCGCTCCAAACAGTTCTATTTCTTCACATTCCGTAAATTGTAAAGACTAAAAATTTCTTCAAAATTTCAAAAAAGGGATCTTTCCAAGGGCCGCGCTCTTTTGAAATCCCCTACCTCTATTTTTACCATTTTGTGATTTATTCTCAAAAAAAAATAATCATTTTCTCTCTCTGACGTAAAAAGTCATAGTTTGTCCCTGTGAATCACATCAAAAAGAGTCAAATAAAAGCAAGCTCGCCCCCTATCAGGAACAGTCCAACCGGCGGAAGATGGAACCACAAAGCCCCTCGACCTCTGTACAACAAAATGGAGAAGTTCGTCTCGAGATTCAAGGAGAACCAGCAGTCGCCAGTGTTCATCAGGCACTTAAATTATTCGCTCCCATTTAATGTGGGCCAAAATTCAGCTCCCCTCTTATGGTGAAGCCCTCCAAGCGTCGACCCTACCCCCGAAGGAGGGGGACAGGGCCGTCCTCCCCCCTGCCTACATAAATACGACGGTTTTGGAAGCTGGAGAAGCCTGTCCCTGTCCAGGGGAAACAACAACACCGGCCAGGTAATTTTCGTCTTATTTTTCCCTGTTATCTGGGGGTGGAGCGGCTTATCAGAGTACAAGAATTTCAAGGGGAAGATAGGGAATTTGAAGAGGGATTTTTTGGGGAAGAAAGCGGTCCAAAGGGGAAAGGAGTGAAAGAAGAGCTAGACCATAAGATAGTTTTTCAAAAAATCTCTAAATTTTACATTTTCAAAAGAGACTGAAACCCCCAAAACCTCTCAAAAATTGACCAGTTAGGTTTGTACCATTTTTAGCGCTGATTCTTGCTTCGTCCACTCTAACACTTCCTGCTGCCAAAAAGTAACAACAAAACTAAAGTCCCCCGCATTTTGGTGCGGTCTCCTGATTTCTTTCCTCTTAGTCGCTGTGTACCTAGCCATTCAGATTGGATTCGAAATATTGTTTGCTAATATTTGACTCAATAAAATTTGACGCTATCAATTGGTTAGACTAATATCCCCAATTTCAGGGATGCCAGTTTCCCGGTGCCGTCGAAGCTCTCCCCCTGCCAGACGTGCTTCGCTCTGATTATCATCGTTCTCTGTTTTGCGGCGGTAGTTGCAATTAATGTACTTCTTGATATGTGGGCTAAAAGCTAATAAATCAGTTTTTTTTCTTGTGTGGACGAGGGCAAGGAAAACTGGTTGAAATGGGCTCTAGAACTCTTCCTACGAGCAAGGAAGAGCCGGAATCGGTTTGCAGAGTTTATGGGGGTCAACATGCCATGTCTAGAGAATTTGTGTGAAGTCACAGTCCAAAAAACTTTCAGCTCCATGCTCGTAGAGCTTATTAGAGTCTCCTGTTCATAAATTACCATTTCCTTCTAGAAAATTAGCAAGAAATGGAACCGGGGAAGGTCAGACCGGCTCAGATCTCGGTAGTCCGATCCCCTGCACCCGTAAAGTTTCGGCAATGCAAAGATATCAAGGCGTCACTGTTCTGTAACTGTTTTGAATAAAGATGATCCTCTTGCCAAGACTTGACGGGTGCAACGGTTCGGACTATCACGTACCGAGCTCGTAGCCGTTGTGCGTCCTTCCGGCCCGATGTTGCATTATTGGGCCATCCGTTTCTTGACAATCCTTCGCTTTTCTCCGGTTTCCCGGGGAAAGACAGTCCGATTAAACAGGCAAAAGATTATCCTCTTATCCTCCAGCTGTCCATTTTTGTAAAAGTAGTCAGCAAGCCATTCATTCTTCTCTCCAACTTCTCCAATGAGCGGCGATATGAAGAGGTCTTACCAAATGGTAGAACCTGATCTGGGAGATATCCTATCGGAGCCGGTGGTCGAGACGAAGAAAGCCGAGACGCTGGTCCGTTTTTCTGCTCAAAAAAACCTCAAAAATGACCGTATTTTAGCCGCCGAATAACCTAATGACGAAGGATATGACGGATAAATTGGACCTGGATAAATTGGCCGACAATCTCTGGACCTTCATGTCGAGCTATGACCCGGAGTGGCGCGACTCGAACCCGCCATTTCAACTCAAATGGAATATTGAAATATTTACACAGCTGTTAGAGAAGGGACTAGAGGCGCTGGACAGGCAGGAACTGGTCCAGGTCATCGCCACGGGACCCTATACAGTAATCGGCGCCCTGGATGGACACGGCGACTCCCTGACCAATATCCTCTCCGTTATTCCGTCGATTAAAGGCCGCACACTCATATTTCTCGGCAATTATTTTGGAATGGGATTTGCCGGCCTGGAAGTCTTTGCCTTTGTTCTGACGCTGAAATGCCTCTATCCGGAAAATGTCTACATGCTGAGAGGAGCCTATGAGGACAAGAGCGCCCTCGATGTAAGTGTACCTCACAAATTTTCATGGTTTACAATTTTTCAGGCTCTCGGCCTTGAAAATATGATGGATCGCCGCTTTATAAAGAAGGTTCTGCCTCTTCCAGAGGAGCCGGGTAAGCGTATTCAGTACCAGGACGCCACGGGCAAGGAACTGACGCCGGCGGAACTTCAACACTATAATAACCAGTGTGAAGACATCGAAGATCTGCTGGAGGAGCTGCTCAGCGAGTTGTCTCTGGTCGCGCTGCTGGATGACAACGTCGTCTGTATGTATGGGGGCCCGGGACCGACGCTGCAGGCTTACGGATTGAAAATACTGTATACGATGGAAAAGGGCGAGCCCCGATCGGAGATTGAAGCTCAGGCCATCACGGTAAGGCCTTTCGAACGTTGGGTGAGAACATTTGATGCAAAATCTCTTTTTTTGGATTTTTAATCATTACCAAGTGTTATAAAAAAAGCAAAAATGGTTTGTCGTCGGCAGGGATCGAACTCGTGATGTTCTACTGGCGCTACAACGCATTGCCTCATCTAGACAAGACGTGCAGGGCGCCAAAATTTAAATTTTCCACTATTTCCGACTAATTTTGCCATTTTCAGGAATGTCTCTGGGCATGCATGAAAGACGACGCCAGGGAAGAGCGTGGAATGCCAATATTTTCGGTGGAAGAGGTCAAGAAATTTACGGAGAAAGAAAATATTCGCCTCCTTGTCCGCGGCCGTCAGCTGGTAGCCAACGGGCTGCTGAACGAGCCGGCGAATGTCGTGACCCTGACGTCGGCGTTGTGCTTCTTGGATCAGTATGCGAATGATGCCTGTGCTCTCTCGATTGACGGCAAGAAGCTCCGAATTCATCGGATTGAAATGGTCGAAGAAGAGCAGCGGACGGATGATATGGTTAAAATGGGACAGGGAAAGAATTCTCTCCAGGTTGGCCCCTAATGGTAGAAGAAAACACGCAAAAAAGCTAGAACAATCAGAGATAGTCAATAAAATTCTTCTGTATGGCTGTGTATTGTGAATGGGAAAGTTGGAGATGACCGCAACAGGATCCTTCCCTTGGTCCGGCCCCCGATAGTCCGATCCCCTGCACACGTAAAGTCTCGGCAGTGGGCTCGTCTATATTCAAAACTGTTACAAAACTCTGTCGTCTTTATATCTTTGTCTTGCCGAGACTTTACGGGTGCAGGGGGTCGGACTATCGGGGGGCCGAGCCCTTTCTTTGACCACCGGGACTATTCGGTTCAAAAACTTGCCCCAGACTACAGTCCCTGGTCCTTGGCTGGTTTCCCCGTTCCCCTAAACTTCTGAGCTCTGGGAGCAATTCTGCACGTTTCGGTTTTATTTTCCTTGCGCGATACAGCAGTAAAGACAAATAAATGTTCTCCCCGGGAGTTACAGGAGTTCAATGGGCCACTCTTTGGCATGTTCTCCCGTTCCTTGGTGTGTAGTTTTGTTTTTACTGGGCTCATCCCTTTTCTCGCTGATTTTTGTCAATTTTAGAACGATAAATAGCCATTGATCTCTCCAGAAGTACGACCCTTCCCTTTGGTAGACGACCGTCTTATGGACAGGCCACTAGACATCCGGCTGTTACAATAGATGCTGAGCAGGTAAAAGGAAACTTTTGAAGATTTGAGAAAGATTCAAGCAGTAGTTTAGCTTTCCGAAGGTCATAGAACTAAACCACAGCAGAATAGAGATACAGTTGTGATAGAGAGGCCATATTGCCATAGGAGAGGGTGAGTCAATAGCTTCTTGGAGGAATCCAGCCGTGATAAAAGGAGCCATCCATGGCGCAGACTCCAAGACCAAAAAAATCCCCAACCAAAAGCCAAAACCCTTCAAAAAAACTTCCAAGTAGAAAAAAAAGAGACGACGAAAACCCAGGCCACTGGATCCTGGGCCGGCTCTGTTTTTACTGTCCACTGGACTGTTTGGGATGAATTGTAGTCTCTCTATGATGTAAAAGTTCTGCTATGTAATTTTTATGGCCCTGTACTGATTATTACGGCTGCTGGAATGTTTCAAATAATTTACAGATGAGAATTCGGGTCCGGGACAGTATTTTAAAGCTAGAAGAAGGCCAAATTCCATTAGAGACCCAGGAACAACCAGATCGCTCAAAGAACCCGCTCAAAATCTAACATTCCAACAGTTAGAGACCATTGATTACGATTTCTTGAGATTTCTGCCTCTAAAAGTAGCCAGACACCCCATATCTGGATTTTTTTCGGATCTTCGTTCCTTTTTCATCCATTTCCGATTATCTGTTACAGAGAAATCCGTTTCCAGGCCGCACTATGCCCCCTCTTCCAGCGGAAGTACTTCCGTCTAATCTGTGGAATATTCTCGCTCTTTCTCCTTATTCTAGTCACAATAATTGTTATTGTTATGATTGTTTTACGATAAAAGTGCTCAAGTAGTTCTGCTAGTCCCCTTTTTGCTTTCCCCCTGGAGTTTACAGTCTATTTACCGCCCCGGGAGAGGTGATGATGCCCTCTAGTAAGCCATAATACAAATATGAACACGCTGGGAGTCCTGGAGCGATTGAAAACATTCCCAAAAAGGCCAAAAAGCGCCCCCGTCTCTGGCCAAAAATGTCATCTCTCCTCCTCTCCAACCGTCCCTGGCTATACAAATCCGTGTTTTTTCTCCAACTCCCCCTATTTTTACACGGCAAAAGAAAGTGAAATTTTATCGCTATAAAGTGAATCACGTAGGCAATTCGCAAATAAAACCCCCCAGTTGCCCGAGGGCGTATCAGTACACAAGGGGGGCCTGCCTCACTTCGTCGCCTCTCCCGACTTGAAATGGATTCCCGGGCCTGTACCTCGTCTCCGCCAAATCGACGGCCAAGTTATGGCTACGCTAACAATCGGCCCATCCCAATGGACGTGGAAGATGTCAGTTTTCGACCGTCTTCTCTTAATAAAGTCGAATTTTAGCTGCCAAATTATGATGAAGCCACCAACGCGCCAACACACCCGCCGAAAGGAATAGAAGACCCGCCGACCTATATGAGCAATACTACCCTCAATAGGAGTTTTTATCTACCGACGGGGTATGTTTCATTTTATAATAATTTTCTCCCCTTTTGGAGAGTGCAAGCCGCTATCAGCTGATTGAACTTTCTACAGAATAACAGATAACGGGGAGCGTAAAAATGAACACAAGGGGCAGCGGGGGAAATGGAGAGCACGGGTTTTTGAGAGAATCTTAGGGGAAGGGAGGAAAGAAGACCTTATTCAGTACCGTTTTTACTTTCATCAAATATTCAACCATTCTCCTCTTTCAGTCGTCAACGTCTCCCCCTCTACCAGCAGCGCTACTTCCAAATCGCCTGTGGTGTTCTCTTTCTCATTATTTTGATCTTTGTCTCCGTTCTTTGCATAGTTCTCATGGTTTCTCGCTAATTTCCCCCTATTTTCCCTCCAAAACTGATGAATTATCCCTCTCTTCACTGTATATTTTGTATATAAACATTGTAAAAACCCACTGGGATGCAGTTTGGAGCATGTTGAGCTATCTTCGCCACGCAGGCAGCTGACGATGAGTGCGGCTGGTCAAAAGTGGCCAGAGGTCGGTAGAGAAGACTTCTCAAAGCACGGATTCGTAATTTCGCGACGATTTTCTCCGCTGCCCATCCGGCGAAGGTATACTCCCCGACTTGACTGATCCAGCACATTAGACCGCTGGCCGTGGCCACGAGGAATGTTATCATCCCATTATAGATATAATGATCCTTATTTTCCTATAAAAATAGATTACGGTAGGATAAAATAAAGGAAAATTACCATCTGGACAGCTTGGAAGGCCAGGGTGCACTGGACGGCTAGGAGGGGCATTTCTGAACCACGAAGGATGGCGCAAACCAGAGCCAGGAGAACTTTTGGGATATTTCCACGCATATTACTGTAAAGAAGCCACAGTCCACCACCCGTCTGGCCATTCTAGAAGAACAATTATGAATTTATAGGTTACAGTACTCCTACCGTATCAATTTCTTCGGATTCTGTTGTCCCTACTGAGAGCAGCGATACTTTCCTCTTGGATTCGCGCTGGGACCTAATAATTGGAAAATAGCTACAGGAACCCGGAATCTCACTTTCTTAAGGATGCTCTCATGGTTTCGGATAGACCAAAATCTTCATTATTCACCTGTCCGGCTTGATTAATTTCCTGAGCCTTTGCCAAGGCGGCATAAATGCCGCCCTTTGCTACGAGACCATCATGGGTTCCTGCAACGATTAGAGCTTAATTTTTGTAATATTCCTACCCTCTTCTATGACCTTCCCATTATCCAGGACATATATCCGGCTGACATCTTTTAAAGTACTCAATCTGTGGGCAATGATTACGGTAGTCCTTCCTTCAGCAGCTCGGTTTAGGGCGGCCTGGAGGGGAAAATGTATTGAACAGGGGAAAATGTGACCTGTACGATTCGTTCACTTTCAGTATCCAGGGCAGAGGTGGCCTCATCTAGGAGAAGGATCTTCGGGTCCGTGGCAATGGCTCGGGCGATGGCTATGCGCTGCTTCTGACCGCCGGAGAGGGCTACTCCTCCTACCCCGAGGACTGTATCGTAACCCTGAAATGATTTGTATATTTTAAAGGGCTGGGAGCTCTTTAAAAGAGCCTCTTGAAGAGCTAGAGGTCTTGAAGCGAAGGCAATCGCAGAGGGATAAAATGGACCCCAAAACCGTAATTTCAAGCCCAGGGTCAGGTTATTGGACTACTTTTCTTCTTTCTGAAGGTCTCGCCCCGAAATACAGATAACCCTAATCGCTTCAGGACCCCGTGAAAGTCTGTTAAAGGATTGCCACCTACATGTTGCAGCTGATTGATGAATTCATCCGCCCTGGCTATCTGCGCAGCCTTGTGAGCATCCTCTACCGTAATACCAGCTCTTCCCAGGGTAATATTTTCTATAACTGTTCCATTAAACAGGCAAGGCTCTTGTTCAACTATTCCGATTATCTGAATACGGTATTTTGGGTCTTACAAAGAATTGACAGTACCTGTCTGAGGGAGCGGATATTAATCTTCTCTATCGGAATACCGTCAATTTTAATTGTTCCCGAGATGACATCGTAGAGTCGTGTCAAGAGCCCAATTGAGGTACTCTTCCCACAGCCGCTTTTACCTACCAGCGCAATGGATTCTCCATTCTTTGCTTCCCAGGAAATTCCCTAAAAATACTTCCTATAAAAATAGACCAAAACCTTGAGGATGAGGCCGTCTCTGGTTGGATAAGAGAAGACGACGTCGTGTACTTCAACGTCTCCTCGGGGCTTTTCCAAGAAGATTCCCTCATCTGGGTGGAAATTCTTCCTGGCTTTCTGGAAGGAAAACGCATGTATTCTGGAGTACAAGTACTGTAAACTTTGGACGAAGAGGGGCACAATATTCCGGACACCAAGGAGATTACGTTATGTATTACCTCAGTCAAAGTTTGTGGGGCTACAGATTTGTTTATCGGGTGGTTGAGATGTGACTGGCTTCATTAGAATTACCTTGACGTGCTCTCCAATTAGGTCTTTGAATTTTTGAAATTGGTCCAGAAATGAGCGAGATACGGACACAAACACCCGACAATCACGGACGCGCCCGATGTTAGGCGTTTTCCCCATGTATGCCGGCAGGATACGTTACAGTAAAAACGCTTCAAAATCTCTTACCTTGTCTATCGTTTCATAGATCAACGCCGCGGCTATCCTAGCCTTCAAAATAGCCATCATGTGAGGCCCCAGCAGTCCCAGATAATAGCCAGTCAAAGAAATGGTATTGACAACCAGGATCACATCTCCTCCTCTAGTCACCCAGCCGTTGAAATAGCCATAGATTCCTACCCTGGAAATTATCTGATCCACAAAAAGGATATACAGTAATTTACCAGAAAGTAATTCCCATGATCATGTAGATTTGAACAAACGAGAAGCCTTCGAAGAATCCAACCCAGAAATTGTATTTCAAAGCAGGCGGAATCATCGTATCCAGGACTTTTTCATACTTCTTGACCATGTGTTCCTGGGCATTACAGGCAGCTACAGTACGAACATTCATGATGGACTCCTCAACCACGATGGCGGCTTCCGTAGCGGCGTCTTGCATTTGGATGGCGAATTTTGAGACAACCTAAAACATAGGACAGTGTAATTAGTCCAGATTACCATATTTTGGAATATTTTTCAGTAAATTTGGAAGCGCCTGTGTTTTGAAACCCTTTTAGAGCGCCATAACCATTTGACCCGCCGTTTTCGAATTTTACAATTTAAAATGCAATTTAGACGCGCGTTTATATGCCTAGAATGGCGCGAAACTGCCCGGGAAACTTCCTGAGTCACGCGAGCCGGTGAAACTCTGTTATTTGAGCCGTTACTCTGTTTTTTTAGCAGCCCAGCTAATTGCTATTGGAATTTCATCGCTGTCAGATCGATTTAAACCTTTAAAGTGAAGTTATTTTTGAGATTTTCCATTCCTGGCACTGCTGACAGCGCTCTAAAGTCTCTAGAAGTCCCTTTATTTTAGCTTTTTGTCAGATTTTAAGCCAATCTGGACCTATATTGCTTGAATTTGATATTTTCCTATCAAGACAAGGTTGTAGCCCCGCTATTCTTGCAAAACTATGGCTAACCTTCCCCAGAAGTCCCAGTGTCCAAGCAGAAATGGGTCCCATAGTGACGGCAATCAGGGTCAATTGCCAGTTGATAAATAAACAGACAAGAATTGACGAGATGAACATAGAAAACCCGCGTAGCAGTGCTCCCAACTTGTCGCTGAGGCCATCTTCTATCCTTTCTATATTTCTGAAATATTCCCTCCGTATTTCCGTCTTACTGTAGCTGCCTACGAGTTCAATAGGGAGGTAATAGCACCCGAATTATTCTCTCCGAACCAGGCGGCATCCTGACGGAGGACGGCGGCAAGAAATTGACAGCGAAGTGTATTTACCATGTTGGAACAGCCTCGCGACAGGAGCCAGGACTAAAAGAAGCGGGAATTTGAAAATATCTTGAGAAAAAAACCTGTAGATAGGTTGAGATCAGCGCGATGAGTCCACCAACACCGAGGAGGACTAACCATAACCGGACGTCGTCTACCAGCTCTTGATTTCCGACGTTCTGAAAACGTTTAAGCTAACTTTTAGGAACTGAAAGAGGTCTCTAGGGTACTGTAGATATTTATAAACCATTAGGAATTGGTAAATCCGTTTGGGACCCTGTGAATTGAAAAGCAGAGCGCGCGCCAGGGTTTTGGAGTAAAAATGGTCGAAATCGAGGAAAAACACGAATTTTTCAGGACTGATTCAGTTTATTTAAAGGTGTATTTTAGATATATTAAAGGAAAATGTAGTCCGGTAGAGCCTTTGGATCACTAAGAGTCGAGAAATCCCGCCGAAATTCAAAAATAAGGAGGCACCCATGGGTTTTGGGACGAAAAATCGGAAACTCAGGAATTTCGAGGGTTTGTGCTCTGTTTTAAGAAATTATTAAAGGTCTGAATATTCTAATTAAACTCACATCTCGATCCTTTAAAAATATGGAAGTAATCATTCCTCCAAAAACCAGAACCATCGGCTGGACGGCGCCTCCAACACAGGCAAAGAACGATCCCAACACGATGCATATTTTATCGTGAAAGTCGGCAAATCGGAACTAAAATCGGGTCTTTTTATAGTGAAGAATGTACCAGTTCTCGGTAGGACACCGGCTTCGATTGCAGCTCCTCCTGGTCTAGGTCACCGCGGCACAAGAGCACGTCCAGAATGAATTTACCGGCTTTACCCAAATAGTTTGGTTTCTTCTTTCGCATTCGTTCTGTAAAAAACGGATACGTGGGGGGATTTTCGGGGATACAGTAAGCCGGTAAATACTGTATTTTACCGGGGGAAAGGGGTATAAATGGAAAAAAATACCAAGAAACCGGCTTATTTTCTCATGCGCGGGGTAAAAGACTGTTAGGAGACTGTAATTAGAGCCTTTTCTGTTTTAAACCTTGAATCGAACGACATACAAGCAAAACTTGAGAATTACGTACAGTATACTACAAAGATACTATATTTTCTTCAAGGAGATGGAGAAATAGCAAAGGAGCGAGCAACTACCGCACTATAGGATGACTAACCAAAAAGTTACCGTAATCACGGACATTTTGAGCTAAAATTGGACAGAAACGGCAGGAATGGTAAAAAGACTGGGAAGTCAGTCTGGTCAAAAAAATGGGGGTAAGCTTGTTGATAGGTGGCACAGAATGCAGAAATAAACTGGGTAGTAAGTTACATAACAAAAAGCCCGCTCCCCGTCCTCTACCAGTCTGGGACTTGGAAAACTCAAGGATTTCTATCAAAATGAGGGAAAATTAGTCATTTTTAGTCGTTCAATGAGCTGAAAATGTAGAAAATAGGCAGTAGACTTACGTTCTGGCGGCAATTCCGAGTGAGGATCGACTCCACAGTCTGGGACTTGAAAATTGTGATTCATGCGGGAATTTTATAGAGATTCAGGGCTAGAAATATCGGAGAAGGTCGAAGCTGTCAGGTCAATTATTGAACACAAAATGAACGGTTTTCTCAGGAACAAAATAGCAGTAGTCCGCCGGTTGCCCTGTCGCGGTAGGTGTAATGACCGCTGCGTTTAGGGGGACGACCGGGGGAAAGGTGGGGAGCGAGTAGACCATTTTTGGACAGTTATTAATGGAAAGGGAAGCCCTTATTTAACTCTAAAGGTCTTCATTTTGGTCTCAGAACAACCAGGAATTGCCGCAACCGATTACGGGTTGTCTAGCTGGTGTTTAGTCAAAATAACAGGGGAAAGTGACCATAGAAAACAAAAAAAAGAGGCCATACCCGGTTAAATAGACCTAAACATCATGAATACAGTAATCCTAAAGAAAGTTCCTGGATGGAAACCCTTTTCCGGGCCATTTTTCGACCTTTTGGTCACTTCCTCCACCCCCAAATTGGTCACCGCTGTCAGACTTCGAGTGTAATGTTTTGCACCCCGGTAAATTATAGTAGAAACTTTTTTCTCTTCTTCCTCAAATCGTATTAACAATGTCTTGGGGTGTCTTTCAATAGTTTCGAGGAGTTAGTCTACCGTGAAATTGAAACCATTCCCCCGGACGAGAAGACAATAGTGTTACGGTTGGGTCGGAGATCAAAATGAAGGCATCAAAGAACTGGGCGAAGGAGGAGAAGGGTTCTCAACAACAGAAAAACGGCTGGCTCCTGAAAGGAAAATTCCAGAGCTCTCACAGGACGGGGTAGGCCAGTCTGGACGGAGCCAGGCCCGTTAAGAACCCTGGATTCTGGTCTTCTGGAGAGTCTATCGCGGGAACGCCTCTAAAAAAAGATTTCAGACGAAAATCAACAGATCCAAAAGATTCTATATTTCCTTTATTATCCCGTCATGCATACCAATGCATAGAAATTCGGGATTTTATTCTACGGATTCAAAGGAAATCTGTCGTTGTGAAATAGAATTTTTAATGAGAAAAAAGAGATTTCAATGGCTGCCAGAGTTCGGGGAAACCAAAGAAATTTCGGACGAATACCGTCAAATTGGTCATTCCCTCGTGGAGGCAGTGGATTCCATCCAGGAACCTAGCCAGAGATCTTCCAACGTGTAGAAATATGGTAATACGCTTTCCTACGTCAGAATGCGCAGAGAGCAAGGGTTACGGCAGCCAAATCACTGAAAGGCTTTTATCCAGAGACTCTTCCTTTTGCAGGAAGTCAACAATCAAGGTCCAGATACTTCCCAGAAGCTTCCTTTAGTCTATTTCAAATGAAAGGTTCAGGCATTTCAAGACAATTTTACGATTCTATGGCTAAATCACACCCTTATTTTCAATTTGGTCACTAAAAATCGAGATTCCATGATTATTTTGGAAAAAGGTCCCGGAACGCCTAGCCCTTATGGCTAAAACGGGATATAGCGTCTTCAGAGAGTTAGAAACTGTTTATTTTCCACCAATTCTTTCAAAAATGGCTGGGAGTTTCGGCGCCTGGACCCCGACACAGAACCAACCTGTATGACGCCTTTTGTTCAAAGCAGACGTCTGCGAGAGACATCTATCACCCAGGCAAAAAAATGCCCCGCGGAGAATAGAAAAGGTCAACAAGCTGGTGCTACACCACTACTACTACTTCCTTGAACAATATTGGCTAATTGGCTAAACAAGCCCTAAATTGGTCCAAGGAGCTCGGAAAACACGAGCCAAACATCGTAAATGACAGGAGAAATCCATGGAAATGGACAGGAGAAAAAGGACACAGAGTAAGGAGTCGAAAATCTCTTGATCAAATAGAATTAACCCGGGAGTTAGGCGTGTTTTACAATAGCTGGGGGGTTGTGACGCGCCCAGATGAAAGTGATACGGCTCCTCTTCTCTCCTCGGAGATTTTTGATTCATTTGGAGGCTCATTTTACGGGCTATTCTCTTCCGCTATTCTTCTTTTTCGGAGAGAATGTACATAAATGAGGGAAAGACGTAAATAACAGGGAAAAGGGGGAAGACTGTTCCGATTGTTGTAGACTAGAGGGGAAGTGGGAGAGAGAGTCAACAGTCCGTCTTTCCCAATTGTTCTTGTAGGTCTCAGCTGCTCCGGCAGTAGAAAGACTCCATACTATGTCAAGGTTTATGAAACAGGAAGTAGATAGCAAATGGAAAAGAGCCATGGAGGCGAAGGAGATTCCATTTTTTCGAATTATAGAAGCGAAAGACGGGGTTCCAAAGCCAGTAATTCCTTAAATTTAGGGTTCCTGGAGATGTGGCGCACTTTGAAGTGGGCTATCAAAAGATTGATGATTTCGAGAAGTTCTCCCGATTGCAATAAAACGATTCCCAATAAACTTCCGGGTTGTTAGAGGCTTTTATTGCTGGGTCCGATTGGACAGCTACCTCGTCAGAACCAGGGTCTGAAAGATCTCATGTCCAAAGGATATAGTGATCAATGACAGCACAAATTATAGCGAAATAATTTATTGAAAAGATACTACAGTTCACCACAAGATCCTCTTCTCCCTGTAGCCCCTGCCCCAGCCCGGGGGTCACACCATTCCTGTGCAAGATCCAGCTCCCGGCGGGCATCCGCACACTAGTTTTTGTGTACAAAGGCTTGGTGAAAAATTCGGCTAGCTCTCAAGACACTCATAGGTTCATGTGATTTTCAGGGTATCAAAAGCTTTTTCCAAAAAAATAGGGTTGTCGTAACGGGTCGCAAAACCTTCTGGGCCGAACCTTTTGAGTAAAAATGATCGTGGGTTTTCGATTTCTCTCGATTTTTCTTTGCCACTTGCCCAAACGATCAAATATACGGTAACCCTACTTTTTGGAAAAAGACTTTTGGTCGCGTAGGTTCAAATTTACCGTCGAAATACCAAAAAAATTCGATAAAAACCAGTAATTGCTAGCAATCGCTTTGCTTCATTTCCTAGTGACCTCATTTCCTTATCCGGCTGTGGTGGAAAATGTTGTTCTACAACATTTGCTGTTTGATATGCTGTTCCATGATCTTCGCCATTTCTACGGTCATCTGTACAAAAAAGAAGAAACCATCTGACGCGAGCACAGGCAAGAGTACCCGCAAGAGTACGGTCTCGAAGATGGATCGCTCGAGGCCGCTCGACGAATCAGGATCCGATACAAATTTGGGCAGAAGTCGCCCGACAGATACCGTTACCGTAACCGGCGCCACCAGTACGACGAGTGTTACTCCCGGCGCCGCCAAACGCGGCAAGAAGTCGGCAGCAGCCGGCGGCAAAAAATATGGAAAAGCCAATACTGCTACCGTAACGGCAGAGGATGAATTCAAATTTCCCTCGCTGAAAGAATCAGTCCGGTCGGAGCAGACGGACCTGGACGAGCTGGACGACGAGCCGAATCCCCTGATGGATAAGGAAGTCCAGGAGAGACTGCGCTCTCGGTGGGCGAAGAAGGACAAGGCCCTCGCCACACAGGCCGACGAGCCGGCAGCTAAGGGCGGCAAGAAGAGGGGAGGACGCAAGACGAAGAAGTCCGAAAAGTCGAAAAAGGCTCAAGGCTTCCTGCCGGCTGTTCCCGAAGCCCGGCATCCCAGTGTCTATGTCAAATAAATGATTCTATAGTTACTCTACCTTCTTCTCCTTTTACGTCACTTTTCGGCTGGCCGGCGGAAAAGAAGAAATTGTAGTTTTTTAGACATTTACTGGCAAGATTACAAAATGACAGAAATTTAGGCTTCGACCCATTCGAATCGTTTCTTGAGTTCTTCCTCTTCCTCGGGGGTGAAGTCGTTGACGAGGCCGAAGACCTCCCGAATCTCTTCGACCGACTTCCCGGTGGCCATGTCGGCAATCTTCTGGGTGATGATATCGATGAGCCCGGGAATATCCAGGTAGTTGGCGCCCTGAAATTGTCTCTTTAACCGGAAAATAGAGAAAAAGACGAACCATCAGCATGGAGTAGAGCTGTTCCGACGTGACGTCCAGGTATTCCTTGTCTGCCTCGGTCAGCCTGATCCGGGGGTCTTCGTGTTCCTCCTTCGGCTTGTAGGTCTCGCCACGATGAGTCTCACACCAGTCGAGAATCTTCTTCAAAGCCCAGCCGTCGACATTTGAGACGGGAAGAGCCTCCGAGAGCATCGCGTCTTCAGAAGAGGAGATTCCGAGGTCCGAGACCATTTTCTTGAGCAGGTTCGACTGGAAGGCCGCATCTTCGGGCACGGTAATCTTCTCGCCGTCGTTGGCCTTCAGGGTGAATTGCAACAGCTTCTTGGCAGCGGTTTCGGTGGACATATTGAGTTGGGGAGAGCAGGGAGACGAGTGTGATGGGAAAACGAGGGGGGCCGGCCTCATATAGGACAGACACAAGCAACGCAAGCACGGAAAGCACGGGACGCGTCGCTTTGGGGCAAGAAAAATACGATCAAAACCGTCTAGAAGCCAAAAGAAACGCGAAAAGAGCAAGACGAGCTGAAAACCCCGGATTCGAGACGAATTCATGGCGTACAAAATGTGAAACGAGTCCCTGAAATGAATACAATCGACATATTTGCATCTTTATTCGCAGAGACACTAGTCTACTTTTTGACAGGGCGAAGAGCACGTCCCTCGTGGTCGGAGGCAATGACGTGCGAGCCGATGGCTTCGTTGATGCAGACGCGCTTTTCCAGGGTTCCGGGCTTGAGAATCGACGACTTGGGGATCATCTTCTGGGCCAGCTTGTTGCGCTCGCGGAGGGCGATGGCCCTCACGTCGGAGTTCATCTGCACGGAGGGCGGTTGGGCCACCTGGGCGGACAGAGCCTGCTGGGTCCAGTGCTTGGCCTCGGCCGTCTCCGGGCGCTCGATGACCATCGTGACCTGGCCCTTCGCCTGGAGACCCTTGATGAGCAGGTCACGAGCAACGTCCTTGTCAGTAACGGGCATCGAGTCCACGTCGATAATGTGGTCGCCAGTCTGCAGCTGGGTGGCAGCCAAAGAACCGGGATCAGAGCGAGAGACAAGCACACGGTTCTTAAAAAGGCTCTCTTTCGACTGAACCGTCACTTCTAGGCTTGAAAATGGCCCGCGCCCGTGCTAATCCCAAAAAGCGAAAAAGTTCCCGCCTTGTTGGCGGTTTCATTGTTCCCAAGCGCGCGGTCGGTCATGAACTACCCAATTTTTCAAAAAAAGTAGGGAAAATAGCGACAAAAACGCGCACGAGATGGTTATAAATTATCCGAACCTGGAAGTGCTTGATGCCAAGACCGAGCTTCGGTCCACCGGGGGTCCAGACGAGCTTAGCCATCCAGTAGGCGTATCCATCCCGGCGCTGGATGAGTTTCTCACGCTCGGCCGGGATGTGGCAGCGCTGCTCCAGCTCTCCGACCTTCTTCATATCCCTGCAGATCTTGAGCACAGCAACCGGGGGAGCAAAGCGCAGAGCGCGGAAGAACGTATTCTGATCGGTAACTTTCGTCCCATTGACCGCGAGGATCTGGTCGCCGACTTTGATCTTGCCGTCGGCCAGGGTGCCAGTCTGGACTTTAATGATGACCAGCTTGTCGTTGGGAGTAGCGCCGAGGGGCTCGCCCTCTTCCATCTCGATTTCGATTTGGAGCGTTTGAGGAGCAGCTTCTTGACCTCCTCCTTGATCGTTGGACATTTTCGGCTAGAGCAAGTGTCCTGCTTCGGCTAGATGCGAATAATGAGAGGATTACGGACGGCAGACGGCTTTTTCTGGACAAATTACCGTAAATTACCAGATTTCGACCGTTATCTGACCTGGCGGTTCGTTCAAACCAAAATTTACCCATGCTAATATGACAGTAGTTCTATGACCGTATGCAATCAACTACCCGGGCGGGCCCGGGTGGCATCCGGGTTCTAAAGGATATTTTTCCGTATTTATTAGCTAGACAGTCCCAGATAATTTCAAATAAAATCGATAGAGGAAGCACAAAAGCACACAAATGATTTGAACGCGATAATGCGTTGAATTTAGATCAATCTTCCCTCCTCCTCGATACGATGAAGTTCAACCGCTTTCCAGAATTACCTGTAGTACTACAAATTGAAATCATCAAGAAGGTAGGTTCCATGATTCTTTTTGGCCGTGTTTCTCACAATTTCCCTACGAGGCTGACCATTTTCAGTGTTGAGCAGACTCGTATGCCCGTCTCCATCAAACTTGTCGATCCATGGATGATCTCTGTAACAAGACTCGAAGACAGTTGGGAATATATACCTTCCATAAGGGAGATTTCTTACGGATTAATAGTTTTTCTTTCCAATGTGAGATATTATTCAATCAGGAACTTCCAGTTTTTATATTCATTAGTCTTGAGCAAACCGAATTTTCCATTGGCTGACTGTTCATTTTCAGTTACTCTACGAAATGGCGATATGGAGAAACCCTCCAAGACAGGAAAACAAAGAAATCTACACACTTCTTTATTATGGCCGTCCTTTCGTTCCTGTTGTTGGTTTCTACGATGTAACAGCCAGGTCCAAGAAGCAATTGGCCAAGTTAATGATCGATATTATTGATAACTGTCAAGGAACGGTGAAGCCGAAGAGAATATCCGACATGGTGGGCGAGGCAGCAAAGGAAAAATGGATGTGGATGGCACAGTCACAGTAGAAAAGATACCGTAACCTGATGGAGACTGACAGCGTCGAGCAGCTGATTGAAAGAGCCATAACTGCTCTACGTTCGAAGGACAAGGAGAGCGCCGATGAGCTTTATATATTCTTTTGAAATGATTTTTCTAAGCCCTTACCCAACTCATTCCTCTCGGGCCCTATGGGCTTTTTAGAGCCTCCCCTGTCGTCCCTCGGAAGTTTTTATGGCCCTAGAAGAGGACGGCGACCGGGGCTGCCTAGTTCAGGGCTCCATTTTGCCTGACGCACCGGTTTTAGGTACAGAAGCTATTTCTACAATAATTTATTCATCTCTACTCCACAACTCGGCTACTGTATCCAGCAGTCCGCTCTTTTTAACTTCAACCATATCTTGGACCACAATTAGGGCTGGATTATCCTTCGACGGGAGGTCAACCGGCGTGCCATCCAGTTTTTTGTACTTGTGTTCCGGAATCCTGGCAATTTCTTGGTAGCCGAGCTGTTTGAAGACGTTGTAACTGATATTCGAGATACACAATCCGCCGTTGTACCTGAAATTAGCCATACGGTTCAAAATTCAAAGTTCAGTGTTTCAATGGTCGCTCAAGGCTGCGTCGCCAAAGTAACAACCACTCAATAGGATCAAGGGGCAAGCGGTGGTACCGTAATCCCTTAATTGGGGCTCCGAGTCTTTTGTCTTTGGATGTTCTCTCTGCGAGACCACTAATTCCCAAATTTCCCGTCTAAAAAGGGGGTCGGCGGCGTTTTTTAAGGGAATTTTACTTCTTTTGAGGAACTGAAGCTCATTTGAACAGAAACATCCCCTCAAGACCTAATTTTCCCGGGAAACGGTGGAATTTCCTGGTACGGCAGCTCCAAAAATGAAATGTACCAATATTTCGAGGTTCTGGACGGGGAATCGGGAGTTGCAACACGGCGGACAGCTAGAAATTTCAAAGTTCCGCGGGTAGTGAACTCCATTCATTAATCGATTACTGTAATTATTCTTCCTCACCTGAATCCCATATCCGCTGCCGTTGAGATCATCATCTTCAGTACAATCGGGGTCAAATGTTTGAATATATGCTGTTCCCGCGCGTGGGTCGGTGTGAAACTGGCCTCGTGGACTATCATCCTGTCCACGGCCATCTTCTTCATTATCGTATCCAAGACATCTTCATAAATATGATTAGAAATATTTAGTGGCTGGCTGGAATCCAAATGGCACTCCATCATCGGCACAGGATCCTTCTTGGGGTCAAGATAACGGGGAGCAAAGGCGGTCAAAGAAACAATCTCATCGGAATCGTTGACAGCAAAATAGGTGAGAGGATAACGGAGGGAATTGTATACGGTAGCGTCTATTTCCTCCTTTGGGATTTCTTCCACGCCGCAGAGACGCTCGGTCGTGTCACACTGGTAGAAATCTTTGAATGTCTCCCACAGAAGGGGGAAATGATGTGGACCGGCGCGGTACAATTTTAGGGAACCAACGGAACGAATATAGTCCCCGTGTTTGAGGTATTTCTTGTTGGGACCCAGCTGATGAGGATAGGTGATGGGAGTATGTTTTAGAAGGGGAATACCACGACGAAGTGATGACATCGGGGCGAAATAACTGGTCAGGGGTACAGGAAATCTGTTTACACCGTTCTCTCGATAATAAACGTCAACAAACAGTGGCAACAGCGATCAAAGAAAATAAAGAGGAAACGAGATCAAAATCACTTTTCTGATGTCTAAAGACGTGTTTTCCTTGACGAGAGGAAGAGGGGGAGAAATTGAGGAGGACGGGGATCTGTAGCGGAAGGCAGTCCGATCCCCTGCTCCCGTAAAGTCTCGGCAAGACAACGGTATAAAGGCGACACAGTTTTGTAACAGTTCTGAATAAATATGATCGATCCTGCCGAGACTTTACGGGTGTAGGGGATACCGAGCCAAAAAAATAGAACTTATAAAACCGTCTGGAAACATGACAGCAAAGACTTTCAAAGAATCAGTTAAAAGTACGGTAACGAGGTAAAGATTCTTCATTTGTTTGTTATTTTTATTAAAAAACAATTTGCACCGGGAAAAATATGCTTCAAATAATCTCATCGTTCTTTGTCTGTTCTCTTCTCTAGCCTCATTCCGTTTGGAGAGCCTGGGCCTCTACCAACTTGGCGTATTTGCCTTCCGCCTCTATCAATTCATCATGTGTACCGTATTCAACGACTCCTCCATTCTCTATGAAATATATCCTAAATATATCTACCGTATTCTTAAAAAAAGAGTATGGAGAGACCTATTGGCGCTCCGAATGGTACTCAGCCGATGTGCTATGGTTATCGACGTCCTGCCGCTGCTGGCTTCATTCAGGGCTTTTTGTACTTTCTAAAAATACTTTTAAATATTATTTTATATATAAATTAACCTTCTCTGACTCCGTATCCAAGGCTGAGGTAGCCTCGTCCAGGAGAAGAAGCTTGGGATCCCGAATCAACGCCCTGGCTATGGCTATCCGCTGCTTCTGTCCTCCTGAGAGGCTTCGCCCCTTCTCCCCGACGTCTGTATCATATCCCTGAAGAAATAGGCCGTATTTTAAGTCATTCAATAAGAAAAACACCCTTGAAAAGTGGAAAACTTACCCCAGGGAAGGCTTCAATAAACTTGGCGGCATTGGCCACTTCGGCCACTCGAAGAACATCTTCAACCGTTACTTCTGATTCACAGCCAAGGGTTATGTTCTCGTAGATTGAGCCTGAAGAAATACTTTTGGAGATAAAAGACCCAAAAAGCCGTTGGGAGCCGGAAGTTCGAACCATTTACAATTTTCTGGCCTCTCAGACGCCTGGGAGTGGACAAGGGCTTTTGAGGATCTCCGAGGGTCTATATTGAGATATTCTTGGCTAGGAAATTTATAGCCAGCGCCTCCAATAGCTCTACTAATTTCTAGAAGACTTTTCAGCTTTATATCCCCTCGATAGCCTGTTTCCTAACGGAATTTCTTTGCGTATAGGTCCTAAACGGAAATAAACGGTGTTCCAGCTCCTAGGTCGTGGGTCAAATGAAATTTTTAGTGGACTTTCAGTTTGTATTTCTTCCCAGGATCTTCCTGATCCGTCTACTCCCTATGTGTCCAATTTTGAACCCGTAATTGTCGCCAAATTCCCTCTCCTACCTCTAAAAAGTATCGGCTCTTGTCCCACCAGCGCCACATTGCTCCTGAGATGCCTCAATGCAAGATCCAAGATATTATGATTGCTCATTTTCTGAAATTAATTTCTAGACCTTTAAGACCTCATAAAACCTTACAATTTGCCCACCATCCGAAGTATAAAATCTCTCCAAAAGTTGAATTACAGTACTCTTCCCACAACCGGAGGCTCCAACAAGGGCGACTGATTCTCCAGGATCCACTCGAAGGTTCAGGCCCTTGGCTACTTTTACGTCTGGCCGAGCTGGGTAGGCGAAGGAGACCTTTTCCACATTAACAGCCCCAGTTAATTCCTGAATTTCAGGACAAATTTGATCCAAAATGCTGATTTACCGGCTGAAGACCCTCATCAATACTTCCCGGCTCGTCTCCAATCATTCCGAAAAGCGTTTTAGCCGAGGAAGCTGCTTTTATGAGATCATTAAAGGTCGGAGAGGCGAAGATTACAGACCTAAAAGGTTAAAAATGACTAAAAAGATAGGGAATCCGAACCATCCGGCGAAATTAGCAGTAAAGGCGGCCACGACGGCACGGGCGGAGGTGCAGTTACCGTAGTAGACATTCGTGGCTCCTACGAGGAAACAGAAAAAGTCCGAGATAAAGACAAAGGAGATGGTCATCATGAACATGGCCGATTGGAAGATGTTCAACTTCCGCTCAATTGGGAGAGCGTGGTCCTGTTGCTGGCCGTAGCGATTGGTGAAATAGCTCTCAACGGAGAGGAGTTGGATGGTTCGGGCTTGCTCGAAGATTTCGATGGCGAACTGAAAGAAAAACTGATATTAGAATCAGTACATATGTATAGCTGTTTTCAATTGAGTAACACGCTGTAAAATTGTCCAAGAACAAGATTTTGAGACTCCTGATTCCCCAGATTATTCTCTGGGACAACAACACTGGAAGGGGAACAGTTTCTAACAAGTTTCATGGGCGCGATCTCAGGAAAATTGCCTCTTGGCGCCGAAACCCCTTCGAAAATTAGCCGTGATGGACTTTTTAGCACAGGAAACGCCCTGTTTTTCGAATTGCCGACAAATTGTTCAGTATTCCGCCTTTAAAATTCCGTCTTGTAAATGTTTTTTCCACCTGTTGATGGCAAAATCTGATTTGGATAGTTGAATCGGGTTCCCGGCTGTTTTGAAACCCTTGATAGCCATTCCAGTCCCCTTACCTCTGCCGTAGTGTCCACCTTTCCCTTCTCATTCAACTGTTTATCAGTTCCATTTGAAAAGTACGTCAGTAGCAGAATAAATCCACCAATAAGAATACTACTAGTGATTCCTGTTTGCCATGTGTTGATATAGGTCAAAAAGAGGCAGACGACGACTCCTGTCAGATTGTTAATCAACAGCATGAAGCGGTAGTCTAGGCACTGGAATTTCGCTCATTTTATACTTTTCAGAACAAAAAAACTGACGGCATTGATATTAGGAGCATTGAGGGAAAGATTCGTTACACAGACGGCGTTGCTTCTTCTCGGTTGGTCGAAATAGGCGGCATCCCGGTGGAGAAGGGAGCGGAGGACATTGACACGGAGGTTGTTGACCGTGGCTTCGGATGCCCAGCCACCGAAACCGATCTGAAGCGAAATTAGGGAAAGGAATACGGTATAGTCCATTTCTAACGGATATTCCTCGGAAAAACCTCTCCGCTACGGGACCAGAAACCGTTCAAAGCGGGCCCTATAGCGGAGACGCGTCGCCAAATTTGAATCCGTGGAATATCCGTTGGAAATGGACTATATTTGAGGTCATTTTCTGGAAGTTGACCCCGTATATCAGAGCCAGAATCCAAAACCCTCCAAACTTACCGCTGTAATCAAAAAGAACCAGGTAAAGATGCCTAAACTGAAGAAACTGACACAGGTGCTCAATAAATATCCATGGTAATCATTCTACAATATTTGAATTCTCGAATTTTGATGAACTTTGCTTACCGCCGTCTGTTGTAGACATAAGAACGGCAAAATTTGGAGGAAGGAAAAAGCCGGCAGCTCTAATCCTCTCATAACGGAGCAGAAGAAGGCAAGGAATTTGAGTTTTCGATCCTCTTTGGAGAAATAGACCCGGGAGAGCGGAATGTCCCATAGGGAAAACTTCTGAACGAATCATTAGGTCAATTTTTTAAATAAATGTTAAGAAAGAGAAAAAAGTGGATGTTGATAGAGGTCCTGAAGCGAAATGGCTCTTTTCAGGTCAAACTAGAGAATTACAATCTCTTGGACTGTCAAATACGGCTCGGTCCTCGATAGTCCGATCTCCTGCACCCGTAAAGCCTCGGCAGGAAGTTCATCTTTATTCAGAACTGTTACAAAGCTGTGACGCCTTTATACCTTTGTCCTGCCGAGACTTTACGGGTGCAGGGGGTCCGATTATCCATGACCGACTCTCAAATGGGCCCCTTCGTTTCGAGACCTCTGCCCCATCCAAGATTATTGCCAATTTCTTTAAAGAAAACCTTACCTTGCTTCCTTTTCCAGAGTTAATCGACTCCGCGTCTGACATGACTACAGTAGAAGCCCGCCGTTCTCCCACCGACTGTCGGAGTGATGATCTAACCAAAGGACCCATTTGGGAGGCTCCTGGTCCTGACTTTCTAAATCCTCTTTTCCATAAAGAACCTATCTACAGTAACCCACAGGTGGAAATTCTCCGATAGCGACGGCTTCCTACTTCTTGGCTGGTTCAATCCCACCTCCTGTGCCTTAGCCAAAGAGGCGTAGAGCCCGTCCCGGGCAAGAAGTTCCATATGGGAGCCTAGAGATTACTGTAATCAAAATCAGATAGTGGTAAGACCCACCAATTTCTACAACCTTCCCCTTGTCGATAACATGGATCCGGTTGACATCTTTTAAGGTGCTGAGCCGGTGGGCGATCATTATTGTGGTCCTGCCACGGGAAGCCTTGGTCAGGGCCAGCTGTACCACTCTTTCGCTCTCGGAATCCAAGGCGGAGGTGGCCTCATCCAGGAGGAGGATTTTCGGATCCGTGGCAATTGCTCGGGCGATGGCTATGCGCTGCTTCTGTCCGCCGGAGAGAGCTACTCCTCCTACCCCGAGGACTGTCTCGTAACCCTGAATATTCCGGATTTTTCAGGGATGGAAAGGCTTACATCTTGGAGTTTCATGATAAATTCATGGGCATTGGCTATCCTCGCGGCTTCTTCCACTTTTTCTCCACTAACATTCCTCCCCAATACAATGTTTTCCCGAATTGTTCCATTGAACAGGCAGGGCTCTTGTTGGACAATCCCGATGGTCTTTCGAAGCTCTCGGACCCCGATATTTTCCACATCTACTCCATCTATTTTTATCAGCCCTTCGACCTTGTCATAAAGTCGTGTCAGGAGCCCGATCTGGAGAAGAAATAACAGAAAAAATGGGGAAACTAACGCTGGTACTCTTTCCACAGCCGCTGTGACCGACGAAGGCTATTGTCTCGCCGGCTTCTGCTGTCCAACTGCAGCCTGTGAGGATTTTGCTTTCTCTGGAACACAAAAAAGCTATGGATAGATTGTAGAAATAGGTTCCCAAGCGATTTTTCTCATAAGCATCCTTGTTTCGGCGGGAAAGCCAGTTTTGAATTTGTATGACCTTCTTTGCTGCCAATATGGTCGTTTTTGGTCTCAAAATGCTCAGAACAAACCCTTCTTCAAAACGAGGCTAATTACTGTACCGTAATCTAGCTATTAGGCTTATTTTAAGGACAGAAACGATCTTTATGCGCACGTCAGGACCCCAAGGATCTTTTCCCCTCCTTACCTCGTCGGGTATTTGAAGTGAACATCTTCAAATTCAATTTTACCACGGCAGTTTGGCAACTTCTGTCCTTTTTCACAATCTGGATCAATGTTAGGGGTCTAAATTTGCCATTGTTCTGTTTTCTTCCCTAACTAACCCTATCAATGGTTTGATAAATGACGGCAGCGGCTACCCTTGCCTTCAGTACTGTCATCATGTGCGGCCCCAGCAGGGACATGAAATACCCTCCCATTTGAGTTGTATTCGCTGCCATTATAATAGTTCCAGGATCGTAGATTCCAGGATTATTGAAATAGACCGTTATTCCGAGGCTAAAAACCGCCTCTATTTTTTTATGGAACAGAGATAGTTACAGTAGTCCCAAGACGAAGAGGAGGTAGAGTTCAAAAAACATCATCCCTTCAAAAAAGCCGTTGAGGAAACTGAGACGGATGATTTTTCCAAGGCTCTGGTTCAACGTCTTACTGTATTTCTGGAAAGAAAATTATATACTCAAAAACCAGTGAGAGCTCCCGAACACCCGAAAAATTCTTGTCAACAAGACCTAGAAGCCACCGGCTCGGTCCTCGATATTCCGATCCCCTGCACCCGTATGGTCTCGGCAGGAGGACTATCTTTATTTAAAACTGTTACAAAATACTGATGCCGTTATACCGTTGTCTTGCCGAGACCTTACGGGTGCAGGGGATCGGGCTATCGGGGACCGAGCCTGGAACACCAGCGCAGTGAAGTGATCGGGATTCAGGAGCTATATATCAAAATTTTTTGGGGCGGGTCCGGTTACTGTATCCCAAAATTGTTAACTGCCAAGATACTAAACTAGGAAGCACCATTTTCTATCCAAAAATCCCGTTGAAGTCATAAAGTCCAAATTTGTACCTGTATCATGGTCTCCTGCCCGTTGCAAGCCGCCACCGTCTTCACATTCATAATGGATTCTTCGGCGATTGCTCCGGCTTCATTTGTCGAGTGCATTGAGTCTTTCATCGGTCCTGCTGAACACTAAACCCTTCTCCATCTTTTCTTGTCCTAGAACTCTCTACCTTGGCCATCATTCCCATAGTAATGGCTCCCAATGGTCCCAGTCCGAAGCAGACCAAAGTCACCCTCCAATTGACAATGAAGGAGAAGATGGTGGAGAAGGTGAACAGGGCAAAACCGCGGGTTATCAGTCCGAATTTGTCGGACACCCCGTCCCGAATCCTTTCGATGTTGTTATTCAACTGGGAAGAGATCAGGCCGGCGTCGTTGCCGTCAAACCAGGCGGCGTCCTGCCGCAGCACAGCGTTGACGTATTCGAATCTCATCTTTTTGATGATGTTCGTACAGGCCGTCAGGAAAAACCAGGACTATACTTTGTTTTTCATAGAGAAAAGGGAAGACAAATACCTGTAGATAACTAATAATAATCATAATTATGGCTAAAATTCCGTCAGCAATGCACCAATGGACAATAGACCACCAGAGTTCGTCATTACCTACTTGTTGCTGGAAATTTTTTTAATCGAATAGGTCCTACAAGGAATAACGAAAGGGATATTTACTAAATATACTGGTTAGTTAACTTTTTGTGGTGGATTTTTAGAAACTATTGGTGGAGTGGAGCGTGCGGCTCCGATCCTCGTTAGTCCGATCCCCTGCACCTGTAAAATCTCGGCAAGACAAAGCTATAATGGCGTCACAGTTTTGGATAAAGGTGATCCTCCTGCCGAAATTTTACGGGTGCAAAGAAACGGAGTATCGAGGGAGCCAGGCGAGAACCCCAAAAACACCAATTATTGCGTGAGGACCCAGTTTTTTCCCAGGTTTGAGTTGAAAATGTATAAAAGTCATGAAGAAGATGTAGAGACTCACATCTTTAGGTGTCAATAGATATAAATTAGAGATATAGCCCGTCACCAGACAGGTAGTGCTCTGTAGAACACCGACAGCTACAGCTAGAACTACTCCAATCGCAATAAATATCTTATCCTTTCGTGTACTGTATCGAAACTGAAACAGCACTCTTGTTAGTTTCTTTTCCTTTGGAGTGACCTACCAATTCTTTTATAGGAACAGGTTGAGCTTCTAATTTTTCGTGAGCTAGGTCCCCTCTGAAACGAAGAGTCGTTAAACCGTGCGTATAACCTTTTATTGCTACTTTTGGGTCATAAGCCCAATACCACTGGAAAGAGCGGTAAAAACTGTTCTAGGGAACATCTTTCAGAGGTCAAAGCTCTTCCAGAACGGCGGGATTCCGCTGCCAAATGCCGCCTGGCCGCGGCGCCCATTTCAGCCAATTTTTGACCATTTTTTGCGGTCAAATTTGGGTCGCAAAAACGTTTTCTGGTATAGTTTTTTGTGTTCTTTCGAATGAACTAACTTTTATAGTACTGTAAGCTACTTGAAAAATAGAAATTGGCTGTAGAAGGCGGCGGGACAACGCCGGGATCAACTTACCGGCAAATAAGGATATTAACTAGTCGATTAGCCCAAGTTAGTTGCGCTCCCACGTCCTCCTCACTGTCTTCTATTATTTTTGTCATCTGAAGTTAAAATAAGATCCAAATACCAAGAAAGGGAGAGCAAAATAGAGGAAGAAAGACGAACAAAGCCCGGAACGGAAGAAGATGTCTGTAAACAGCCTTCTCCCTTCTCCACCTTACGGTTTGTCTGTGTGTAGTGTGTCAGAGTACACAAATATTCCAGAAGATGCTATCAGAGAGGGGGGAAGAATTGAAGTTATGATATGGCGGCAGGCATTTCATATTGTTGTGCAAGGTTGAATTTCAGCTTCTGGGTACGTCACACAGGGGAGGGGAACGGCGGCACGGTGAGCACAACGATAAAAATTGGGGGAAAATAGGTGAGGGGTACGGGAAAATGCCACAAATATCCTCCAGGGAGGGGGGTTTATCCAAAAATCGTTACTGTAGAATCTGTGCTCTTTCTCCTCCATTTTTGTAAGGAACTTTTCAACCGAGGTGGAGAGCTGTCTGTTGTCCGCCAGCGGCCGACGGAAACCCATCACAATTCAGTTCAATGGACAGAAAAGTTCCTGTCCCCCATGGGCTTAAAAAACGGAATCTTACTGTAAACAGAGCCCCCTCTTCCCACTTCTTGCCCTTGGAATGATACTCTCCCAAACTCGTGGAACTTTACCCAGCAAGACCTCTCGGAAAGCACGGAAGCGGGTCACTTTCTTATCACCACAAAAAGAAGGGCTATTCTTATTTTTGTCACGGTCAAGGTCTAGCTGGGGGAAATTGTGATCTCCTGGACCGTTCTAGGTTCCAGACAGCTGGGATTTTTGTTCGGAACCTGGAAGAGAAAGGGCTCGAGTGGGGCAAGAAGAATTTTTGGGAGACAGGAAGCCTTCATGAGGTCTGAAGAGCAGGAAAAAGAATGGTTTTAGGGTATTGTCATACATAAAACATGGTAACTGGCGCCAATGCTTCCCGGGCCCCCAAAGCCTTTGGGCCAAAAGGTTGAGAGTTGAGACTGGCCGGGGCTCCAGCCTTGCTATTGGTCAAAATATGACAAAACGAGAAGAAGGCGAAAAAGAGGGGGAAAAAGGAATGAGAGAACAAAAAACAGTCGCCTGTTCCGGCTCTCCCTAACTCTCTCCGCTGCCTGCATAATACCGGCGCCCCGTGTCCCCCAGTCTATATAACTCCCTCCCTATAAACTTATGCTAATAGTCTCCTCTGTAACTTTGATCAATCGGAAATTGAGGTGATGTTTATGTAGATGTCATTGTTTTGGCGGGAACATCCTGAATCGAGTGATTTACTCCAAAAAATGGGAGGAAAAAGGAGTGGCGGTGATTTTTGGAACTGCTCGTCGTCTTATCAGCAGCTGGCAAATGTTCGCAGGTTATGGCGCCCTCTGGGAATTTCGTGGAAGTGTTAATGATATCTTGTAATGACAAGTCCTTTTGTTGTTTGTTTAACTTAATCAAGAAAAGAAATGAAACTTTGATCTGGAAATTCATTATTTGACCGGGTTCTTCCGCTCATAGAAAATCGGTATAGTCTATTCCCCATGGATATTCTTGAAATTTTCAGGGCGCCCTCTAATTTTTGCTCTGTTTCATCAACGATTAAAGTGAATAACCCAATGTTTCCTTATGGGTCCTGTAGTGGAGACTTGAATGAACTTTTACCCCGGTGGAAATGGGCTACACCCAGAAGGATGTTTCTGGGGGCATTGCCATCTGGAGCAAATCTCTTCCATTTCTAAAGGATACGGTAGCAGATCATGATCTTGGCCAAGAGATCTAAAGGACTCTAAGAACCAGTGTAGATTATTTGTCAGCCAGTTCTGCTCATTTCTCTGTGTCCAGTCTCCACATTGTGTAAAATGTGCCAGAAACAGCGCCGTCTGTGTGAATTGTGTCGAGATAAGCCTCCTCCCGGTTTAACGAGGTCAAATGTTTTCACATTATACCGGGAGAATAATCTTTTTGACCATTGAATGGAAGTGATGTCAGCTTCCAGGATGCCACTCATCCGATCCCATCTCCCTGGTCCATGGATCGGAGGAATTGGTTTCGTACAGTAACCCCAAAAAATAGTCTTTTATGATTTATTTGCCATCTACTTTCTAGGCTTTACTTCAATATTGATTTTGCTGAATTTTCCGTCCTTGATCGTCTGAGAAACTTCGAGCTTGATGTCAGTGCTCAATTATTGTTTCATTTCAACCGTTACGGTGACCAGATTTTGATTTCCTCCATTCTCTACTGAGAGGACACCTGGATCCGTTAACAAGGAAGATGGAGAGGTACTTACGTCGGTCAGCTTTCCATACTTCTGTGTATTCTTGAGATAGGCTTCGATCGCTGCGTGTCCAGTGGCTGGGGCAGACACAGGGCTGGTCAGGACAGCATCAGTGTGGAAGAGCTGAATTTGGCTATAGAAATAACGGGTTACGGTATCTTACCTCCTGAACCAGTTGGGGAATGAAATCGGCGTTGAAGAGCACCTTCATGCGGTTATTTATCTTGGTGGCAACCTCCGTCGGGGTTCCCTGATAAATGGAATTAACGGACGTCGAAAGAAGGAGAAGAAGAGCTAGACGAAGCATGTTGAATAGAATAGGGAGTGTGTCTAGACCCGAATTAATATATCGTTTCGTTTTCTAATGGGAAAAAAATTTTTTTTCCGGGGAACAACGACCGTTTCGATGGGGGCTGCCCCGTTGTGGCTATTAATGGCAGGGACTGATTCACAGCGAGGGAACAATAGCCGAACAGTGTCACGGAATATGACCCGGACCTGGTCTTCCCATACTTTGAGGCACTCCTTTTCGAGCATCACAATATGGCGAGCCAGGTTGATTTCAAAGATGAAGAGAATTTTATCATGGTTCTCGACTCCCATGGCCAGGTTGGCGGGCTTGATGTCGCGGTGGACAAAGCCAACCTGGTACAGACCTTGAAGACCCTGGAATTAGACTGGCCTTTGGGTCCCGAAGGAAAAATACCACGAAAGCTTGGATGGAGAGCCGGACGGCCGTCAACTGGCGCAACTTCTTGGTGGGACACCTTTTTTGTCCCCTGGGTCCGACTAGGAGTTGTTGTACGGGTTGGTACCTTTACGAGGGAACGACTGCTAAACAGGAAAGGTCAATAAAGGTGACAGTACTACGTGTTTATATACCTCACAACAACTCTCCCGGTCAGAGGTGATAACGTCTTATTTCCCTCCACTTCCATTCCTCCCATGCCTCGACCAACCGTTTATTGCATTGAAATGGAAAGAAGACCAGAGATTGAGCTCTATTCGGACCGTATTCCAATACTTTTTCTGGAAATGATTGTTCGAAAGGTAAGAGTCAATTTTCTGGGACAGGAGGTCAGTTTTCAATTTTTTTATAACGTAACGTTCCTCTATCAAAGTTTGTGACTCTACAGATTGTTTTATCCAGGCGGTTGAGATGTGACTGGGTTCATAAGAATCGTCTTGACGTGCTCTCCAAATAGGCCTTTGAATTTTTGAAATCGAATAAGAAATAACCGAGATACGGGCACAAACACTCGGCACGCCCGTCAACGCTCCCAAAAACGGGCTCGCTCGAAATTTGGCGTTTTGCCCATGTATCGGACTAGTGCAATCTCCATTTCAGATGTCAAATGTATCAGCCCGTCGTTTTCTGTTAACTGGAAGAGACGGGAAAGAGCTCGTCCTACGGCTGCGAAAGGATATCCAGCCTAGACAGACGGAGATACCAATTCATAGTGCCGATGATCGCCCGACTAACACTTCTAAGGCTTGGAGATGGGTCAAGTACATTGCTGCATCTATAGCTTGTATCATTTGTTTCTTTTTCTATATTGTTGCTCTAATCATTTCTTTGTTATTATTGGTTGCTATTGTAGCCGTTCCATTGTCAATATTTGTTGCCGTTCTAGCATTATGTGTTTATGCCATTGCCCCCATTCCGATAATGCTTAAAATTGCAAGCCTAAGCATGGATAGCCTTATTGTAGCCATCGCACTCCTCATAATTTTTCGCCTTTTTTATTGCATTTTCGGTAGCTGTTGTAAGTGTCTTTTGCCCAGATAGCCCGCTCTTTTTTGTCGAAATGCCGAATAAACAATCGTGCCGCAGCCCACGAACTTGCAGACGTGCCTCGACTTATTCAGCAGTCTCTTCAGAATGAATATCTCCATCTTCAGGATCTCGTCGTCCTTGTGCTTCATCCGGGGCTCGGTCTTCATCGCCGAGGTCCGTGTCTCCTGACCGGTCCTCCACGAGGTACATCTGACCGCAGGCGTCTTCGCCCAGCTTTTTCTTCATACACCACTCCAATGAAACAGGATTTGTTATGGTTCCCACCAGAATAAGAATGGGACTATAAGCCCAGGTCTAGGCACTTCCTTCATTCCATTCAAAATGATCTTTCTAGCTCTTCTCTTCCTCTTTATTACTGCCGTCAGTTCCATCTATCAAGGAGCTTTTCAACGCCGGAGCTTTTCAACGCCTGCTCCTATCCACAACTCGTTCAGGAGGTAAGATACCGTAATACATCCCTGGTAGATGGGTTCAGTTCTTCCATACGGACGCCGTCCTGACTAACGACATTGATCCTCCAGCCAAGGGCCATGCCGAGATCGAAGCCTATCTTCGGAGCACAGAGGAGTATGGCCAGCTGGAAGACGTCAGTCTCCTCTTTATCTGTTAACAATTTCCTTGTAGGTGAAAGTCGTCTTCGTGGAGAATGGAGGCAATCCCAATTTGATTACGGCAACCGTCGAATTGAAACAAGGCACGACTATTGAGCTCCACGTCACCTAGGAAATCAAGGACGGAAAGTTCAGCAATGTTGTTATTGTAGTGAAGAAGGAGTAGACATTATAAATTTTTCGAAACCGCGATGGACCATTTTAACATGTCTAAGAATTGATCTCTTTCCCAGCGGCATCCATATTCCAGGGACTGAAAAAAAACTTATTTTCAGGATCGATATGAGCACTACTATTATACAGCTGTATATTCCCTAATTGGAGTACGGCCTGGAGTCATGGGTTGTGTATTCTTCCTTCCTCCGAAAACTACCTTTGCCGTTATCAGCGGCCTGGCCGTCTTCCTCCCTCCCTTTCTCGCCTCATGGCCGTCGTTCTTCCTTCTGAGCGGTTATTTTCCTCTTTTTTGCTAACGAGGAAAGAGGGGTGTGCGGGCCCAGATAAAACCCGGTTCCAAATCGTCAAAAAAATGTTTTTGTTATTGTTTCAAATTTATTAAGCTAAACATGGCCCTGTTTATGAATGATTAAAGCTCGAAGGCGGAACGGTTAAAGACAATTAACGATAGAGAATAATTTAATAAGGATGTGGGAGAGGTTATCAGTGAATTGAATCTATCGCTTTTCAAATCCGGCTTGAACTTCTTCGACTGATTTGCCCTTCGTCTCGGGGACGTATTTCCAGGTGAAGAAGATGAAGAAGGCGAGGAAGACGGTAAAGATCAGGAAGGAGACCTGGTGGATCGCGTTCTGGAAGAAAAAGGGATCATTTAGTTCTTTATTTTGAGCTCAGCGGGGATGTATTACTGTAGGAATTGGTGAGCATACATGGGAACAACGCTGGATTTCGGGCGCAGACGGGTGTGTCGAGTGTTCGTGTCTCGGACATTTCTTGGCCAATTTCAAAAATTCAAAAACCAGCTTGGAGAGCACGTCAAGACGATTCTAATGACACCGGTTTCAGATCAACGGCCCCGACAAAAAACCTGTAGCCCCACAAACTTTGACAGAGGATAGTTACGTAACCAGGAGTTCCCAAAAACGGGAGTTTTAAAGTTTCGGGCACGAGAAACGGTAGCCTCTGGTCTTTGGAAACGTATCGCAATGGAAATTTGACCAAGGAATGGCCAGAAGGCGAAAAAATTCCGCTTTGGCCTGCCAGAAACCTTTAGAATCCACTGGGCCGCCCCAAACTCGGCTCCGAAGTCCCTGACAGCAGATGAATATCAAACAAACCTGATAACAGCTTATGGCCAGCCCCGAAACATGGAGGAAACGAGATAATGAATAAAATATTTGACTCGCACTGTAGCGAATGTTGGGGTCCGCCGTGTCTATTTGACCTGTACGGGGTAGTTGTACACGACCTGGCCTTATTAATTAACTGAATCGATCGATTTTTCCATCCTATCGAGCTGTTCTCCTGCCATTCTTCACAATGGAGGCCCCTCAACCTGTTCTCTCTACTTATGATCGTGATAAACTCCTCCAATATGAGCATATTCCTTCGTAAGTCGTTGTTATACTTCCAAATGGATCGTACCTTGATTACGTACCCCGTTTCGTCCAAATATCCCCACAAGTCCCGTTTATAATGGCCCGTTTGTGATATTATTGTTGTAAAATAGATGAACCACCATTTTAGAGCCTTCTTGAGGCATTTTGCTGGAATTCTGGAGATCGTCATCTATCTCTTGGTAAGCTGTCCATTCTCTATCTTCAGCTCTTCTAGATTATCTGTAACGTAGCTCTATTTGTTGTTAATTGCTATTTGGAAAATGAGGAAAGACAATTGGGAACCTTTTTTTGTTTTATAATTCTTTGTCACTGGTCTGGAGAAATGTACGGCAAGGTAGAGGTACCGTATGGCACAAAATGAAGCTGTGTTCAGGGAACGTTTGAAGACGGATACTGGATAGCGGCAAACTTTCTTTCTTGTGTAAGAGGTATTATTTATTGTAGTAATGAAGCTTCAGATGCTGATTCTTACATTGTGGTTTGTTTACTTGCTGCCTCCAAAAAGTATCCTTGGCGTTGGGACAGTAACAGGTAAGCGGGACGTTTCTTACTTCGATAAGCACCCAACTCGATTATTCTCTTCCTTCTACCGTCATTAATGTTCGGAGGAGGATCGGGTGGAATTCTCTGCCCGTCTTAGAATTTTTTATTTCGTTCTCTCATGTTCGGACTGCGAACCCTAGATGGGCAAACACCCGCTTTTTGGAGGCGCTGCATTACATAACATATCCCCCCGCCAAAGTTTGTGGAACTACAAATTGTTTTAGGGGGGTGATTGAGATGTGATCCGGTTCATTAGAATCACCTTGACGTGTTCTCTAACCAGGTCTTTGAATTTTTGAGATCGACCAAGAAATGACCGAGATACGGACATAAATACCAGGCACTCCCATCAAAAAAGGGCGCGCCCGAAATTGGGCGTTTGCCCATGTATGGTCCAGACAGATGGTACAAAGAGATCGATATGAGAACGAAGGAAAGGTCAAGAAAGACCGACACATAATAAGTTTGAATTTTCATCTGACAGACGGGCGAGATTTTCCGTCTCGTTACGTTTTGGCTTAAAGCCCCCTGCTCGTTTCAGTTGTTCTCATCCTGGACCTGGCGACCTTTCTGTTTATGTACCTAAAGGCGCATTATTGGGTCATTCCAGTCAAGGTAACAACGATATGAAATCCCTATTGTATTTTAGCCATTCGCCCCTTTGCCAGGTTTCGTGATGGAAGATAGAAACAATTATGACAATGGTTCCCTTGTAGTGGTAAGGAGCAGGGCACATGAGGTCATATTAGACAACATCACAGATGAGGTAACATTTTTACCTGGGAGAAATATCCGTTCCAGGACATCGATTTATCGAGGGCAATTTTAAAAAGGCGCAGCGGTTACTTGCATTATGATTGGAAAATTCGCCTTCCACCCGGGACTATCATTCAAGCAAATTCATATCTGCAGGCAATAGAACCCAAAAAAGTACAACTAACTTCAAAAACTTTAGATAGTGCCGTGGGGAGCAGACGATGAGCCCCTCTGTAGTATTGGCCTGCGTGGCGATACTACTGAGCGTAGAATGCAGCGATTATTCTATCCGATGACAAAGAAAAGCTTCCAAGGAAACGAAAGCGAGGACCACTTAATCCAAACTTCCCTGGCAGCTGATGGCAAACAGGCGTATTTGTACGAAACATGGAGACTACCGCAAAGCGACAAGCAGTGAATATAATGTCTTGTTTTGTTCTTTCTATAAAGATGAAGATCGAAAGTGTTTAAAAGGAGTTGGCATGCCCGAGTACCAGCGATATTCCGTTATCGCCTGTTCCGCCGCGCACCTGTAAAACCTCGCAGAAAATCGCATTTCCTCAGTTTCCCGAGTGCTACATCGTTATTCCCCAGAGAACGAATGAATTCCTGCGTCTGAAACAAGCTCAGAGTGCCTTATGAATCCAGCTGATCAGCTTCGTCCCAATGTCGGATTGTGTGAATGTTTTATCCAATAGCGAAGGTAAGCTAAAAACGGTGGATGGAATGCGTCTCTCTTTCTGGAAGCTCGGAGGGGATGTTATGATGAATTGTGTTTTTTAATATATTCGCCTACTTTGTAATTATCCATATGTTTTTACCTTTATCCACTCTACAACACTTTGGCTTTTCTTGTTCGTTTTATTTCTACTACTCTCCTCTATTAGTTTTTCCATTAGAACATCTCCCTATCCTACCCTAATAATGGGCAGATCTCTGTCTGTCTGTCTGTAAGACCGAGATGTCGTCTGTGTAGACAGGTCAAATGGGAGAGAAGCAGAAAATTTCAACCGTCTGGCCTTATCCGACGGTCAACTGTTATTCGACCGTCAAATTTTTAATCCGGCGGTCAAAGGCCGCCGGAGGCATACTGGTTATAATAATAAACTATGCTATCTGTTTGTTTGTTTGTCCGTCCGTCCGTCTGTCCGTACGAGAGGTCGAGGGTTCGAGTCTTCCCCGAACCCCGTCAGCGACCCACTGGTCAAAATTTGACTTTCATCCAAATCATGAAATTTCTAGAGGAAGAAAACCTTGTTCTTATGCATAAAATACAAAAGCAAAAGCCACGAATGGGTTAAAGCTCGAGGGGCGGAACGGTTAAAGACAATTAACGATAGAGAATAATTTAATAAGGATGTGGGAGAGGTTATCAGTGAATTGAATCTATCGCTTTTCAAATCCGGCTTGAACTTCTTCGACTGATTTGCCCTTCGTCTCGGGGACGTATTTCCAGGTGAAGAAGATGAAGAAGGCGAGGAAGACGGTAAAGATCAGGAAGGAGAACTGGTGGATCGCGTTCTGGAAGAAAAAGGGATCATTTAGTTCTTTATTTTGAGCTCAGCGGGGATGTATTACTGTAGGAATTGGTGGGCATACATGGGAAAAACGCCAAAGGGCGCGCCCGTTTTTGGGCGAAGATGGGAGTGTCGGGCGTTTCTGTCCGTATCTCAGTCATTTCCTGGTCGATTTCAAAAATTCAACGATCTAGTTGGAGAGCATATCAAGGCGGTTCTAACAAACCCAGTCGCATCTCAACCACCCGGACAACAAAATCTGTGGCCCCACAAACTTTGACAGGGGATAGTTGCGTAACGGGGCGCGCCCAAAAACGGTCGTTTTAAAATTTCGGGCACGAGAAACGGTAGCCTATGATCTTTGGAAACGGATCGGAATGGAAATTTGGCAAAGAAATGACTGCAAAGATGAAAAATCCCGTTTTGGCCCACCCGAAACCTCTAGACCCCGCTAAACCGTCTCAAATTCGACTCCAAGATCCCTGACGCCAAAAGTAGCCGGAATTTTCCAGTTTTTCTAATATTTCAGCTCATTCCGAGTCCGGTCTCCCGTTCTACTCACGTTAATAGGCAAGAAGAGCAATCCAACGAGCAAGTTCGCCGTCCAATTGACCATACAGGCAATGGAAGTGGCATTTCCAACAGCCGACGAGGGGAAGATCTCCGAGACGAAGAACCAAGGAATGGGTCCTGGAACGCTTTCATTTCTAGTCTTAAAATTAATTAGATTACCTGGTCCGACAGCGAAGCCGACAACAAACAGGATGACGAATCCAATAGCGGCGTAGCTGGCCCAGACGGCGCCGCTGTTGATCTGGATACTGAGGGCCACGACGAGGGCAATGGTGGAGAAGAACATTCCGACCATTCCGCCGAGATGAAGGGACCGTCTGCCGAATTTGGGATGGTCGACGAGCCAGACGGAGACAATCGTCATCAAGACGTTGATTGTTCCCATGGCGATGGTGGCATAGGTCGCCTCGGTGGGGTTCAGCCCGGCCCCGCGGAATACGGTAGTCGAGTAGAACATGGCCACATTGATACCGGACAGCTGCTGACTCAACATCATCATGATGGCGATGATCATCGGCCAGAGGAGCGGCTTCCTGAACATGCTGCCCATGGTCGGCTTTTGGACGGCGGCAGCGGCGGCGACTTGCTCCTTCATGGCGTCCAATTCAATCGAGACGTTGTCGACGCCTCTCAGCTTCTTGAGGTCCTTCTCAGCCCGGTCGGCATCGTTTTTAACGGACAGGGAATATTTCGGCGACTCGGGACAAATCCATAGGGTACAGACTTGAACAGCTGCTGGTACGACGGTAAAGGCGAAGATGTAGGGCCAGCTCTCGTCGGTACCCAGCAGCTGGGGCAGGCCAAGGATCTGGGAGAAGAGAATGGCAATGGTGACCATCAACTGGTGGACCGAGCCGATCATACCGCGGAGATTGATCGGTGAAACCTCGGTCAGGTACATCGGCACGAGACCCGTCGTCAGTCCTGGAAAAAATGGAATAAAATACTAGAAAATAGAGCGGATTGCATCTACAGTAAGCCCAAAAGCTTATTTTCTGTTTAAAACTACCGTGAGACCTCTAAAATCGCCCTGTTTCAGGTAAACGCGTGCTGTAGGCATACCCGATGTTTAGCTGCGGTAAACAGTCTTTTGCCAAATTTTTAGGATTTTCTTCTAGAAATATGTTCACTTTGACGTGCTTAATATTGTAGTAAAAGAAGAATAAAGAAAATCAGTGAAATTTGAGAAAAAAATGAAGGATAATGGAGGTTGTTCAATGGAGCATGGTTACGGTGCGCGCTTACGGACTGCGGAGATATTGGAGGATTTCCAGGGGCCTTACGGTAGCAATTTTTTGATTGTTTTATATTTAGGGTAAAGTTGAACTCACCGCAATTTAATCCGATCAAAAAGCGCCCAATAATCATCATGTAGTAGACGCCGGCCGCTTTAGCCAGGGCCATGAAGGCGGCCGCGGCAAAGGCGAAGATATTGTTATAGAAGAGACCGCCACGACGGCCGACTTTATCTCCCAACCAGCCGGAGAGCAAGGCACCGAGCATTCCTCCCAGAGGGAAGATGGACACGGCAATGGCCCAGACGAAGTCGGCTTCCTCCTTGGTCAGAATGGTACCGAAGAGGTCTCGATGTGATTTGACCAGCCATTCTGTCACCAGCTGAAAATGGGGAGACACAGTTAGACAGTTGCAGTTTTCTTGGAGAAAATAGCGCAAGTTTGGCAGTTGGGCACTTTTTGAAACCAAGAGCACTAGACAGTGGAAAGGATTTTTGAGCAAAAAGGAGCCACAGCTAGACAATCAAATGATTTTTGTGGAAGAAAAACCACAGCTAGACAGTTTGGGGGTTTTTGAGTGAAAATGAACCATAATTTAGTGATCAGTTTTTGCTGTAGCGAAGTGGACCACAGTTAGACAGCGAGAAAGCTGCTCGGGTGGAGAAGAGCCACAATTAGACAGCCGAACTGTTTTAATCAAAATGAGCCACAGTTAGACAGTTCGCCAATTTGGCTCCGGTTCTATTTTCGTTCTCTCTCCCATCTGCCAACTGTTGTCACGTGGTGCTCTTTCTTTCTCTCAAAATGCAAACAAAATTGTTGGCCAGGTGGAAGTTTGTGTTCAATTTTATCCCCCTTTCCTCTCAAAAATCTCTATTGAATGGATCAAAATAAATAGAGAGAAAAAAACTCACAGCCTGAGGAGCGTTGATACATCCGATATGGTAACCAAACTGGAAGGAGGCGAGGGTGACCACGAGGACGGAAAAGGCAAGGAGTCCGGTTAGACGACCCTGAAATTAACTCATTTTAATAGAAAAATAGAGGATTCTAGGCTATTTCCCGGGGATAGGAGGTCTGACTTACGTCGGGAACCTTTTTGGAGGGTCCTCCTTGTAGCGGAACACTTTGTTCCTGGTCTAATAGTACCATTTTTCTAGAAAAATTACCAAATTTTGGAGAAAATGAAGAGGAGAGCGAAGAGAACCGGGTGAATTGATAAAGGAGCGGAAATAAAGGAAGGGGGGACAAAATTATGGATCAAACTGGAATTTATTTGGAAAAATTGGGAAGAAAAGCCCTTGAATTACGGACAACGCTGCTTACGGCCATACCACGTTGACAATACGCCATCCCGTCCGATCTGGCAAGTCAAGCAACGTTGGGCTCGGTTAGTACTTGGATCGGAGACGGCTTGGGAATCCCGGGTGTTGTAACGTTTTTGCTTTTCTTTCTCGATCAAAAATGACTTTATTTTTTGGCAAAATAAATTCAATACCATCCCGATCAAAAAGCAGCAGAGAGAGAGTAACAACAGCGAGAGACTAAGTACTCTGGCACCGGCCGGGGGGAGGGAAAATTTAAGCCGGGTGGTGATTATGATAAGCGACAAATGTTCTTCTTCTTGTCTCTCTGTCTTCCATTCTTCTTATGAGGAACATGTGAAGGCAAAAACACGAAATAAAGCCTAGGCGATAAGAGAAAAGGGGGGAATTGAAGCCCGAGAGGAGAAGAGTCAAAAAAGTACGAGCCATTGATCACCGGCCGGCCCCGGTCGGCGATTGGCATTGATGAAGTGAGGGGGCAATTGACTGTTGTTCGATAGAAAAAAAACACGAGAGAAGATTTTCTTCGGATTCTTGGAAGGAAAATAATAGATTGGGAGGTAGAGAAGAGGAGGGGACGGCGAGTAAACGTGACCTTTGTTATTTGAAGCTGCCTTCTGCCCTCCCCAGCTCACAAGGTAAACGGCAGGTGAACAAAGGAAATTGTGATGGTCTATGACAGCTCTCTCTCTCTCTCTCTCCCGGGGAGGAAAGAGGATACGCCAACATGTGCGTGTCACCGAGAGAGAGGTGGCCAGAGGACGATTACGATGCGAGAGACGGGGCAGGCAGGGAAGTGTGGGAAGGAACTTCGGAACGGCAGCCAGAGGAGAGAAAAAACAAACACACGTGGGGCGGGAAGTCGATCAAAATTAGCTGGAAAACAGAGGAGCGGAAGGTCAGCAGCGCACTGAATGGACAGTTCGCTTACGGCCATACCACGTTGAAAGTACGCCATCCCGTCCGATCTGGCAAGTCAAGCAACGTTGGGCCCGGTTAGTACTTGGATCGGAGACGGCTTGGGAATCCCGGGTGTCGTAAGCTTTTTGCTCTTTTTGCTTTTGATTAGAGTACAATACAGGCCGATTTTTTTCTATTTTACCCATTTTTGCAGCTCCTCTTTGCTCCCCATCGATGAAATTTACGATATCTAAAATGACCAGAACAGAAGCTCCCCAGCCTCTTATCTGGGATGATATGCGATTGACAGTTGGCTTCCCCCTTGTATACACAGATCGCCTCTCCTCGTAAATATGTACACGTGGAGGCGATTATGTTGCCCACCGACTGAGAGAGAGAGAGACTGACAGAAGGAAAGAAGCCATTAATATTGACTTTTCCCACGAGGAACCGTTCCATTTAATTTTTTTGAAAGGAGAGCAAAAGACGGGGATATTTATCATTTTTTTCAGGATGTTTACGCCGAGTTTTGCAGAGATGGATTGTACTGATAAGTGAGGGGGCAGTGATTTCGGGAAAGATGGGAATAACAACGGAAAAAAGAGGGAAAAAACAGTTTTTTTTTGGATATTTCGCTTCAAGATCTAGCCACAGTAAGACAGCCAAATACTTTTTGGAAAAAAATAGCCATATGTATAAGGAGTCAGACGGTTTTCCACAAAGCAATGGAACTACAGTTAGACAGCCGAAATTATTTTTTGAGGGAAAAAGGCCTAAATTCGGATTCCAGAGGACAATTTTTTGAGAGGAAACCCGCCACAGTTAGACAGTTCGACTGTTTTTCACCGAAGGGCGGTGGAAGCCTGTGAATTCAAGAAGCCCCCGTCCAGAAATACCCCTTTCTACTGAAAAATGAAGTAAACAAGGGGTTCAATTGGTTGTCGTCTAAAAACAAACGGGAGAAGGACAACAGCCAGAGAATGGCCAGCAGCTGACTCGGCCGGGGGAGGGGTCAACTCCGAAAAATCCATCAATTTGGGACTAGAACGAAGGAGGAGGACATTCGGCACGTAGGCATTTTCTTAACTTTTTGGAGAGCTGAAAACTCAGATCGGGACGAGCCGGCCGTCAAAAGCGAGGCAAGTCACCCCGGGGGAGGGATAAGAGGGCGGGGGGAGGGCAGGCTGATGAAAAACAAAAAAAGGCATCATCGTAAAGGCGCCACAGTTAGACAGCCGAACCGAGTTTTTTGAACCAAAATTTAACCGTTTTTATTGCCATATTTTAATGAGGCAACGGGGTAATTTTTATTGCGGTGTCAAAAGGACAAATTAGAATGAAAATACGTACATTTAGCTGGGCTTCCCTTTCCGAGTATTGTAGACTGACGGTTTCCTCTGTCTCCCGGCTGGTTTCTGCCGTTTTTGGGTCTTTTTCGAGGGTAGAAGTGGTCAAAAGCGGCCTACTGTATTCCATGGGAACAGAGAAAATGAATCTCGGGGGCTCAGGAGGGACAGGATTAATCGGATTAGGCAGACGAATATCGGGAGCGCACCCTAGACCACCCAGAAGCGTTTCTACCCGGAAAAAGTAGGAAAAGTGGACTTACTTTTGGCGGTTTGACGGAGCTGGGGTTCAGCAGGCGGGCTGCTTCTTTCTCCGGCAGTAGGGGTTGATTTTCTATTTCACGGGGGGCGACGGGTCCCGAGACTACCGAATCAGATGGTGGCAGAGTGCCAGGTGGGGCAGCTGGAACGGCTCCGACCGACGGATCCGCCGGGATTCGGCCCTTCTCATCATCGTTTGCCATGATCATGGCTGAAATTTAATTTTATATGGAAAAATAATAACATTTTCAAGAAAAATAAAGGAAAAGAGGAGAAATGAAGGAATTTGAAGATTTTCCAGGATTTCCGCCCATAAAATCAGTTAATTTTATGTTTTTTAATTAATTTTTAATCTAAAATACAAGCTAATAAAGGAGGAAAATAAGCAAAAGTAATCCGGCGAAAGCTTGAAAGCATAGATAAACAAATAAGGCGGCGTCGTCCCACCGCGGCGGCGGGTCCCCTCCTCGCAATTCAAAGCTATCTCTCTCCCCTCCAGTCTATAAATGGTGCGGATGACGCATACGCAATCACGTACGAGCCCAGTGACCTAATTAGCCTTTTGCACCAGTTGATTTCGCCTTTAAAAGTGTTAAATTGAGGAAAAATGGAAAGGAAAAGAGAGGAAGTGGTTCCAGATAGGGTTGCCATGGAACAGGCGGCAGTCAGGAGATTTGTAACGCCTTGAAAGCCCCCCAAGTAGACTTTTTGACATTATTTACTTCCCCAGATCAAGAGCTATCATTATGTTTTTACAGGGACATAATTTCTTTGTTTCTAGAGGAGCTAGACGGCTTTTGACCTCGATACTGGTCTATTTCTCAGTTTTTCGCCTAAAATCGGCCCGGAAATCGTCAAAAACTTCAGAATTTGGAGGTGCTATGGATTATTAAGTAGCCCTTGATTTGGCGAGTACAGTCCGTCCAATAAGTATATAGGCACCCCATTTTTCGGAGTTTTGGCCTCATGGATGCGTTTTCACAAAACGAGACGTACACCATTCGATTCCCCGTCCCAAATAATCACGGGAAAATGATTTTCACCTTTCCAGCACTTCACCGTCGAACCTCACACGAGAAAGTTCAAAAACAGGCGTCCAAGTATATAGGCACCTCCGGAAACGCTATCTCCGAGGAGGTTTATTCTGGTTTTCGATGATCACAGTCCTTCATGGGAAAGGTTTGGCTGATTCGAACAAAAAAATCCTCGAAAATGCCGTGCCATACACGTCTACCAGAACCTCAATTTTGACTGTAAACGCCTTCATTTCGACTGTTTGGAGGAATCTGAGGAAACTCGGTGTGATTGAGGGAAATTGAGTATGAGGCCATATACTTATTGGACGGACTGTAGGATGATATCAATAATTCTAGCTGAAAGCCATTTCTTTGTATCGAAATTCTCGAAATCCCCAGACGCGCGCGCGCACCGGATCCGGATTGGGAGAATTCTAGTTCAGGCGTTTCTAGGTTGGAATTGAGTAGGCTGATCAATCATTTTCGATTGTAAAAGCAGCTCAAAATCTCGAAAATAGATGTTTAAAAAACGTGGGCAAGATGTCGGCTTTCTTTGAACTGCTTACCCGTCAAGAGTTGGTAAAGGGCTGAATCAAAAACTGGTGGTTCATCTCCCACTCGCTAAGGAATCATACCTGTTAGCCATCATGTTTTGATCCAAATATTTTAAAGATTAGAAGAAGAAAAAGAAAGAAACCACCATATTGAGAGGGAAGGCTTTGAAATACTGGACTCTTTGCATCACCTCCGGGAACCTCCCCCGACCCATTTGGATAAAGCAGATTGCGAAATTACCAGAAGAGTAGAGTGTTGTGCAATTGGAGATATCCGGGAGGGATCGGATGTTAGCTGGCGACGAATGACAATTACATCCGGTTGGTCAATTATTGCTGGTTGCTAATTTAATTTGGGGTGGAACGAATTTGAGGATAAAAGAATGGCAAACAGACGAATTTAATAGCTGGAAGATGCGGAAATCAGGCGGTCTTCCATAAGCGGCACGGAGCAAGTTGCATCAGATCCCTTTTGCATCACTGTCCTGGCTTTCATTCAGAATTTTCAGGTTTATAAACACAATTTACTGCCGAGTAAAATAGATTTGATGGGAAAATATGGGAAAAGGGAGGAGTATCAAAAGACGGATGAACTTACAGTAATACCGGTTCTACCGGGTCCGACCCGCGGATCAGGAGCGTTATAGCCCGTTTCCAACAGATATATCACGGGATTTAAAGGTCTGTCGCGTCTCCGCTGTGGGGCCAGCCTTCCTCAAACATGGTCCCGCAGCGAAGATGCGCCGCGAAATTTGAACTCCTGACATATCCATTGGAAACGGAGTATATTGGACTTAGCCTTGAACCTTTTTTATGAAAATATGACTGGGTTACAGTAATACGCCTATTGCCCCAAATGATTTCTTAGGATAGGGTGAGTTGGATCCATTATCGGAAAATCTCATCTTCGTATTCTCCTTCTTCTCTTCCACATCAGTAGGGTACCAGCACCAAAAAGGTACACTTTTTGAATTTTTCAAAACAACCGGGTAAGTTTATGAGCTTTTCAAAGTTTTTGAACCCTTAACTAGCCTAAGTCAAACAATAACATCAACTGCCTTTATTCTTAGAAAGTAAGCTTTACAACGACATAGATGATCTATTCGACGCATCAAACAAAGCGGTCGTGGCCGACGAAGTATGATCCAGTCAACTACTGGTCTTGATGGCCTTATCCTCTCCAACCTCCACGACTTCGTCGTTCTCCGTGTCGCAGTCATCAGAGGAGCAGCAGGAACAAATCGTCCTAGAACTTGGGACCCTAACGTACAGATTGACTCAACAGCTAAACTGCCGAGGTTTTGAATATTCACAAACGCTGGTGGCGAGATAACTCTAAGTAGATTAAAAAATTACAAAGGTAATTCGGTCTGTGAGAACAGGAAGTATTTCCAGAATACTCGCCCAGAGCTGGTTTTGGGCGGTGGAATGCTACGACGCTGATGATGAGACGACTGAAGTTGAGAGCGACGACGCTGTAAAGTGACTGTTTCCTTTACTTGTTCGGAACTTACGGATCGACGAATTCAAATTTATTCCAAATCCGGTCGTTCCATTTGGAAAAGTCCGCTAGGGGCATACTGCAGTATCTGGGTCGTTCGAAAGTAACTGTTGTTAGAAGAAAAAGGGCTATCTCTCTATTAGTTTTTGACAGTCTAAATGCTGCCAATTAGTACAGATCTTTAGTATCTTACCCACCGGCAAATGATCGTCTATCCAATAATTATCTGGAAAAACTGTAGTTATCATCTTATCCATAGAAGAGGGGGTCGGGATGTATGCCCGTCCTGAAAGAATTTTTTGAGGAAAAAAGAAGAGAGACGAGAAGAAAGAGGCCGATCGCTAGACTATCTGAAATATTGCTATCTCCGAGGAGACCGCTCTAAAAAAGAGGAAACTGGAGCGTGAATTGGGCAAGGAACAAATTAAGGTGAAAAATACCTTCAATTCGAGGTAGTCCTTTTCCAACGGAAAGGATTTTCCATTGGGGACCATTTGGTAATTTGGCGAACTGATTTCATGGTCCCTTCTCCAGAATCCATTAGTCCCTCCAGAATTCCCGATTATATTTTTTCTCTCCATCCTCCCGCCGTCCCCCGGCAACGGGGTCCCAGATGAACGAGCCCTCCACATCTACCCACCAATTTCAACGTTATATTTGGGAAGATTTCTCGGCTCGCCGGGCTCGGAACAGAGCCCAGTCTGACCGCGATTACAAGGACTGGAATAATGCACCTGGTAAGTATTTTTATTGAATTTCTGTGTTGATAATTTGATTTTTAGAAGCTCCTGAGGATCATAAGCCGGATTATGTCATAGGACCCGGCGAAATTCGACAACAACTCCTGGCTCAGACTTATTACGGTAAAGGGGAGCGGACAACAACTAGGCAGAATATTAAACCACCCAAAAAGAAATACACGACACCGAGACCGAGATCGGAAAAGGAATTAGAAAAAGAAAGGGAAAAGGTAAATATTTCAGAAAAAGATTTGGAGAAAATGGTGATTTCAGGGCTTCTGGCCGGATGAATACGCGACAGAAGACGAAATTCTACACATTAGGAGCACATATGTGTGACAAGAAGCTGGAGCCTGTTATTTTTTGCTGTTTTTGAAGTTAATTATAAATACAGGTATAATAAAACTATCGAATTCAACTATCTTATCGGGTGGTTCTCTCTGGAGAGAGATAGTTTGCCACGCCTCGCTTCTGGGTTTGCTTTCCCTTTACGGCTTGGAGACTCTTAAAAACTGGAAGCTGGTTGGATATTTGCCTATCGAAGGACAAGAGCCAGACCGTTTTCAATTCCTAAACCTTGTTATAGGCTATCAAGAGAGCGCACAAGAGCCCAGCAGGCGTACTTTCAAAGTTTGCTCGGGGTTTCACCCAGAAACCACCCTTTCCGCTGGTGTCATCATGTTTTTGGATCCAGTAGAACTCCAAAAGGTGTCTTGTGGAAGTTTCCCTACTTCTGGGAGACTCTGGAGGATTGTTTCTCTATGTTAAAACGGCTACCGTACACTTCCTCGAGGCATTCAAGGAGACAAACTCTTTGGAGAGGGAGGCTCCCTGGAGATCTACTGGTCACTAACCACTTTTTCATCCTGTTGACTCAGGCTCTATCCTATCCTATCCATGTCTTTGAAGTCTATTACTCGTCTGCGACTTCAGGTTCCAGGATTCCTCAAAATGAAAATCGTCCAGGAGCAAAAGGGCCAATCCTTCATTCTTTGGATGGTAAATTGTTCCGTGGTCAAATTCGACCGTTTCTTTCCTCCCCGATAGAAGGAGCCGCTGCTGTTTGACTATTGAATGGTTGGAGATCACTGTTGTCCAAAAATCTGCTCAATTTTTCATGCTGGCTCCGTTCCCGCCACAACAAGACACACACGAGCACCTGGTGCGTTACTCGCTTCTTCTTTCTTTCACAACCTCCCCATGAATAATTCCCCCAGCTGAAAAACCTCTTCATTCATATACTTGTATACATCAGACAATATATTCTAATACTGATCATCAACTATCCAAACACCGGGTTAAAGCAAGGGAAACAGAGTATTGTAAAGGATCAAGGGATGTATTCGACACTGGGTCCTGGGCCGTCTTCTTCCCCGGTGTCGTCCAGCTGCCCTCTGGCTACAAAAACGGATGGTCTTTTTAAGTTGGCGAATCTCGGATTGGGGACCCAGTCATCATCATCGTCGTCGTCGTCTTCGTCGTCGGATTGACTGGTTTGAGGGATGGAGAGGGATATCAATGGAGGGGGCCGTCTCTCCGGAGGCGGCTCCTCTTCTTCCTCGTCTTCGTCCGATTCCGTTTCTTTTCTCGGTTCTGGTGACTCTTCTCTTCCTTCTGGCTCTGATCCTGGTTCCGTTTCATCATGTGTAATCACGATTAGCGGTTCCTGAATAGGGATACTGTACTTTTTAGCCTGGAAGTCTTGAAGAACTGTTTGCGACCTATCTTCCTGGATTACCGTCGAATTTACCTCTGTATCAAGTGAAAATTGTGATTAGTGGGTGGAGAATAACGCGCCGAACGATATTATACAGGTTACTGTAAAATAAATGACAAAATACTATCGCTGTGGGACCAGGAAGCGCGAGCTTTGAATTTTAACCCGTTTCGGATGAAAATCCGCGTTTTTCTCGCGATTCACACCGAAATCCTGAAAAATAAATAGACCGATTAGATCAGGAGAAAAAGACAAAGTTTTTAAGCCTAGGCACTTCATCTGCCCCCTAGAACCAGTCGTTGTGGGAACAGCATGCGCACCCATCACATTTTACTCCCGTTTTGAGCCGAAAAATGTTTTTTTTTCGCAATCTGGTCATCCATTTTGGAAAATAAATATATCCCCATGATCAGCAAAAAAAAGGCGAATTTTTTGAGCCTAGAGACTCCAGATTTGTTGGCAAACTCACCAGATTAATGGGAGGTTCTGCGTAGAAATCGCCCAAATCCAGGGGATCCTTCGTCTTCTCTTCTTCATGAGCTACAGCCACGACTCCTGCTGCAGCTCCGGCTGCGGCAGTCGTCGTTCCCGATGATTTATGTTCTTTTTCATCTGGTTTTTGATCTTTTTTGAACATTTTCTTCCAATCTTCTAATTTTAGAATCGATGTCGGCGAGGTGGCGACGTCACTTCCTTTCCTGGCTATGGGAACGGCTGCGGCGGTTTTTACGGCGGGAATTGCCTTCGAAGCGTCAGAATTACGACGGGCAGCTTTGTCTTGACGTTGTTTTCTGAAAAATAAATCTTTAAATGAACTCAAAAAGCCAAAATTTACCTGAATTTGGCGAGATCTCTTCCGCCAAGGGCTCCTAGGGTTGGGGCGCGCATACGTCCCGAGGGTTTGACTTTTTCACCGGCGTCCGGCTGCTCTCCAGAATAGGAAATGGTCCTCTTCCTGACCACAGCAGAATACTGAAAGATTATTATATCTTTTTATTAAAATTTTCACGAAAATCGTGAAATTTTCCCATTTTTCGCTCCAAGTGTGGGGTGGAAAACAGGGGTCAACTTTATTCTACCTCCTCTGGGTCCTGTTTGGAAGCCGATTAGTCTGAATGGCCTCTACACGTGATAAATGTCGTCTCGAGTTTAGAAAAGAGGCCAGCAATATTTACAGTACGGTATTTTGGCGGTATTTGGAGGGAAACTAGAAGAGGAGCAAAAAACATCAAATTTTTGCTATTTTAGGATATTTTCAATGAGAAAACGTCTTTTTAGAATGTCTTAAATTCTAAAAAATGTTAAGAAATACCAAAAAAGGGTTGAAATGATCAAAAATCCCAGCGCCAAACCCAGTTTATGGCGAAATTTGACCTTTAGCTCGGTTTGTATCATTTTCTTCGAATTTTTGACTTCGACGGGTAACTTTTCTTCTATTTTTATGATAAGGACAGTATGCTCTTACCAACAAAGGCATATTTTCTTCTTTTTAGCGAATGAAATTAGGAAAAAAGAGAGGAAGGGTCGGGTATCCGGGCAGTGGAAGGGGGTAGTTTATATAACGAGCATGGAATGGATGGTTTATGTTTTGGTGAAAAATGATCAGTCCCCCTAGATATAGAATTTCCCAGAACAAAAAGAAAAGAAAGGGAAAAAAGCTGAAAATCCAAAGACTTACGGTGACTTTCTTTCCTCCGCCGCCGCTTTTCGGTCCGTCGCCGTTCATTTGACTGGCCGGCTTGAGGATACTTTCCAAGGCGCCGGCTCTCATCTCGTTTCCGAGGTGTGGAAATGAGCAGACGAGCAGCAATATACACGGCTCGAGATCCTAGAAAAAATGGGTTAGGCTATTTTTTCTGGGGGCTCTTTTGCAGAGGGAAAGGAAACAAGAGTGCTGGCGAGGCTCTGCCCCCGATAGTCCCATTCCCTGCACTCGTAAACTCTCGGCAGGAGGATCATCTTTATTCAAAACTGCTACAAACCTGTGACTCGTTTATACCTTTGTCTTGCCGAGACTTTACGGGTGCAGGGAATCGGACTATCGGGGGCAGAGCCAACCCGGTTGCCCACCTTTCCATGAACTAGAAGGAAGGGGGGAGAACGTGTGATAATCCCACGTGTGAGAAATAGGCCAACAGAGCTTATATCGAATAAAAAAAGGTGATCAAAGAGAGGAGGAACCAGTTCCGGGGATTCAAAGAGTTCAAAGGGAAAAGAGGAAGGGTCGACGAACTGACCTGGAAAACCTTGTGCCCGTGAGGTTTATGGGTTGCCCGGTGGATGACTTCCAATTTAGCTTCCATCATTTCGATGAAAGTGAAGAATCCATCATAACATTGTGCATAGATGCTGGTATTGACGATACTGATCAGGGCCAGCCCGAGGAGGAAGGCCGAAGCCAAGATAGGGGAGTACTGTATGTTGTAGGGCATCACATCACCCAATCCGATAGTAGTGAGACTGATAAATGTAAAGTAGAACGCACTGGCAGCGTCGATTCCTGAAAAAATTCGAAAAATACAGGGAAAAATACTCGAAAAGCCCGAAATTTCGCCAAAATCGCCTTTGGATCAAAATATCGCCAAAAATTGGCTTTTTCGTCATTTTCTTCCAATTTTTCTACTCACCGGGCATTTTCCCTTCATTATGATCGAATAAATAGATAAAAAGAGTACAGAATCCCAAATAGAGAGCAACAATAGGCAGTGCAATCCATATGGGCAGTACAATCTCTTCCAAGTCCTCTGGCGGCGGTTGTTTTCTCAAATTTCTAAAGAATTTTTTATTTTTTGGCTAAAAAAATATGTTTACTTATATTTTATCAGAAAAAATATATAACATTTGGTTAGAACATTTTGAAAACCTTCGCCGATATCTCCCAAAACAACGAGCATCAGAGGAATCCCGATACTCGCATAGATTATTGAAATAAATCTTCCGATAACCGTTTGGGGGGCTATTGTTCCTATAGATTATTTTTTTATATAATTAGAGAGATTTTACCATATCCTATAGTTGTAAATAGTGTCATACAGTAGAATGTAGAGCTAGAATAATACCACATCAAGTTCATGTCTAAATTTTCAGCTTTATGCCAAACACTTCCATGAAATCTGCCCTCTGCATCTAGTAAATCTTTGTAGTATGCCTAAAATTGCTCTTTTCTTTATTTTTGTTGGTTCTCGATGTTTATTTTATTTATGTTTTATTAAATAGCTATACATTTTTTATGCTAAATTATAAGCAAAATGATAATTTACTCAAAAAATACGACGTTCTTTATAGTCATTTCTTGTTTCTTTCCATTCTATTGCATGTTCTTCTTCTCACCTTTAGTGTTCTTTTTAATTTAGTCTCTCTAATGTCACCCGTATATGTGAGAGTTATATTTATGACATCATTTGCTTCTTCACTAAATATGCGATTCATTCTCATTATGGTATCCGTGAGATCCTGAAAGTTGTTTCTTTCTTTCTTGCTTCCTTTTCAGCTATCGATAGTCAATATATCAAACGGCGTCCATTGGGATAAGAATTTACAACCCATCCATTACGCAGTCTTTGACTTTCAAAAGTTCCGAACAGTAGCAAAAATAGTCATTTACAATAGAGATAAGAGAGCGGCGTCTCTCGTCTATCATGCACTCGCCTTCATTTCGTTAGGTGCTTCAAGTGCAAGAAATATACCACCACCGGCAAATACATAAGCTACGAGGAGAAGTACTAATAAAAGATGACGTATGCCGAATTTATGATGATAATAAGCTATCCAACTGAGCCATTTGAAAATTTCTGCAAGATGATAAAACGATAAATCAGTGTGCTAGGCTATAAAAATTGGAAAAAAAGAGGTTTTCTTAGTCTAATATCAATTTTAGGCTTACTTTCTCTCCTTGCTATTTTTTTCTTCTCCTCCATTTTCTTCTTATCCAATTCAAAATGAAATCCAAATGGAGAGACTTCATCTTTCATGTGGGTATCAATTTTCAAGACGATAACATTATCCCGATCCTAAAAAAATAGCCCATCATCTTCCACACAACCCATAAAAGAGGGGGCAAAAAGATCCATCGTCATCTGCTCCAGCTATCTCTGCAAAAGTTGATATTATTTTATTAGCTGGAGAAGTAAACGAGGATATTTTTATGAGGAATGAACTCAATTTGACCATAGTGCGTCATGTTACCCTGGTTAGTACCGCCTTATCGTTTTAGTGGTAATATGCCCCCCTAAAATCAAAGTTGAACGATCCGTTGACGTTTTTCGAACGCTTTTAGATGCCATAATGTGTCGCCGCGCCAATAACCAAGGAAAAGACAGATAGGGAACTATTTTTGGACAGATTCTTCAGCTTGGAAGGGCTTTTCAAGCCTTGTAAATGGTAAATGCTTTGAAAAGATTGTCCTTTGGGTGGCAGTTCGTTGTTTTGTTGCGATGAATGATGAAAAATTTATAAGGAACAAAATGCAGCTATTTTTGATCATAAAAAAATCATTTTCTTGAAAGTATAGATTCTACTTATTGGGTAGATTAGAAAATAATTTGTAAAAAACAGCTCACCTTGAGTTGATTTTTGATGATTCGATTTCGTGCTTGTATCTCATTTTCTAATCGTTTTTCTAGAAGAAACTATCACTTGTAAAAGTTCAAAGTTAAACTAACTGATCTCGATTTGAGCCATATAGCTGTCAAGAGCTTCAGGCGCAGCGCTCAGGCCGAGACTACTTTATCTTTCGACTCTCTGTTGGAGATAGCGTTTATGTCTGTTTTACAAGCTACTTCCCAAAATGGTTTCCCAATATCACTAACGTTCGCCGCATCAAAGCCGTGCCGTCGCCAGGGCGTGAAAATCGCCACTTCCGTGTCAACTAAAACGCATGGCAAAAGATATGGCTTATCAAGAGATTCATTTGACAATAAATAGCAAGTAAAATAAAATAGAAAAGGAATCGACAAAACCTGCAGAACCGGAGATAAGAAATAAAAATTGGGTTTTGCACTCGGAAAATGTAGATGACATTAGTGTGTGGAACTCGTAACTAGCGGAACTGCAAGATCCAGATTACGGTGAACCATTTGTTCCTTTAGAATAAGATGAGAAACCTAAATGTATGGTTCAATTAAGAAAAGAAGAATGGAGTTACCTTATTAAGAGTATCTGTCAGCTTGTGCACATTACTAGCCCATTGATCCAGTTCCTCGATGGGGGCTTTTCGTGCCCTCAAATTGACAACTCTGCTCGGCCTATGAACTTTAGCATCAGGAATGGCTCCAGTAACAATCATGTTGCATAAGAACGTTTCCATTTCCTATGAAAAGATATACCATGGCTAACCAAATTATCCTACCTCTAAGTTAAAGTCTAACAGTTCCGCCAAACGTTCAAAAGTAATTTGCACATAGTACTTGGCGATCATCCGCATATTATGTTCGGCCACACGGAGATGGAGATCTTTCCAACGCTTATCCTGATCTTTACTGTCTCCGAAAACCTATAAATATAAAATCGGTAAAGAGAAAAAGAACGACATACTGAAGTGACTGGAGAAGTGATGGTTCCCTTCTTGAGAATTTTTTCGTAGTTTTTCTCAATAGAACCCTTCCATGAAATAATTTCTTGGTTTATAAACAAATCAATAAGACTCTGAAAACTTTGTTAAACTAAAATATTATATCAGTACACCTTATACTCAGGAATATGCTCCAAATCTCTCATCTGAGCAATTCGATTTAAAAGATCCCACTGTTCATTGGAATGCTGGGACAAAATACAGTAAAGAATGGCACAGCGCAGAAGCATTTTGGCATGATCTTTGTCAGCCTGCACTTTGGGCGTTTCGTACATAGCTCTAGAAAAGAACATTGAATTAAAAACAAAATTGAATTAAAAACTAACCGATAATGACGGCAGGTATCCAGATAGTTTGCATCATGAAGACAAATGGTGATCATAAGGTTGTAATACTTAATTTTCAGATCTTGAATAATAGTCTGTTCACTGTTGAAGAACTTTGTGCTGATCTTTTTAGAAAGAATAGTGGCACGGGTAAAATCAGAACGAGCAACAGACATTCTCATCTGCTCAAGAAGGAAGTCCACCTCAAAAGAATGCTATAAAACATAACAAAGGGCTGGAACCTTTTCTTGTGTGTCCATAGATCCGTAGGTTTCTACTTGCAATTCCAAAAGCATGTTAGCTGCTTCATCAAGCTTGCCCTCGCCTTCCAACTTTTTCACTACCTTGGATGTCAATCGAGCACGCTCTACCTCTACATAAATCTGAATACATACGGTGTTGAGATAATAACAAAAATAAATAAACCTTGCCAGCAGTGACAGTTCTAAGAGTATCAATAAGTTTAATCTTGAGCTCCTCCGTGGGCATTTTTTCAACCATATCACAGGCATCTCTTACCTAGATTTGTAAATATAGACAGGTATATCAGTTCTCGTTACCATTTTAGCAATAGCAACCTTGATAATTAACCGTTTCTTGGAAAGAGACAGGATGGTCTCATTCAAAAGATCCCACTTTTGACCATCAAAACACAATTTTACCTGCAACATGAGTTATATTTTAAAATATACAATATTTACCATATGCTGAACAATTCGAGTGTTACTGCGCATATCTGATCCAAGGCGGGTAAGCTTCTCCAAATTAGATAGCGATTCCAAGGCTTCAGCAACCTTTCCAGTTTTAGCAATGGCATCAGCTTTAGGAAGGGCCTCATCAACCTGACTAGCATAATTGACCTCCATCTTGAATAAGCGGCCATCTCCAACCTGAAACCAATTTCCGTAATTAAAGCATATGCCAGTACAATAAAAGAAATGAAGCAATACAAACCTGAGCAGCTAGATGTGCTAGATTTTCTAGATCGGAGCCAACTCCTGCTTTGATAGGATCGACGGTAACAGCTTTCCTGTTTTCAGCCATCTGAAATAAGCCTTTACTCTACATGCATCAGGTTTTAGTGCGAGAAATAGAAGCAACCAATGAGATCTCTCTGTTTTTTTATAAAAAGCAACAAAAATTGAAGAGAAACAAATGAAAGAACACACCGAGAGAGAAAAGAAACAGAAAAATTCAAAAACGATGAGAATGAAATGTCGCTCTAACGCCACGTAGTCCTTTAAATTCGAGAGAGCGGGAATCTAAAAAGTATATCGCTCTTTTCAGCGTCTCTTGTTCAATTAGCCTCGGGCAATTCACTCTCCTTTCTTTGTTTTGGCTGCTGTTTCTATTTCCTCCGATTAGATGTTGGAAAAGAACGTGTAATTGTTGCTTTCAATAGCAAACCACTTTAGAAAAACGGCCAAACCAATACTTACGAATTAGCATTCACTTCTTTGATAGTTTTCAACATAGGTTCATTTTATTTCAGTTTACCATGGGCTCTCGCGTCAACGTCTGCCACGTCGACTTTCTCACTAATCCCAGCAGTTTCACAGATGAATTCCAGTTGGAGATTACATTTGAAGTCTTTGAGCACCTTCCTGGAGGTAAATTACAGTTGTGCTTATTTGAAATGCAATTCCAGATCTCGAATGGAAGCTGGTTTATGTTGGCTCCGGAGAATCTAAGGAATACGACCAGGAGTTAGATTCTGCTCTAGTTGGTCCAACTCCAGAAGGTAAACACAAGTTCACTTTCACGGTAATTTGTTTTGCAATATTGGAATTATTCGTTTCTAGGCTCCTGCCCCTGATGCTTCGAAAATTCCTGTTGAAGATATTGTCGGTGTTTCTGTTCTTCTTCTCAAACTGAAATACAATGATAATGTAAGCTACATGTTTCATTGTCAATATGTGAATAGGAATTTTTGAATCTCGGCTGGTGGGTGTCTAACGAGTATCCGGATGAAGAGATGAGAGAAAATCCGCCTGCCACTCCTCAAATCGATAAGGTAAAAATATATTCACCGTGTATTCATCTTTGTGTTCAGCTTATCAGAACAGTCAAACACGATGATACTCGCGTAACAACCTATCCTATCAGATGGACCGACGCTGAAGTTGAAGATGAACCTCCAATGGACGAAGAACCTATTGACGAAGCTGATCTCTTACCTCTTCAAGATGACGATAAGGAAGATGATGAGGAAGACGTGAGTAAAGCAATGTTACGATATGCATTTTGTTAGGATGAGGAGGAAGATGATGAAGAAGGCGAAGTCGATCTTGAGACCTCCACTAAGGCTGACGAATCTCTATCCGACTCTGTTGTAGTTACGGCATCTGCTGACGAAGGTACTTCTGCTTTTTATTAAGCTGTAAACACTAGGTTTAGATGAGCCTATGGACGAATCAGAGAACGGCGGTGCCGTCGATGCTTCTAAGCTCTCGGAAGTTGGGAAAGAATTTGGTGATGCTCCTCTGGGAGACATGACGAACGAGTAATCCAACCAACACTTATGTTATTTACTAATTATTTTCCTTGTTCAACGATCTTCATTTTATACCCCTGTGAGTTTGTCACTTTTCGTCTTCTGCCAATAAATTTGGTGCTTTCGCATATTTCTTTAGATAACAAGGCATCTACAGTCGTATATGGTGTTGTAGGTGTAGTGAAAGTTTACACATTTGCCAGGACAATAATTTTCCGGATCCATACATTTCCTTGTGTATGGATTGAATCCGCACACATGAGGTGCCAGTGTTCCTGCATTGTATACCGGACTGGGACCGAATTCGGGAACAATCCCTGATCTAATATTTCCCTTAAAATTTTTTATTGACTAAATGCGGAAAATCTCACTTGATTAGCCCCGTACCAATGATTGGGGTAATATGCTCCTTGCTGCAGAGTTGCAACTATACAAAGAGTAAAAATATAGCAAAACATAAGGAGGATGTATGGGAAGTGTTTCGCGCTAGAACCCGTTCCTATCGCCGTTCATCATGCAATAATGTTACAACATTGGAGGCACACATTATGGGATATCTGATTTGTAAATAACATTTATTCGTGCGATAAATACAAATAATGAGTATCATTCATCCCTGTCTTCGCGTGCAGAATTTCCAGTACCGTTCGCAGCCTTCTCTATACTGTTGTTGAGATAAGAGAATGGGATTTTGGCAATAATTGATGGCGAATCCTCTGAATTTTTGATGTTGACTGGAGAAATTTAGAGGGAAACCTGTAACTTCTGCAAAGTTTTTCGATAGTTGAAGTACGATGTCCTCGCGGTGGACGAGGAGTCGGTACTACAGGGCGGTCAGGAAGGGGCACATGACATCGCTCGCTGTAGATAGGACAAAATACAACGGCCTATTTTTAGAGAAATGAATAATTAGGGGATTCCAGCTGCCTACTTTCTGGCCATAGCGGAATGGATCGGGACAGACGAAAAGATATCTATTTTTGAATTCTTTACAAAATCTTGTGAAATCAATTCGCTTCTTCTTTCTCTTCGGTATTTCCACAGGTTCTGATCTAAAAATATCTCTTTCAATTCGCAAAATGCGATCAAATCTCACGATTCTTCCGGCGATTCATCTTTTGCTCCCATGGGCGTCAATTCTTTGATAACAGCCTTTCTAAAAGCTTTTTTCCCTGGATTTTATTAGACTCACGGTGCAATAACTTGGTCAGGCTCTCCGTTGGGGATTCTAAAGCAAATATTTTCAAAAGCAGCACAAAATTCTTTCTGGCTTTCATCTGGGCGATGCTGACCTTGCATTGCACAGACTTTTACATACTCCTGACGAAGTTCAGCACATGCTCGCTGAAATGGGGAAGATTTATGATCAAACAGTATCGCAATTGTTATTTTTAGGCACTTTGAAATTTTTGGAATGTGAAAAAAAGTGTAAACAAGGAAATTGCTGACATTAGATGGTTTATTTCGATTTTCAGCATCTTTGGTGTTTTTCTTCCAATTTCTGCAAATTTTTGCACTCTATCTTTGATAAGTGATCAAAAAAATGACGATTTGATCACCAGCAAGCGTTGATCAAGGAGAAAGGGGATTTTTTGGAAGGAGTATAGGTAAAAATCACTTTATCCTTATCCGTAATTTCTTCTCCATCCTCCCCGTGACGAGTCTTCGCCGCTTGTGCCTTACAAAACGGCAGGGAAGGATCTCTATCGCATCCCATCCTCACTAAATCAGCAGCAACTGCCGGCAGGAGTAGGTATAATATCCACCAAGACATTTTCTGATTTTTATTTTATTGAAAGATTGATAAAGAAGAGGAAGAGGAAAATGAGGAAGAAAGGATGCAGAGGATGGTAAAACGGTTTCCCATTCGAGACAGCAGCAAAACCGGATGCTGCTCTCGTTTCTTCGTCTCCTTTGAAAATCAGTCATGGTCGCGATGATAAATGACCATAGAGATCGAAATTTTTAGAATATTGGAGAAGGAACGCTAATTTTTATGAAACATTAGAAGCTTCGGAAGGAAAATGATCAAAAATAACAAATTAGAAGCTCTTTTGAAGTGAATACAATAGATTTTTTAGCGAAAAGTGGATGGTGCAGCCCTTTTGTTGATTCTGCTGTCTTATGGGGTGATTTTTTACCTGGTAAACTGCAGCCTGGACAAGACAGGTGCAGCAAAATGCCGCAGATGTGTAAAATTGATATAAATAGAATCTGTTTTCAAGATTAGAGCCTTCTTTTTGCTTCAAAAGAAGTAGAATCAAAAAATGGTGTTTCTAAAATTCGTATAAATAAAAAATAACATCTTTTCAAATTTTAGCATCTAAAAAAGATAATAGAAAAAGTTGAAACAGCTATAAAGAGAAAATATCCATGTGAGAAACAGGATCAGTCGGCTTGGTTTAGCCATTAGGTGATACGAGATGATGATGAAGTCTCTCTTGCGCAAGTGAACTGGACATGTTTTTCTCTTTCCCGTGTGGCTTTTGCACGGAGAAAATGCCATAATGACAAAAAATAATAGATCAATTGAGAGAATAATTACAGAGAGAAGACGACCAGTTGGCAATAGTGGAAAGTTATGACTTTTGAAATGGCAGGTAATTATCCCTGTCTGCCCCGTGGAGGCCTTTCTTACGAGATTGGCACCTGATTCTAATTGCTGACAGTTAGGTGAATCATAACGGACAGTTGCAAAAAAAAAACGTTTACTAGAAAAAAAACGAAAAAGAAATTAGCTCAAGAAGCATTTTTTTCCATTTTGGAGCCACAGTTAGACAGCTGCTGAAACTATTTTTCAAGTTGCATTGATTAGAGAGCTTTACTTTATTATTTTTACTATTTATAAAGCATACAACTATTAATAAAGTATAGAAATAATAAATAAACAATAAAAATAACAAAGAAGTAGAAAAAAAATAGAAAAACTAACGTAAAACAGATTTTCTGCAAATTCAACTGGCTGTTGTTTGTTTTTTGACCAAGTTGTAATAAATGCCCTTCTTTTGCAGCAAATCATCGTGTGTTCCATTCTCAACAACTTTTCCTTGGTGGAAAACAAGAATCTGATGAGCATTTCGAATTGTCGACAGCCGATGAGCTACAACTAGGCAGCTCCGCCCGCGGCTGGCTTCTTCCAGCGCCGCTTGGACTTGTTTCTCCGCTTCCGTGTCCAGAGCCGACGTGGCTTCATCCAGGATAAGAATCTTCGGATTTCTGACCAGGGCACGGGCAATGGCGATACGTTGCTTTTGTCCTCCCGAAAATTGGGCTCCCTGGTCTCCGATGCGGGTTTCATAAGCGGTCGGGAGGCGGCTGATCGTCTCGTGGATTTGGGCCTTTTTCGCGGCTTCTACCATTATTCCATGGTTAACTTCCTCCTCCGGAAGGCCGTATAGAATATTTTCTCTATAAAATTTCCTTATTTCTTGATAATTTTAGAAAAATACCTGACAGTCATGTCGAAAAGGACCGGCTCCTGGCTGACAATGGAGATATTGGACCGAAGATGAGCGGGATTCATCTCTGCGATATTGTGACCATCAATTTGGATGATTCCCTCTTCTGGGTCGTACATTCTCTCCAATAAAGTACAGACAGTCGACTTTCCACAACCACTAGCTCCTACCAGGGCTACTGTCTCTCCTTCTTTGATTGAGAGGTCTAATCCTTTGAGAATTTCAACGTCTTCCCTTTCGGGATAGCGGAAGCGGAGGTCTTTTATCTGTAAATGGTACATTTTTGTCAGGATACCGTACTCCTTGAAGAAAAAAATTGCTTTAAAGGGACTCTATGGTGCTTTTTTTGTGGTTACGGTAGGCGCAGCCGAGATCTGAAACTGAGCAAAAGGAGTTTCTGCTGCCGAGGTTGTACGGGTGCGCCGGCGCGGATTTCTCCAAGTAAATGGAGTCTACATCAATTTAAAAAAGTTGAGCTATCGTGACGGGACCCAATGAGCAAAAATAAACATTCTACAGTAGTTTTGGATCAGCTATCAGATAAACTAAAGTTCTTGGAGAAACAATCTCAAAAAACTTTGGAATTTTCGTTAGAAGTCGACTAATCGCGGGTTTGGTTATTATAGGCTCCGGGTATTCAATTTGAAGGGCTACGGTGGCCAGAAAGAATAATTCCCTACCGTAATATTTCCCTGAATATCTGGCGTCTCTCCTTCCGTGCTCATTCCATCAATTTTCGACTCCTCATCCATCATTTTGAACAGAAGACCTGCCGCCATCTTGGCCTTTACATATTCCGGGCTGTAGTTCAAAATGGCTCCCAAACTGAAGGAGGTAAAGGTGACCATGAACATGGAGCGAAGCATGGCCTGTGGCTCGAGATACTGGTGATAGATGAGGAAGAGTCCCGCCCGGAAACAGATACTGTACATGAAGAAGTGGATGGCATTCGTCACTCCGAAGGCCGCCCCCTGGACGAGGGCCCTCTGCCGACCATTTTGAATCGGAACCTGGAGGTGGCGGCAGAAATTCTCGTGGACTTTTCTCTCCATTGTGAGGGCCTTGACCGTTCGGATATTGTCTAGGGCTTCCATCGAAATCTAAAAGGATTACTGTAGCCAAAGCGGAGGAAATTTACCCGGCCGCAGTCTTCCATCTCCTTCTCGTCTTGGAGAGCCTTCCTCCGGAGGAATTTAGCTTTGAAGCCGAAGGCAATGTAGACCGGGGCAAAGACGGGAATCGCGACGAGAGCCATTTGCCAGCCGAAATAAATGGAGGCGCTGTAGGCGATCAAATCGACGGTGCACATCGCGAGAGCTCCTCCAAGCCTGCTGTTTACAGCCTGAAAACAAGGAAGCCGTTTTTGGCGCGCCCGTTTTTGGTCGTAGACGGGCGTAACGGGCGTTTGTGCCCGCATCTCGGCCATTTCTCCGCCATTTTCGATGATTCAAAAACCTGCTTGTAGAGCTTTTCAAGACGACTCTAGTGAACCAGGTTACATCTCAAACGCTCCAGTAGAAAAGCATGCAGCTCATTGGCTTGACCGAGATTAGCTCCTAACTATCCTTCGTCAAAGTTTGCGAGGCTGCAGACTTTTCTAGCAGGGCGTTTGAGTTATAAACTGGGTTATTCGATTCATCTTGAAAAGCTCTACAAACTGGTTCTTGAATCGCCGAAAATGACCATGAAATGACCGAGATACATACACAAATACCCGACGCACCCGTTTATGCCTAAAAACGGTCGAACCTAAACCCTCCTTTTTAGAGGATACTGTACTGTCTTACCGGTTTGATATTATTAGCATCAGAGGCCAGCCTGGTGAGCAATATCCCCGGACTGTGAATCTCCTTGTCGTAATAGGCGGCGTCCTGCCTCATAAGGTTCCGGAAGACCCGACTCCGAAGATTGTAAGCCAGCCGTTCGGCTACCACTCCAAATAACGAGATCTAAAAGTTTTTATGTACAGTTTGGACTCTGAAATTAATTGTCACATTTATAAATGAGGTAAGACCATAGCAAACTCCTAGGAAGAGAAAGAAAAAGGCGAAGGAATGACCAGATTGGAGCATTTCGTCCTTATTTGAACTGGAGAAGATCTGAAAATCTTGGACGTTTTTGGTGGAGAAAGAGGACCTTGATGAGTTCCGTGAAACCGAAAGTAAAGGCTGGAAAGATCAGGCCTTCACAACAGGCGACCAGTACAGCCAGGAGGAGAATTTTCCAATCGCCGTCGCATTCTTTCAGGATTCGACGAAGGGAGGATTGCCCGGCGCCTTCTTGTTTCAATTCTGGAAGACAGGGATACTGTATTTTTTTCTCTAACAAACTGGCGTTGAACCAACTGGGTCCTCCCCATTATTATGGCGTTTTGGTCTGTTTTACACGCCAACAGAAGGGTTTCAAAGGGTAGAGTAATTTCGCGCGCCCCGTTTTTAGGCGTAGACGGGAGTGTCGGGTGCTTGTGCCCGTATCTCTGTCATTTCTTGGTCTATTTCAAAAATTTTAAGACCTACTTGGAGAGCACGTCAAGGCGATTCTAATGAACCCAGTGACATCTCAACCACCCCGACAAAAACATTTGTAGTCCTACAAAATTTGAGAAGGGATAGTTGGGGCGCCCGAGCGTTTGCCCATGTACGTTCCTACCTTTCTCCAGCCTTCTTTTCGCCACATCCACTACCAGTGCCTCTTCCTCTACCGTTTCTGCCGTAATAGCCGATAACATTCGTACAAATTCGTGTGGAGTTCCATCAGAACTGAGAGACGATGTGAATCGGCGGAGTCGTCTTGGAGCTGAAGGCCGTTTCCATCAATAATGACCAAAATAACCCTACCCGGCTCTTCCTCTGTATCGACAAAGATCTGATTATTGACCAACTGATAGTAGAGGCCCTTCTTCGTCATTAGATCTTCATGGTTGCCCATTTCCACGACTTCCCCGTTCCTCATAGCGATTATCTTGTCGGCATTTCGGACAGTTGACAGCCGGTGGGCAATTACCAACGTTGTCCGCCCTTCCGAGGCCTAAAATTACTTTTCTTCCGTTTGAGGTGTCGAGAAGAAGGATTACAGTACATTTTCAAGGGCCTGTTGAACGATAGTCTCGCTCTGAGAATCCAGGGCGGAAGTGGCCTCATCCAGGAGAAGGATCTTCGGATCCCGGGCCAGGGCGCGGGCAATGGCGATCCGCTGCTTTTGACCGCCAGATAATTGAGTTCCTCGGTCTCCTACCAAGGTTTTTAGACCCTAAAAAGGGAAATCTCGTTAAAATTTAGATTATAAGAACGCAATTTTGATCAAAATCTGGCAAAAAATAGGTTAGGAACCCTTTTTCTAGTGAATTTCTCCTGCTACAGTAATCCTGCCCCACCTTTGGAAAAGTCTTGACGAAATCCAGCGCATTGGCCTTCTTTAGCACCTTCCATATTTCTTTCTCCGTGATATTTTCCATCCCATATCGAATATTCTCTTCAATCGTCGTGTTGAACAGTTTCGGCTCCTGCGAAACGACGGCTATCGTATTCCTCAGGTGGTGCAGGTCCCAGTCGACGATATCCACCCCATCCAGGAGAATTCTCCCCGAAGTTGGATCATAAAATTTCAACAGGAGCTGGACGACAGTGCTCTTGCCACTGCCACTTGCTCCGACAAGAGCTACCGTCTGCCCAGGTTCAATTTCAACGGTGATTCCCTGGAAAATAGGATCATTTGGGGGAAAAAGGGAGGAAGACGAGCCTTGAGGACGGGTACTCCTCGCCGGGAAGGATATTGGAAATGTAGATTCTCTAGACGGATGTGGCCGGCTCCTTGGGGCTTTTCTCCAAAATTTGGAACGGTTTCTGGGGTCTAAAATGGGTTTTAGAGCAGGAATCCGCAACTAGGAGGCCGGCTCTTGACGCGCGCCCGCACCCGTAAAATCTCGGCCACAGAGAGCATGGTTATTTCGGCGCCGCCAAGTTACAAGTCCTCGTTCTGCCGAGAATTTACGGGTGCAGCGCCGCGGGCAAAAAAAAAAGAAAGAACTGGACGGGATCAAAGGTCCTCTTGCTCCCATTTTGTGCCCAAAGTAATGGAATCTATGCCTTACCCTCGTAACAACATCATAAACTTCCTCGGCAGCTACTTTAGCCGTATTAATCTTGGTCATTAGAGGAGCCACAATTTGTAACTGATAGACACAAAGCATAACAGTGATGAATACCTAAAAATACCTTTTTCCCTTCAGGGAATGGCTAAAGCTACCGTAATTACAACGCCTGGCTTCATTGTCCCATCGTAGACGAGATTTGTCCCGACGTAGATGGTAATACAGTAGGACAAGAAGAGCAGAAATTCCGAAAGACCCATCAGGAGTCCATTCCAGCGGGCGAAATGGATTCCGCTTGTTTTTACACGGCCCAGAACGACGTTGTATCTATAAAAATGATGTGATTTTACCTGGGAAGGTGGGAAAAGCAAAAAAAAAGGAGTCCCAGCCAGCCGAGTTCCTCAGTACCCGTAAAGTCTCGGGAGTACCGTTTCCTTTTACCAAAAACTGCAGCATGGCAAGGAAAACTTCTATAGATTTTGCTGCCGAGATTTTACGGGTGCAGGAAATTCTGGAGCTGGACGAAAGCGGCTTTCTCGAAGTCAGACTTTGAGATCATGAATTTCTACCGTAATCCTGGCTAGCGAAACGATTTGTTCCATCTAGATTGATCCTTACCGACCTCTTACACTCCTGTTCCTGTCCATTGAAGTACATCACCGTCCTTACCGCAGACAGTGCCTGTTGCGCCACTCCTCCCGCCTCCGTGCTCTTATCCTGTTGATCTTTGGCCAATTTTGACATTTTCTAGATTATTTATCAATATTATAAATATAATAACGGAGTCAGGTTCTTACTTTACTAGTCCAATAACTAGCCAGCCCAGTAATTGGGGTCAGACAGGTACCAATAAGGCACAATCTCCAGTCGTAGTAGAAACAAACAGCGAAACCGGAAACAAACAAGGAAATGGTTTGTATAGCCAGTCCGAAATATGTTCCAGTTCCTTCTTTTATTTTATCAATATTACTGTAATTTTATTTTTTAGCTTTTAGGCTTTTTAGGATCTAACCTCAGTGCACTGGTGGAGAGCGCCCCACCATTTTGGCTATCAAACCACGCAATGTCCTGGGCAAGAATTGAGGACATAAACAGTTGACGGAGATGATTTATCATATTTTCACTGACTCCAATAAAGCAAATATCCTATAGGAAGTATTATTCTATAAAAATAATGAGGAATACTTGGATAGAGGCGGCTAAAAACGTTGCAATAGCTAAAAGTAAATAGAGCAAACATAAAAAAGCTACTTCATGATGAAATTCTTCAAAGATTTTTTCCCTTTCAGGATCTGAAAGTTATACATTCTTTTTATGGTATAGCAAGCTTCAAATTTCACATTTTTCGAATTATTGTGGTGAAAAATGGGGTAAAATGTAAAAAATACCTGTAGAATTGAATTTAGCAATTTCATTTGTGAAATTGACAAACGTTTGTGAAACATGACCCTGAATTCATCGGGTTTGTTGTTGTACCGTCGGAAATATACCAATAATCCAGCATAAAGAGGTTTACCAAAGCCTGAAGCAACTGCTAGGACTGTTCCTAATAATAGAAGCAGTCGATCACGAGTAGAAGTGTATCGGAACTAGGAAATTTGCATTTTTATAAACAAATAATGAACTTCTTACAAGTTGGAGTGTTGTTACAGGCCCATTTGCTTGTGGTGGTGGGCTAAAACATTTTTTTCCGCTAAAACTGGAGTAAACTTACTCTAGGAGATTTTCCCGAGATTCTGTTGACATTTTTACTTTTTGAACAGATTTTTTAGACTAATTAGAGAGGGTTAGAGACTAAAAAGCATTTAAAGACGACAGCCGTGGAAATTTGTACCGATCAGCGACAACTGATAAGTGTTGTCAAACGAGAGAGAAAGACGTGAACAAACGAGAGACAGAACAGTCATTTATGATTCTCATTTTGCATCATTTTCACGCGAAATAAAGATTTTACATCATAATTGCTCAATTAAATCTAGGAAGAGTGAATTGTACACAGTTTATACAATTTAGATGTGAAAATATTGTTTACAGAGTAAGTATTGTTGCTTCTTGGTCTTCCTCTTCTTTTTTTTTCTTTGTCTGGTAGACGCGTTTTATTTTATTTCTCAGAACTGGAAATATAGCCTCAGCTATACTATACACTTGTACTAATTCTTACAAATATTACCCCTTGTTGTTTTATACCTCTGTCACTTGTTGTACAGTTTGTCTTATGGTTTGTGACTTTTGCATAAAATTCGAATGATCAAGCTGCCGCACGAGCTGGTATCTCACAAGGAAATATCCTGAAAATCATGCAAAAATACTGTAATCTCTTTTTTCCACGTTTTTTTCCTATTTTCTATGCCATTCGCACATTTGTGTTTCGCTCAGGTCCATTTAATTGTTTAGAGCCATTTTCTTCTTGTCCATTCGATATATCTTATTGACGGAAATATTTCAGTTTTCTAGTCTCTAGCCTAGTGTTATCATCATGGTCAAGGACAAGGTTCATATCAACATCGTCGTTATCGGTTAGTTCATGTTAGTTGTACTCACTAAATATTCCATTTTCAGGCCACGTCGACTCTGGCAAGTCTACCACTACTGGTCACCTCATTTATAAATGTGGTGGAATCGACAAGCGTACTATTGAGAAGTTCGAGAAGGAAGCCCAGGTACCAATTGAAAAAAAATTTTTTTTGATCACCAAACTTTAAGGAAATGGGTAAAGGCTCCTTCAAATACGCATGGGTATTAGATAAACTTAAAGCAGAACGCGAGCGTGGTATCACCATCGACATTGCTCTCTGGAAGTTCGAGACCGCCAAGTAAGTCTTCTCTTTAAAATTTTTGTAAAATGAGTAAAATTCATATTTTTGGCCACATTGTATTGATTTCATCATTTTAGGTACTACGTCACCATCATTGACGCTCCCGGACATCGTGATTTCATCAAGAATATGATCACCGGAACTTCTCAAGCCGATTGCGCCGTCCTTGTGGTTGCATGTGGAACCGGAGAGTTCGAAGCCGGAATCTCGAAGAACGGACAGACCCGCGAACACGCGCTTCTGGCCCAAACCCTTGGAGTCAAGCAGCTTATCGTCGCCTGCAACAAGATGGATTCGACCGAGCCTCCGTTCTCCGAGAGCAGATTTACCGAGATTGTGACGGAAGTCAAGAACTTCATCAAGAAAATCGGCTACAATCCGAATGCCGTACCGTTCGTGCCTATCTCTGGCTTCAACGGCGACAACATGCTTGAGCCATCTTCCAACATGACGTGGTTCAAGGGGTGGTCCGTGGAGAGAAAAGAGGGTAACGCCTCAGGAAAAACCCTCATCGAGGCTCTGGTTAGTTTATTTTCCATCATCGTGATAACATTTGTCATTTTGCAGGACGCTGTTATTCCGCCTCAGCGTCCCACCGACAAAGCTCTGCGTCTTCCACTCCAAGACGTCTACAAGATAGGAGGTACGACTTTAACTTTCATTTCCACTCATACATGCATTACAGGTATTGGCACTGTCCCTGTTGGTCGGGTAGAGACTGGAATCATCAGGCCGGGAATGGTGGTCACTTTCGCACCCCAAAATGTTACTACCGAAGTCAAGTCGGTCGAAATGCACCACGAGTCGCTTCCTGAGGCTCTTCCTGGTGACAACGTCGGTTTTAACGTGAAGAACGTCAGGTACGGTGTTTATTATGACAGTTACTTATACTTCTGCTCAGTGTGAAGGATATCCGTCGTGGATCGGTTTGCAGTGATTCTAAAAATGATCCTGCCAAGGAGACCAAGAGCTTCACTGCTCAAGTTATCGTCATGAACCATCCTGGACAAATCTCGGCTGGGTATACGCCCGTCTTGGATTGTCACACAGGTTCGTCGGGTTTCGGATTAGAAGCGTTGGGACCTTATACCCCTAAAGGATTCTTTTGAAACCGTTCTTGAGAATTTTATTATAACTATAAATAAGCTTAGTTGAAAACAGATTTATAACTAGGGCCCCTCAAAACATAAAGCATCAACAGTTACAAATTAACTTGCTTTCAGCTCACATTGCCTGCAAGTTCGTAGAACTGATAGAGAAGGTAGACAGAAGGTCAGGGGCTAAGCTCGAGGACGCGCCCAAGTTCGTAAAGTCTGGAGATGCTTGTATCGTCAATCTCACTCCCGTTAGTTTTTTTTCAATCATTAATTTTCGTTTGATTTGGGATTTTTCTAAATTATCAACTAAACCATTCTTTTAGACCAAGCCCATGTGCCTCGAGACGTTCACCGACTACCCTCCTCTTGGACGCTTCGCTGTTCGGGACATGAGACAAACTGTAGCTGTTGGAGTTGTCAAGTCGACCACGAAGGCGGAGGACGGAGCTGGAGGAAAAGTCACCAAGAGCGCTGCCAAGGCTGCAGCTCCCAAGAAGAAATAGTTGTTTTTCGCTACTCTTGTTTGCTTTGTTGTTGAATTAACAAATATAAAGGTTAATCTGAACATACTGAACGTGCATAGCCCTTGGTTGTTCCTAGGATACTGACTGAATTGTTGTACTATCAGGGCCTAACCGAACTTGCAGATCGAGTAGACTAAATGGAGCCGGAAAGTGTCCTGGTCACCAAAGATGTTCTAGCGGAAGAGTTGGCCAAGTGGGTTCGCTTCTTCCCGGGATTGGCTGATGTGGCCGGGCACATCTTCAACCAGCTAAAAGAGAACCCCGAGACGAAACGTGAGCCCAGTTTATGATACCTTCTTATAATCGATGCAGAGGTCAAAAAGATGAGAGTCGTCGTCTGGATCGACCTCCAATACAAGGTCAATATGTTCACTCTTCGCAAAGCCGTAGCCCAAAGAGCTGACAAGATCGAGATGGAAATTGGATTCGGCCTGGAAATCCCGTCGATGATCATGAGAAAGGAGCAACTAGTACTGGTAGTTGCAGGAAATGAAAGCAAGGCGAAGGACATGGTTGCGAAGGTAAGGCCGAAACTCTTTTTCTCTATATTCGTACCTAGGCTGTGAGGAAGGAGCCCAGGAACCTGGAGGTCCTGATTTGCGGAAAACGACCGATCCCGGAATGGATGGAATACCTGGAGAAGGCGGCTAATGGTGGGAAAATCTACACGTCAAACGCCACACCGCAAACAGCCATCATAGAAGTACTGACCCAAATCTCAAAGACGAGACTCAGGGACCCGAAAGCCTACGGTAGACTGACCAGGTACTGAACCTACACCACTTGATTTTAGATTCGATCATGCCACAGGAGGAAGAGGAAGCACACCCAGAGATCAGCTTTCCTGCGACGACCGCAAGACCAAAGAACACGGAACCCCAGGAGCCAGGACAGACGAACCCGCTGATGCTGCAGCTCATACAGACGATGGAGCACTTCATACGAGCATCGATGGCAGGTATGAATAACCTATAATGCACCCAGAAGTTCCAGCAATGCTTGAATCTCCCTCGACGCCCCTGAAGAAGTGTACCAGACGGGAAGAACCGCTGCGACTGGAGCCACCGACTCAGAGGGACGAATTCAGGGTGGACAAGCTAAGGGCAGTCCTGGAAAGCGGTAACCAAACTATACAAGGTGAGACTGGCAGTAATAATATCGTACCTTCAAAACATTTAGCATCGCACATGGAAGAACCGCACGAAACGCCGCGGTCAACTACGGATAAGACAGAGAAGAAGAAAGGCCTCCACCTCGAGAGTCGGCCAGAGCACAAGAAGTAGGTCCTGTCTTCGTCACTGATTACCATTGCTTACTTATTTTTTCATTTTTTCATTGTTGTTGTTGTTGTAGCCACGGGCTCAAATAAACTGTTATCGTATAACATTCTTCTGGAAAGCGGGAGCCAAACTATACAACTATACTGTGATCATATAACATTCTTCTGGAAAGCGGGAGCCAAACTATACAACTATACTGTGATCATATAACATTCTTCTGGAAAGCGGGAGCCAAACTATACAAGGTGAGACTGGCAGTAAGAATATCGTACCTTCAAAACATTTAGCATCGCACATGGAGGAACCGCACGAAACGCCGCGGTCAACTACGGATAAGACAGAGAAGAAGAAAGGCTTCCACCTCGAGAGTCGGCCAGAGCACAAGAAGTAAGTCCTGTCCTCGTCTCTGATTACAATTGCTTCTTATTTTTCATTGTTGTGGTTGTTGTAGCCACGGGTTCAAATAAACTGTTATCATATAACATATAGAACTGTTCTGGGCGTATTCTCACACAAACTATCACAATCTGCATCTACTAGGTCCACACTCCTCGTTATAGATGAAACACCTCGCATCTAATGATTCCAACTGTCCTCGTAAGGACAACAACAACCCAATGGGTAAAAAGGCAACTGCCAAACATGGCCCACAAACTCCGGCCAAAGCCATCACCCGCAAACCAAAACCTAGTAAAGGGCTCAGCCCCAACAATCCAAACACCATCGCCTCCCCAACCGATCAGATTACTCTCCCACCCCAGTCAGGGAAGAAAAGCAACCAGAAGCAAATTAACGAGGGCTTTGATTGTCTGAACTCCACCAGGGGATATGAGTCATGGCTGACGGACGACGTGGTGGATTGGGCTCTGAACCTACTGGTTGATAAGGAGACGACCACTGTAGTCTTTCCCGCCCTCTGGGTAGACCTCGTGATAAACAAGACTCCCCTGGACAACATGAAGAAGATGATCTTGGAAAGGGAATACACCATCTTCCCCATATGTAAGGACTACCACTGGAGCCTCGTGGTCTTCCGTAAGAAGGGGAACTCCCCACCGAAAGCTGGCTACATTGACCCCTTCCAGAGGCCAACACCGAGGGACGTGGAGAACATGCTGGGCAAAATGGGAGTACGGATAATCCCAACGGATTATGAAGGAAGAGGATTTCAGAAACAGGAAGACAGCTACAGCTGCGGCTTGTGGATCCTAAAGTACACGGCTATGATCCTGAACCTGGAACACATCAAGGACATGTCAACAGCGGAAATCCGTAAGTGGCTGAAACAGGGAAAAGAGAAACAGGAGAGGGAGACGACCCAGGTAAGGAGAGACAGAGAGGAGGAGGCCACCCCGAAGGCGGAGATCGTCGTGAAGAAGAAGGCACCTGAAGAGACGAGGACAGGCAGGCAGGAGAAGGCGGACAATAGCACGGGAGAGGGGAGACAGGTGAAGCAGGTGGCAAAGAAGGCCACCCCCGCGAGCCAGCTGGTACAAGTCCCAGAATCCATCCTCTCGGAACAGCCATCCCCCCAGACACGAGACACAGAATCAGTCCTCGTACCGGATGAAGAGCCTCTCACGGTAGTTCAAGTATCTGAAACAGAGACGCGTCTCAACCTCTACTACCCGGCCCCCCGATACTACGCATGTGTGGAATGCTTCACCTCCTTCTCCAATGTAAACGACCAGGGAACGGACGACGACAAGGAGATCAAGGTTCGGAAATGGATCGTCTGCCACCTAAAGAGACACAACCTCGTACCGAGGATCTTCCTGACGTGCAGGATCTGCAAGGACTTCCAGGTAGAGCGAGCCCCCCACGCCATGGGATGTGTCCAGTGCCATCAGGCCATCACGAAACACCTGAGAACCCACCCCGAAGAGATAATCAAAGCTCCCCCCGTAGGTGACTTCGTCTGTGGGAAATGCTGGATCCCGTTCAAGTCGGCCAGGCACCTGGAACACCACTCGAAAGCCTGTAAAGAAAAGAAACAGATGCCACACCGAGCCGCGGAGCAGCCTCCCCCGGCAGTTCCTGTGAAGTCGAATGATCCTCCCGCCCCGGAACCCATCCAGAAATCAACCGAAACAGAGACAGCAAGCCCCATAGTTCCACACAACAATATACCAAGAGCGTTCCAACCACTCTTCCTCTCTAGAGGACCCAAGTCCTGGTACACAGAGGAGTTGACTGTCTGGGCTTTGAACCAAATCACAGGTTACCAAGTGATCCCACCAGCTCTGTGGGCAGACATCCAAGGCGGCTCAGACCCCCTCCTCACACTGGAAGACGTCATAAGAGACAAGCCGGTCACCCTCCTCCCGCTATGCGACGGAAAGCAATGGGCCATCATCCTAATCCAACGAGAAGCCACGGGAATCTCGGCCATCTATCTTGACCCCACCCAGCCGAGTGCTATCCCTGAACGACTTAGAGACAGACTGACAAATGTACTCAAGGTAAAGCTCATTACACCCATCAGAATCTATGACCGAGTGCCGAAACAGGAGGCCGACGAGTGGGCGGACAGTGGCCCGTGGATCTGCATCCTCGCCACAGTTATCGTACAATTGTTAGGTAAATCCTCCAAGATTAGAGTGCCCACCACGGAACAAATCCGAGCTAAATTACGCCTCGAGTACCAATTGGAACAGGAAGAACTCGAAGCCATAGGAGCCACCGGACAGACGGAAGAACCACTCATCCCAGTGAATGCCAGACAGGCACTCCCCCAGCTCATGGAACTCCGGATAGATAACCCCTTCGCGCAAACCTCCCCGGCTCCGGAAAAGCCTAAAATAGACCAAAACCTAGTGGACAAGGTACAAACATGGCTAGCGGACATTGTCCCACACTATTACGATGGCGGCTGCCCCTTCAACCAACTGGAATGGGTCATCCAACAGGCCACGGCGAGCATCGGAGCCATTACAAGGAACAACCCTGCCCTACTCGATGCCACCCTGAAAAAGACGGTGCCTCCCCCACAGTTACCCGGAGAGACCGCAACCCAAACAGCGACCAAGCCCAAGAAGAGGCCGACCCCACCCCAGTTGGACACCAGCTCGACGGAGAGGATCTCCTGGAGTTATATCAAAAATCCGAAGAAAACGGAAAAAAAAACCGGAAAAAAGGAGGTGAGATGTGAAATACCCCTGAACGCCCTCCATGACTACTTCTCAGCAACAGCCACGATACCGAGGATCGACGTGCAGTCAGTCCAAAATTAGTCTCATCTATAAGGCAGGCGACCCCAAAGACCCCGGTAATTGGCGACCCATCGCCTTCCTGGCCACCGTTTATAAATTGTACTCCTCCCTGTTGAATGCCAGAATCGGCACCGTGGACGGCCTGGTCAGCACCCACCAAAAAGGATTCCAGAAGGGATCAGGAACGGGTAGGAATATAGCGATCCTCCACATGGCCATCCAGACCGCCATCCTCAACAAGAATCCCTATCCCTAGTGTTCCTCGACCTCAAGAACGCCTTCGGTTCCGTACCCCATCAGCTGATCCAGGAAGCGATGGAGGCCTTTGGGTTCCCGGGAGAACTTCTAGAGATAGTTGAGGACATCTACAACGGTAGCAGCACACAAGTGGCCTCATCCCATGAACTGACCGATCCCATTCCCCTCCATGCCGGAATCAAACAAGGGGACCCCCTGAGTCCAGCTCTATTCAACATGGCCATCGAGCCCCTTCTAAGGAGACATGTGGAACACAGCAATGGCTATCCCCTCCTCGGAACGAACATCTCCTATCTGGCATACGCGGACGATCTAGTCCTCCTCAACCAGCACAAGAACAGCCTCCAGGAAGACCTGAACAGGATGGCAGAGGCCGCGGCCCAGATGAATCTCGAATTCAAGCCCTCAAAATGCGGCTCACTGGTCATCACCCAGGGGAACACCCACAACAACGGAGCCCTCCTCATCAAAGGCACCGAACTGCCAAGACTAGACAGCAATAACTACTACAAATACCTGGGGATTCCCACTGGCTTCCGGAGGTACTTTACAATTGAGAAGACGGCCAAGGAGATGGAGGATGCCACGGCGGTCATCGTAAACAGTAACCTGGAGCCACGCCTCAAGCTGAATGCCATCGCCATCTTCGTACTGCCCAAAATCCATTACCTCCTACAACACGGGAACCCCTGCTCGAATGACGTGAAAGCCATCTCCTCCCAGATGACGAGAGCCATCCGAACCTGTGTCTGTCTCCCCGACTGCTCACCCATCGAATACCTCTACTCCCCCACCAAAAAGGGATGCCTTGGCTTTACCATGATCATGGATCTGATGAGAATCTATGCCTTCTCCACCTTCATGTGTAATCTCTGGTCCACAGACAAGTTATTGAGCCAGCTGACAGTCCGCCACTTTGAGGAGCAGATGAGATTATTGACGGGTGACCCAGACCTGGAAGGAGAAACTATGTGTAGCCGATCAGAAGTTTATCCACACGGCTCAAGGCATTACTGCAAAATCAGGCGAAACACGGGACAAAGCTACACACAAGGAATTCTAGAAAAACTATACATGGAAATAAACCAGGGGCAAATACAGCTTGTAGTCAAAATAGTTGGATCAGAGAAAGAGACAACTCTCACAGCAGCCCAAAACGAATTGCAGCAATCCTGGCGGATACAATCAAAGAAGCAACGTACAGGAGATGAGTCAGAGAAAATCCACAAATCACAGCAACCATTCAAATGGCTGCGAAGAACATCCTCAGCAGATGGTTCTTCTCTCCAGGGCCGGTGTACCTAGAAAATCCTGACTGGAGATTTATCCTTAAAGCCAGACTGAGAGCAACAGGAACCAGAGGGGACTACCTCATCAATGTACAAAAAAGAAAGCAGATAGAAGAAGACAAAACCTGCGGCAGATGTAGAGAGGGGCCAGAATCACTAATCCATGCAATAAGCATATGCAAGGATCCTCAACTATATTTCTATAGTAAAAGGGATTTCTTTACTCATTTGTGACGTTGTAATGTCAGCTGTTTTTTTATTGTGATATAAGAAGTAGACAGCTGTATTTACAAGAGGTGGCAATCAGTATTTCTTGTTCTTTTTCATGCAGCACGAACTTGCGAATAAGGAAAAAAACTCGTTTTTATCTCTGCCGTCAACACATAACGCTCTTTCGTAGTCTAGCGTTGAGAAAATAAGCGCATTTTGCTCCTTTGTCTATTATCAGTTCAGTGTGGTCTATTCTACGATTTAGTTCTTCTTTCTTGTGTCTTCTTCGCTATTTCTATTCTCTTTTTCCATTTTATAATCGGCAACATCTATTTAGTTGAATAAAAACTCAAAGCAAAAGGATTTTCTTAGGGGCTTTTTGCTCGCACGACCTAATCAATTTATGCAAAATGACTACTTCTCTCTCCATTTTCTTATGTTTCTTCTCTTGATTACTTATTTCTTTTATACAATAATCATTTTAGGGATGGCCTCTTCAGACAAGGGAATCCCCAACAGCATAAAGTTCGCCTTTGGTGGACTTGCAGGGTGAGTTTCTATTTTTTTATATATTTTAGATTATATTATTATTTTTTTCAGAATGGGAGCCACATTGGTTGTACAACCTTTGGATTTAGTAAAAAATCGAATGCAGTTGAGCAGTGAGTTTATTTTTACATTTTCTTTGCTCCGTATTGTCTGTTCGACAGTATAAGGTTTATTTCAGGTGGTAAAAAAGAATATCGCTCCAGTTTCCATGCATTGACATCGATTGTCAAAAATGAAGGAGTAACTGCTGTGTATAATGGACTCAGTGCTGGTCTTCTGCGACAAGCTACCTACACCACAACTCGTTTAGGAATTTATACTTGGCTCTTTGAAACCTTTAGCAAGTGAGCAACTTTCCTTTGTTTATTTTCACATATTTAGAAAAGAGAAAAATCCTTCCTTTGCAACGAAAGCCGCATTGGGAATGACAGCCGGTGCTATTGGTTCTGTTGTAGGTACACCAGCGGAGTTGGCATTAATTCGTATGACAGGTTTGTGCTTTTCTTTTCAAATTTGAATATTCTTTAGGAGACGGACGTCTTCCTCCTGAACAACGACGAAATTACAAAAATGTTTTTGACGCCTTGGCTCGAGTTGTCAAAGAAGAAGGTCTTTTTACATTGTGGAGAGTAAGTAATCATTTTTTTTTCGTTTAATTCTCTTTTAGGGATGTACACCGACAGTAGCTCGCGCAATGGTAGTGAATGCGGCTCAATTAGCAACATATTCTCAAGCAAAACAAGCTCTTCTTACATCCAAATATGTCCAAGATGGTATGCTCTTTCAATTTTTTTGTATGCCAATAATTTAGGAATATTTTGTCATTTCCTTGCTTCGATGATTTCCGGTTTAGCAACAACCATAGCTTCCATGCCTGTAGATATTGCAAAGACAAGGTTTGCTTTTGATTTTATCTGATTTATTAAATATTTTATTTAGAATCCAATCAATGAAGATTGTCGATGGAAAACCAGAGTACAAAAATGCTGTTGATGTCTGGGTAAAGGTAATATTAAAATGTTTTACTTTTTATTTTTCTATAATTTCTAGGTTGTCAAAAACGAAGGAGTTTTCGCCCTCTGGAAGGGTTTCACTCCGTATTACATGCGTCTTGGTCCTCACACAGTACTTACGTTCATCATTCTGGAACAGATGAACGGCGCCTATTACAAGCACATCTTGAAAAGAGAGCAAGGACCTGGTGGCTTGTAATATTTGATCACCCAGTATTCAGCAACCAAAGACAACCTTTGTGGTGCCATTCCTCTGCCAGTATTTCTATGGGGTGGTGAAATTTTTACAGATTTTTCCAGAAAAGTAGCTTGTAGTTGCATTTTGAGATTTGAGCAGTTTGAATAAACATTTATTTATCATTTTGTTTCATTTTTTACTTTTTGTAAGTGTTGTATTCTAAAATTACCTCTGTCTTGCTTCTTTGAAACTTTAAAATTTTTTTCTAGATGGCTTCAAACGTTCTTATTAGTACAAGAGGTGTTAGATCTCTTCATTACAATTATTTCCGAGCGCCTTGGCCATTTGTAAAGAAAGGTCCATTTATTTTTTTTATTTCTCATTATGAGTCTTCAGGAGCATATGGACAACGTAAAATCGGACCGTTTCACTATGAAAAACATAAATGGCCTGGGCAGAAGCGAGAATTTCCTGAATTATCTCCAAAATGGCATAAAGAGAATCCTCCAGAGTTACACAGGTTTGTTTTTATTTCAACTCTTATATTTATATTAAAAAATAATTATTTTAGGTATACTGGTGTTCAGCATGAAGGCTTCACCGATCCAGTTAGCGGAAAATTTGTCCCAGTTCCTGAAATGCGATCAGAACTTGTAGTTCCAAACCTTGACGGATTTAAGTAAATTTTCTTCAATTTAAAGTTATAATTTGTTTGTTTTTAGATTGAGACCGTATGTTTCATTTAAAACAGATATTGAAATAGAAAAAAGAAGAGAAGCCTATGAAATCAAGGTTTGAGAAAGCATGTGTGTGCCTAAAATACGATTCCAGCTACGGGAAAAAGGCTCGCAAGCTTTGGCTGATTTATATACGATTGAAGAAGAAAGATGGCCGCCTCCAAAGATGACTGCTGAAACTCTTTTCGAACTCCATTATGGAGAACATATTCGGCAAAGTTTTAAAGTAAGTCTAACATATGTTGGTATCATTTTGCATATTTAGGAAGGTAAATATGCCTTATCTGATTCTACTACCCCTTCCGAGACAGAACCAGTTGCGAAGAAATCAAATGATTAAAATATTTTGTTAGGATTTCCTAGTATTTTTATTGAAATTGTTTTTGTTGCTGCAGTAAAGTTGTTTTCGTATTCTTTTGTTTTGCGTTCTTGGTCTTATCGATTTTTATCTTCCCCTCTGTTTGTAAACAACTCCAAGAGTCAATGCGCGTTTTGTCGCTCTTGCGTGGTGCCCGCCTAGGGGTTAGAACTTATTGCAAGTATGTTTGGCGTCTTCCTTTCTTGTATTCTATATTTATTAATTTTATAATAGCTAAAGCATCTTTTCAGTATGCCCGAAAAGACTGCTGTTATTGTTTTGGCAGATGGTGCCGAAGAAATGGAAGCAACAATTTCGATTGATGTCCTTCGCCGAGGAGAAGTGAACGTAAGTCTTTTTATACGCCGTTCCATTAATTTTCAGGTTACCGTTGCCGGCCTTCTCGGTACCGAACCCGTCAAATGTGCCCGTGGTACCGTCATCGTACCAGAAGTCGCCTTGGCCGACGTCGTCTCCCATGCCTACGATGTTGTGATTCTTCCTGGAGGACAGCCCGGTACAAATAGTTTAGCTTCGGTAGGCGGCATTAATTTTATGTTTAATCAATTGTTTTCAGTCCGAGCGTGTTGGCCATCTTCTCAAGTCGCAAAACGATGCCAAGAAATTGATTGCCTGTATTTGTGCTGCTCCATTCGCATTGAAGACTCACGGAATCCCGGCTGGATCTGTTACGGCTCATCCAAGTGTAAAGGACAAATTGATTGAAGGAGGTTAGTTCTTTTTTTGGATATAATATTATTTCCTCAAATTTTAGGCTATAAATGGAGTGATGACAGCGTAGTGGTTTCCGACAACATCGTCACTAGTCAAGGCCCAGGAACAACTTTCGAATTTGCCCTGAAGCTGGTTGAAATTCTCAATGGAAAGGAAAAAGCGGAAAGCCTCAAGAAACCTATGTGTCTGAAACTGTAAGATACTTTTGTTTTCATCTAATTTTTTTTCCTTGATTCAATGGTAAGATTTCATGTTTTTGTAAATTTTATAATATTTTCCTTTACTTCAATGGTAAGTAGATTTACAAGTTTTTGTAAATAAAATTTAGAGCAAAATTTGTAACACATTTATGTACAAGCAAGAAGCAGATAACCGTATATAAATTAAGCGAAGAATTGTTGTCTAAACGCGGAACCATTTGGAGCGTGGGAGATCATTGATGTGATTGCATTTGGGCTTGGAAGTGGGACGGGGGAACTGCTTCCAGCATTCGACAACGGCGGTGTCACAGGCACAGAGAGCAGCCTTGCACGGTTCCTTGTTGTCTAAAATCGGCTCTATTTTTTGTATTTCTTTTCCAAACCTGCGCAACTTGCAGTCCCATTGCCGCATTTCCAGCTGTAGTCGTCGACATATTCCCATTCCACGTCGAAACACTTGTGCTCGTCTACAGCCCGATCATAGCAGTGATCATGATCACGGCAGCAGCTAAAAACGGTTTTTATTTTTTTAGCAGAGGATAACTTACGAGTCAATTCCATCTACCGGCTCATGCCCGCCACCAATTCCACACCAACAGCCATAATTATTATAAGAAAGAGCGGTGTAGTGCAGGACGCACTCGCAAACTTCTTCAAAATTCCACAGAGCCCTAAGATTTTTGGGCACATAGACCGAATTGCAGAATGGGATAAAGAAGACAAATAGGAGCAAGGAATAGCGTAATTGCATCTGAAAAATCACCATTTCTTTCTGGATTTTTACAGCTAAAAATTAGTTAGAAGACGAATGTACGGGGACGTAAGTTTTTGAATGATTCAGCCATCATATTACAACACGAGAGAAGGGGTGACAGTTGTCGACCGCTCGTCTGACCTAGTGGGGAGGCTAGGGCGAGAAGTACTCATAATGACGTCATTTAGAGGAGGAAATGAATCAGATAAGAGTTGATTGGCTAGAATCTAGGAGCTGGAAGAAGCAAAGGATAAGAAACAGGAGAGAATAGAATATTCGATGGGAATAACAGCTGACTGGGGTAATTTTTCATCTGGGCGAGATGGAAATAAGTTTCCGGAATAAGACATAAAAAGCATATAATTATTATAAAAGCGATAGAAATAAGCGAATGATACCCAAAGAGTCTAAAAATCGCTTTAATAAGGGAAATAGCTTCCGCAGTGAGTCAGTAGAGGAAGAAATGAGGTGACCCATCGCGTGACCATGCTTCCGGCAGGCGTGATTCAATAAATGGCTGAAAATTGTCCTAACCTGGCCAAGATATTGAGAACTATTGAAAAATCCAGGTCAGGTGTATATAGTGAGAGGTTCAGTGGCCCGGTGCCATGCACTGCCAGGGACCCTACAACTAGAGGGCATTTTTAGCTTGGAGAAAAGGAACGGAGAGTGAAAGCTTTACAACTCGACTAATTATTACAGTAGTCTTACTTCTCTCTCTTTCCTTCAAGCTAATGGTGCGCTACAGCGGCTGAGCCACAGTTAGACAGCGAGAACATTAATTGGAGCTGATTTATACCATAGAATTGCTACAGTACCCTTTATCTTTTTTCTTATTGACCAAATTGACCACAGATCCTAGGCCACAGTTAGACAGCGGGGCGTGGACTGGTCTCCTCTGGCCATTTTCAGCTGAATTTTCTCCCCTTTTTTCCCACAATTCAGGCATTTACTCATCATAATTTATTCAGTAGTTCTTCTTTTCCTTATTGACCGAGTTTTTCAAGGTTCAAGGTTAGGGAGCCACAGTTATACAGCGAGGACCACCTCTACAACACGGACAGACACTTTCAATTCGAGAATATTGAACTTCCGACCAGAATTCGAAGAAATACTGTCCTCCGATCCGTCCACCCCAAAAAATTCGGCTCCCAGTTCCCGATTTGAGTCTCCTATGGGCCAGGTTCAAAGAATAGTCTCCCCCATCCGACTAACCCGTGCTTCCCCTTCTTTATCACCTCCCTCGTCCCTAAAATTAGCTCCTTGTTTTGCTTTAAATGATTACCTTTCTTCTCCGTTCCCCGTTATTAGTTTCAAAGATCAAATCACATGAATTCCCCGTCCGCCTTGCTCCGAGCGCCGCCGCCTTGTCTCCTCTCCATTTGTCCCTGACACGAAGAAGATAACGTCCCCTTTAAATATTGGCCTAGACGTTCAGTTTTCAGTGTTCAAAATGGCTTCAAATCACCCCCGTTTTCTTAAAAATACGAGTAGGTCTTCTGCCGGTAGTCATAACTCAACCCGCGGGCCGCAGCCCCCGCCATCACCTGATTTTCGGAGAAATCCTAGACTTTCTGAGTTAGTAATATCTTTTCTTCATTTTTTTCCGATCTTCCACTTCTTCCCCGGACTCCCCCCTCTTATTTACAAAACGTTGTATTGAGAGAGCGAGTCAACAAGACGGTGTGACCTCTCACTCAGCCTCCTCTCGTTTGAGGAGCTCTCATCCTGCAGCCTCCTCTCGCTAACACGTGTTCACACCGGTTTATGTCCCGGCTTATCAACGAGAAGAAGAGGCTAGACAGATGGATTGCGTCTGATTTTTTGAACCTACAAACTGGCGGGAACAGCAGAGAGAAAGAGAGAGGGGGAGACAAATCACTGTCTGGGCCAAGTCGCGCCTCTTTTCTTCCGAGGAGGAGGCGCGGCCTAAAAGACCTAACCAAGCCGCAGCACCTCTTTTTTTGCCCCTGGGCTGAGAACCATTCTGGACCATATTTCGGCTCAATTATGGTTATAAGAGGGCTATAAGACAATATTTATGGCAGTAGCTTGAAAAATCAAAACCGCCTCTAGCCCCCCATTCCCTGAATCCAGACCTGTGACTTTGAGTGGCTGGGTCTCGGGTTGAAATCAGACCCTTTTTCATAAATCTACCAGGACACTTTGTAGAGAATGGGGTTATTTTACTCTCTAACAATAAAGTCACCACACGGCCCTGACCTCAAAGGCTCTAGGATCCCCAAGATTCCAGTTCAGCATCCTCTTCCAGTCTCCTTTTAAATCCATTAGAGTCTTATATTAGGTATTTTGACTCCCCAGTTGGTTCCTTGAACTTTCTCGGGAAGGAGAGGGAGTGCTGAAAATAGAATAATAGTCTCTACCGGATTTATTCAAAACAATTACAACTGTGTCGCCTTTATACCGTTGTCTTGCCGAGACTTTACGGGGGCAGGGACTGGACTATCGTGTACCGAGCCACCAAAAATCCTCGTCCTGGCCCTTGTTAACAAGAAAACCAAGAATCGGCTCCTCGTGTGTCTCTCCCCATAGTAGCGGCGTGTAATGGAAGCCATCTGTTGAACGAGGGTGGGGGATGTCGGACCAAAGCCCCTGTGCACCGCTTTACACGCGATCTTCCCTCCGTCCCTCTTTCTTCCTTCTTCCTCTTACACCCTCCAAATCTTCTCAGGATAGAGTCTAATCGCCCCGTCCTTTCACTTCCTCCACACCCGGTGATTTATCCCCCCTTTTCCCCAAAGACTTCCTCCTCTCTTTATTCCATTTCACACCCGTCTCAAATTTCCTCAATGACGCTATTCCTTTAGTTAAATATTTTATAGTTTACCCTAGTATAACCCAGAAGGTTCTTCTCCTCTCCCCAAATCACCCGACCGGTGTCTGCTCCCTCAATCTTGAACCCGACAGCTGCCCTCCCGGTCTCTGATGGCTATCCGCCCCTCTCCTCTCCTCCCTTTTCTTTCGTTCTCTCTTTCCATTCTCCGAAGTTGTGAAAATTTTTACGAGTTTCGTCTTTCTTCCACAACACACGAGGAGGACAACAAACACCTCCTAGAGGGGGGACGGGCATCAGAGACCGGGACCGGGGGCGACTACTATCCATCATGACAGTTATGACGGGCAGGAGGAAGGGAATAGTAGTTTAGAGAACAGATTGGACACCCTCTTCCTTGTTTAGTGGGGTAAACAACCCGGCTGATAACTGGGAGTGTTTACTGTTCCCAGGAGGGGTCAAAATTGTTGATCAACGAGAAAAGACTCCGACTATAGTGAAGAACACCCTTTTCTGGAGTGGAAGAACCAAAAATCGGCTTCGTTTGAAGTTACCGTAACCCAAAGTACCTTAATTTTGAGCTAGTATATAATAAAACACTGTTTTGAGGAGTCTAGACGAAAAATAGGCGCTTCCTTGAACGCGTTTCCATTTGAAAGGGCACCGGCTTGTTTTCAACCAAAGAAATACAGTAAAGGCCACGATTCCCTTGAAAATTACGGTATTACGTCCATTGCGTTATCGTAACCTTCTTCTCCATGCTGTTAGTTACATTTTGATACCATAATCTTAAAATATTCTATGGAATTTCGACCACCACAGGTTCGAATTGTCGTCTTCCAGGCGAAAATCCACCAGCTCACCTCTTGGGGGCCGAAAGTGCCTCTTTCTTCCACTTCTTGCCATTTTTATTTCTCACCGCTACCCCCAGAAAGGCAATAACCTTCTGCCCAGGGACACTGAATTGGGCTACGGTAATTCCCCAAAAACCTCGAGTTGTCGGCCCGCCAGAAGCCTTCACCGCCTTCATTCTGAGACTGCTACCGTAATCTAATTGAACGGTACATTTTCTCGGGGTTAAATCTCTCTCAAACCCTCCTCGTTCATCTCTAGTTAATCTTTTCCTCCAACTTTCTAAAAATAGGGAACAAAAGAGATCAAAAGGTGCCCCTCTCTGTTCTTCCCTCGGCTCCTGGTATACCCCGGCACACAAAGAGAGCTTATCAATCTTGTTGTTTTCTGGCACTGATTGCTCTGTTCCGACGAAATCCTGGGGTTTTGTTTCTTTTCTCTCAAGCTTCAAAACAATTCATCGTCCTCCCTCGCGTATAATCTCCCCCGTATTTGTCGTCATCTCCAAATCGCTGAATTATTCCCCTTTCCCGGGTATTTTTCAAAATCTTTGGGAAGATTTTTTCCCGCGCTGGAGTGTCATCGGACGACAAAAAGTCCCCACTGTTCCCATCATAAAACCGGGAATTTTCTCCCATTTTTTCGTTGTTTTTAAGCGAAGAAACGGAAGATGATATGGTGGTGACCGTCGAATTTTTGGGCAAACAACAGCCCCCCTCATATTTTTCCTTCAAGATCAAAGACGAAACAAGTCAACCCCCTCCAGATCACCCTATGCCCCCCTGATCATCGAATCGGAAGAGCGGCGAATTTTTTTGAAGAAAATAAACTGGTACCGGTTTTATTAGGGGTGTGCCTCCTCCCGGAAGTCATTCATTACACTACTTTTTTAGCGTACTGGGAGACGAAAAATTACTCTCTTCTAGTTTATTGCCGGGCAATTCATGAACCCCTGATTGAAAATGATAAAACTAGAAGAAGAAAGAAGGGCAAAAATCAAAGGCGGGCGATTTTCAGTGAGCAAGATACACCAAGATAAGGACTGTTTATTCCATACTCTAACAAGAAAAAAGGCTATTTTTAGAGCTGATAAATTGGTGTACCCATGGATGAAAAGGGGAACTAGGGGTTCACTTTTAATGAGACGGTGTGGAACAAAATTTGTGAGTCCGTTCGAATCCTAGTGAGGGCAGGACCGTGGAGAGGGAGGCTCGGTCCTCGATAGTCCGACCGCCTGCACCCGTAAAGTCTCGGCAGCAGGCTCATCTTTATTCAAATCTGTTACAAAACTGTCGCGTCTTTATACCTTTGTCTTGCCGAGACTTTACGGGTGCAGGGGATCGGACTGTCGGGGACCAAGCCGAGAAGGAAGCAAAGTTCCACGGACTAGGAGCAGCCCCCGATTTTCAGCCCCAATATTGCTCTTCAAACCCGTAGTAGTCTCCCTCCCTTTTCCATACTCCTGGAGCTCTTCATAAGACTAGGGCGCTCGGGCCGGGAAGCTGGTAGGCTGGGAAAGGGCGATGCCAATCCATATCGAAGATAGGTCCGGACCTAGCGGTCATGAGCCTTCCAGTCATGCCTACTCTTGGATTACTGTAGAATATATACTCTCTAATTTTGAAGAAAACATTCCTCTTGGTGTAGATCTTTCTCCGTCTTCCTAAGTCAATGATCAGGCCCCACTCTAGATCACCTCTTACCGTACCGTACCCCTCCTGCTACTGTTTCGCTCCAAGAACACATAACAAGCAAATATGCAGGAGTGGGTCGAAAGGAGTGGGTAAACTTCCTCTACTCACTTTTTCATCTTTTAAGGCCCTGCAAAGATTCTAAAGAGAAAACTAGAGTAGTCCAAATCCTCCACCAATTTCCCTCTTTATAAGGCTTTAGCGCCTTCTAACGGGAATTTCCGAGTTTATAGTCAAAAATTACCCATTTTCTTTAATTTTTCAGCTTTTATATGTTAAAAAGAGCCCTCTTTTCATGATAGACAAGGCCTCCTCCAGTATAAAATTGACAAAAATCAAGGCGGCCGGGAAGGGGGGCAGGGGGTAAAAACAGTTCTCCTGTACCCGGAGTCTGCTCTCTACATGGTTTGAACTCTCCCTCTTCCAATAAACAGTAACTTGTTTTCCCCGTCAATCTCTGCCGTCTTAAACATTTTCCGGCGGTGTCCTGCTGCTGGAAACAAAACGCTGATTACGTAGAGAAGACAACATATAAGTGTCAGCCTGGCCCCCGTCACAATAAAATCAAAATCAAGGAAGAAAAGACGGGACAAACATCTCTGCTCTTTAAAGAACCACAGACCTTTAAAAAGGGGTAAAAACTGGGAAATTTCACGCCTTCTAGAAGCTTCTCTCTTCACTCTCCTCGCGGGACGCCGCGTTCCACCTTTTTCTCATCGTGCGCTCACTGATAGCCAAACAGTCAAAACTGGCTTCTCTTCTTCGTCTCTTCCCCCGGGGGACGGGCACAGCGGGAGGGAGAGACACAGCCAAACAGTGAGCGTGTGGGGCTACTGCCTCTGGTGGTGGTGCTGCGGCTTTTATATACCTTCACGCCATATAACAGCTAAAAGTTGGTACGCCAGCTTCATTTCTTGCGCCTGCACCCGTACTATCTCGGCAGCAAAAAATTATATAGAAACTATGAGCTAGGAATGAATAGTGGACATTCTGCAGAGACGGTACGGGTGCGGGCGTGCGGAACGGCCTGGGGACTGTGAGACCGGGTCAGTATGGCGCATTTTTTAACGATTTTTGTTGGGCAAGCGACTATATATAATTGCAGTACGTCGAACATTACAGACTCCTTCCAAAAAAACGCAAAAACTCCCCAAAAATGCGCCAAACTGACCCGGCCTCGGTAGTCCCAGAAAATTGGGAGTACCATTCTTTTTGAGATTACGGTAGCTGTCTTGTATCACCCTTAAAAATTGGCTCTTTTCTTTAAAAGTAGGACTTTATCTCGAGTTTTTTTCCCGTTCGTAAAGATCGTAATATGTTTGTCTATCTCCCTGTGGTCCTCGCGACGACCAGAAGAAGCTTGACCTCTGATCGCTTGGCTCCCATCCAAAAAGTTCCCTCTCCTCTCTTTTCCCTCTCTTTTTCTCCCGTTCTCTATTTTTTCCCCTTCCGGAGAGAGCGGGTCGTCGCCTACGACACAACTCGGGTCATGTGTACTCTCTTTTCCGAATTCCAGCTGGCCTATGAGCGCCTCTCCGTCGGGTGGGGCTGGCTGGTAGGGACAAGGGGCAGCGAGATACGCGTCAGCAGCACGGGGCACCAGCACCGCCAGTCAGTCACCACGTGCGAATACTTCCACACACGAGGGGGCCACACATTGTCCTCATTTTGCTCTATTTCCCCTCCGTCGGTCTCGATGAGGGGAAGAGGGCACCCAAAGGGCAAATTGGGGGGATGAGGTCACAGGGGGATTATTGCGAATCCTTGAGTCACCTCGTATGACGAGCGACAGGGGGAGCCCCCGATTTCGTTAAATTTCGTGTACTTACGCAGGGGAGGGGAGATCAGTCCAGCTGCGATTGCGTCGCGCACTGGTGCGCCCCCCTTTGACGGGAACACAGAGGATGATGCAAAAATCAGAGAAAAGCAGAGATTCTACCCGGTTTTTTAGCTTCTCTCTTCAGATTTTCGTCTCCCCTCCATTTCCCGCCAAAAATATTCGAAAAACCGTCAATTTTAGCTCAATTTCCAGCTCAAAAAATGGGATTTTTAGCCTCTAACCTCAAATTTTTTACTCTTCTTTAATTTCCAGGAAAAAACCGACTTTTTCTCCCAGTTTTCCAACCCGGGAAAGACAAAAGTTTTTTATTTTCTTCACAGGTTTGCCAATTGTCAATGATCGCCTGTTTGTAGCCGTTTTTTTCCCGCTATCCATCAATTTTCTCTTCCATGTTTTGGTACGATTGTTTCCGTTTTTGCTGACGTCATTCTTCGCTCTTCTACCCGTTGAAAAATCAAGGTTTTTGATAAGGTTTCCGAACGGAAGGGGGCAGGGGTATAAAAAGTCTTCTTGTTGTGATTTCGTTTCTTTCGAATTTCTTCTATTTTTTCATGTTCCTACTATATTTAAAAAAATTTTTTACCTTCTCTTTTAATTATAAAAACATTTAAAATGATAAAAATATTAGAAATTATAGAGAAAAATACGGTAACCGTGCAACAACCACGATTTCGCCCGCGATTTTCATTGGGGCGCGCTTACCCTGCCCTTTTGGAAGAAAATACTCATTCTTCCCCAGTTTTTTTCTATTTTCCGCCCAGAATTTCTCATTTATTAATCCCTGTAATCTTCTGCTCAAACATATAATTACCAGTAAACAGCCCCCTTCTCGCCCATAATCGGCCAATTTCCCCCGTCACCCTCCGAATGTCTTCTGTCCTCCTCCTCTCCTTCTGTTTCTTTTTCCCCCGGCCTTTTTCCTGGTCTCCCGGTTCCAATACACATTTCAGTCTGTCAGAGATTCATTGTCGCTCTCCCATTTCCTGTGTATTTTCTGTCTCTTTATTTGGCAACTGGGAGACGGGAGAGGGAGCCGGGCCGAACACGTCATTTCCCCCTATTCAAAATGGATCGTATCCGTCTACGTCAGGTACATTTATCCCTTCCTAATCTGGCGTCTGTTTCCCTTTGAATTCGTAAATTTCGCCCCTCTTATCTGAAAGAAAAGGCGGAGAAGAGATAACTTTCAAAGAAGGACCCCATGTACCCGGGCCGGGGGAAAATAGAAAATGGAAGATAAGGGCGGGGGAGAAAAAAAGAAGAAGAACAAGGTTATCACAACCCCCTGTTGGGTGAGGCCCCCTTATCTTTTTCCCATTTTTCCAGTTTTTCTAATCCTAAATTTCAATTCCTTATCGCTCTAGAATGTTCCACAGGCCGTTTCGAGACCCTCTCAGTTCCTCAAACGACCCCATCCAGTCAGCCGGGTGAATCAGAACAGGGGGTGATTCAACCCGCCTGCTGATAAGAAAAGGTCTTTTCTCAGTATTTTCGCCCTTTAAATACCTTTTTTCTCCAATTTTATAGCCCTTTTCTCCATTTTCTTTGGGAAACCCCCTATAAAATCTCTTTTAGTCAAGATTTTGGCTTTAGGAGGGAGTTTAGCCGGTGCGGGAGGAGAAGTCGCATTTCCGTTCATTTTTGAAGTTACTGTACTTTTAGGCCCATTTCCAACGGATATTCCCATTTAATCTGATTGTACTGTCAGCCAATATATTTGTAATGGTCCTCGTGGCTGGAAATTCCCCTACTGTCCCAAAAAAAGTGCAATCCCCCCGGATCGTACCAGCCCGTAACTGTATTCTCAGACCTTTCGAGATCTCCCTTCTCCACTCCTTTTCAAAAATTAGGTGAGCCTTGAAATTTTAGAAAAAGGACTACTATTTTCCCAGCTACAGTACCTAGAAACTGTCCTAGAGCCCCCAAGGGAACGCGATCCGTGACGTCACAGTTCACAATGGCCTCAGGGCAACGGCTGATAAAGTACAGATAACGGGGGTCTATTTTCCATGGGCGGGACGGAGGCCAGACAGAGCAGCGATTGACCCCAGTCCTCCTAGTCTTCTCGGTGTTCTTCTTCTTCTTCCGAGTGTTATGCAGCTGTTTTGTTTGTGTGAGAGAGAGAGATCACGGCCCGGGGAATTTCAAGCATCCACGGAACGTGAAACGCTCCTGCCCTCTCTCATAATAAAATAATCGCTGTTTAACCGTTATCCTCTTGAGTTTTTCAAGAACCCAGAACCCCATTTTATTTCCTAGAACTTCACTTTTTATGGTAATCTCTTTAAAAATTATAAAAATCTCCAATCAGCTGCCAAAAGCCCAGAACTAAAGGATATCCGCAGCCGTCATTTGAATCCCCATTTTGGCGTCTAAATACTAAAGTTTATGGAAAGTTTAAGAGAACAAAATGTAGCTTAAAATCTCCTCTATCGAATGTTAATATTTGTTTCTGAAGAAAATTGGAAAATTCTTGACTTTGGCGACTCTTCAGAGGCGCCACTGATCTCTTCTCTCTGGTTCCTTATAGTCCTCCCTCCCCCCGGTGGTGGTCATTAGGATTGTGTCATCTCTGTCACATCAGTGTGTAATGTCTTTCAGTCTCTCTCTGCCTGCCTTCATTTCCCACATTCACACACACACCACCATGTGTATTGGCCAGTTGGGAATATTTCCAACAGGAAAAGTCCGTCAGCGCCTCCTCTTCTCGGCCTCTTACAGTCAAAGATCACAGCAGCACCCATTTAAACCAGCATTCTCGGGCCGTGCCCCTGTATTTTACTCTAACTTCGAGAATAACCGCGTTCATTAAAGAAAAACAGCCAAAAGATCTGGTTCTCGGCCGGAAACCAGGGCCTTTATTTACTCTTTAGTCAAATATTCAGGGCAATTGTAACCGGGAGAGGGACTCGTGATAATTTGTGGGGCATTCAAAACAACAATAAACACTATTAAAACCATTGTTTTTACCCAATTTTCCCCTTACTCCTGTTCTTCTAGTGATTAACCGGTAAATGATGCCACCGGTTGGTAATAACCGAGCAGGGGGGTAACCAGCTCGGGGCATGAGATTCCGATCCCCTGCACACGTAAAGTCTCGGCAAGACAAAAGTCAGTTTGAGGCAAAGAGAATCCACCTGCCGAGACTTTACGGGTGCAGGGGATCAGACTATCGGCTACCGAGTCTCTGGACTCCACCCCGGGCCTGGAGGACTCTTTTCTTCCATTTTTTTTCCATATCTTATCTCTTGTCTTCCTTCCTACAGTACTCCTATTCCTTTTTCCCACAGCTGATTAAAATCTTTAATCATTTCCCTGGAATTAATTTGATTTTCCACCCAAATGGCGTGGGAATGGGAGCCAGAAGAGGCTCCACCTTGTTTTTGGCTCGGCCCTCGATAGTCCGACCGCCTGCACCCGTAATGTCTCGGCAGTAGGATCATCTTTATTCAAAACAGTTACAAAAGTGTGGCGCCTTTATGCCTTTGTCTTGCCGAGACTTTACGGGTGCAGGGAAGCGGACTATCGAGGATCGAGCCTTGTTTTATACTCCTCTTGACCTACAGTATCCTTTCCTCTCCTCAAATTCTTCAAACACCCTCTGATTCTATTAATTTGTCCCATTTTCCAGATGGTACAGACGATTCGCCGGATTATGGAAGGATTAGAAGAACCCCAGATCTCGAGAGTAGCTCCGGAGCCATTCAAGCACCAGGTACTATCCACCAATTGCTCTCCGATTACAAGAATCTCTATTTTAGGTCGGAGGGAATACGTCCTTCTTCTCCCTGCCCAATGGCCACCTCCTAAAGCCCTGCGATGATCGAGAGCTTCTCTTTTATAGGAAAATGCCCCGAGCTCTTCTTCCCATCGCCCCTAGGTGCTGCTCCACTATCCAGGTACAGTAATCCTCTTCTTTTCCCTCTAGGAACCTGGAATTTTCAGAATAGACACAGTTCCTCAATGCCGACGTGTTGTTCCACCTGCGCGGGGCAGCATGAAGAGGCTCTTGCCCTGACGGAATTGGTCAGAAACCCGCCAAAAAGCGACTATAAAAGACGGACGATATCTCGAAACTTCTTGGTTATGTCGGATTTAACGAGGGAATTCGACCGACCCTGTGTCCTGGACCTGAAGCTGGGAACCCGGCAACATAGAGACGACGCCCCGCCGGAGAAAATCGTCAGCCAGTCCCTGAAATGCGCCAGGACAACCTCAGCAGAAATGGGGATTCGCCTCTGTGGTAAGCGGGAAAATATACAGTAATCCAGGTTTTCGTTTAGGGATGCAATATTGGACACCGGAAGGGGAAAACATCTACTTGAGTAAGATGGAAGGGAGGAGATTGAGCTGTGAGAGTCTGGAGGAGGCGCTGACAGACTTCTTTAGCGCGTCCAACGCCACGGAAAGGGTTCTCAGCGAGGTCAAGAAGATTAAAGAGGTTCGTTTTTATTCGATATAATAGTGATAGATTTAAACCGGAACAGAGGGAGACGGATGGGCGCAAACGTTTGAACAGCGGTGAATGGCTAGAAATTTCGGGAAAATCCCTATTTTGTGACGTGTTTTGTAGCAAACAAACTATAGAATACTATACCCTTCAAAGTACCCAAAATATTCTAAAAAACCGTACAATAATCCCAATTTTCTCGCAGTATGCCCGCTCCATTCAAAAAGGCGGCTATTCCTCGATTTTCATCATTTTTGTTGATTTATTTTGATCTTTTCTGGAGTTTTCTTTTGTTGTTGTGATGAACATGTCACAAAGATCATACCAAGAGAGAAAAAAAGACAGAGGAAATGATCAAAACAACGAAGAACGGCGCGAGGGGGAGAGATTGCCCACAGCGCGCGTTTACGATTAAAAATCTTACTGTATTTTGTATTTAATTACGTATTTTCCAGATTCTATTGAATCTTGACGGTGTCCGCCTCTTCGGTGCATCCCTTTTAATTGTGGTGGAGGCAGCCGATTCCAAAGCTGAGGTCCGCCTGGTGGACTTTGCCAATGCCACGTTGCCGGGTCTTTTGGGTGACGACGGCTATGAAGGACCGGACGAGGGATCAATTAAAGGTCTAACCACGTTGGAAAATCTACTTGAGAGCTTTACTGATTGCTCCAAATAAGCTCAATTCATTCCTGTCCCCTTATTTCCTGTCCCGCGCCTGCATGCGTAAAATCTCGGCAGAAGATCCATTTTAGTCCAATTTCCAATTTTTTAGGATATTCATGCTGCCGAGATTTTACGGGTGCAGGCACATCCCATTTTCCTAGGCCATTCCCTACAGTAATCACTTCTTATCCCATATCCTCATATTATCTATGAGTCATATAGTTCCCCCCTCCACCTCGCCTTCTCGTGTATAGTTTGATCTCTTTACATATCGAACTATATACAATACACCTCCATGTTCACTTGTATCCTATTACTGTGATATACCTGTAAATATTGAAAAGAGAGAGAAAGCCGAAGTCATCCACCACAAATCATCCACTTAGCCTGAATATTTCCTCCGGGTATTATGATTTTTTACATCTTACTGTTATGTTATATCATTTTTTGAATCGAGAAAAGATTCTGAAGTATATAAAGATTTATCAATTTTAATCGGAGTTTTTAATATGAAAGAGGGAAGGGAATAACAAAACTAAGCGGGAAGGTGGCCTGTTTTCCCATTTTTGCACCACCGCCCAGGAGGACAAAGAGGACATGTTTTTGTGGCAGTTGTTGCAACCCAGCTCCATATAAATGATACTACTTTTGTCACCTATTGTCACCTATGCGTTGCTGTACCTTCCTCCTGCTTTTGACTCTATTTCCGACGGGAAATGGCCTTTTTTGGGACATTTTGAGTGAGTTTTTGATTGGAAAGCTCTTGGCTAACAGTGGGATCGTTTTTTGATCTGTCCCTGTCCTAGAGACCATTCTGGGACCGACAGAACGGGTCTGTAAGTGTTCCAAAACCGCCCTCTTCCCCCTATAGGCGTTGGTTCCATAGAGAGCATTGCGCAGATGATCCATAGTCTCACAAGAGAATTCGTGGCTGACGGTCTATGGGTCGTTCTGGGATTTCTCACAACTGGAACCATTCTCCATAGACTACGGTAGTTATCCTTACTCAAATAGGTAATTCCCGAAGGCCGGGAAGGCGTCTCAAAGCAGGGAGAAACCACCATTCATAACCTGGCAAGGAAACCACAGGATGAAAGTCCATTTCTGCCGATTTTACCCGTTGAAATAACGAAATGGTGTCGGGTGCTGTAACACGGGTCATTTTGGGAAATTTTAAACCGATTTTGAGGACAGTTTTGGGTGCTCTATCAAATGGTCTAGTCCTCGTTCCGTGAACTTAAATGGTTCCCTTGTGAGTCCCTAAGCCACACTAAACTGTCGGCCCATCGGGTTTCTTAAGCTAAAAACTCTAAAAATTCCCTCTTTTTTATACTTCTAATCGGTGATTACAGACTGTCCCTTGTGTTACCTTCCCCGCATTGAATTCGGCTCGCCCTATTATTACCAGCCGCCCCCTCCTGTAGCCGAGACTCCAGTTATCACCCAAGCAGTACAGCCAGTACAACAGGTCCAATATGTCTACAAGCAGCCCATTGTCAAGTTCATAATCTCCTTGGCTTCAAACTTGCTTCCCTTTTTAGATACCTCCAACCGGTAAAGTATGTCTATCTGCAGAATGGAGGAGCTGGCGGCGGAGGATACCCGGCAGGGAATGGTATGGTCTATTACACTGTTGGATAAAGAAATACATCCTGGACATTTAGGTAATTCTGGTTATAATTCGGCCCAACCACCTCATCAGCCCTATAAAATGTCCCAGCAGTATTTAGCTAGCAGAGGCTATTCGACAGGTTGAGTCCAGCCTGTTTCTAGAGGGGAAAAGGGCCCAGAAACCATCCTAAATTGGTTTCAAATAGCCTATATTAATCAAGTTTGCCATCCAGATGTTTCCTTAGGCTGTTATTTTCTTTCAAAAAGCTCCTTTTCATTATTCAAAGTCAGTTTTTGGCCGCAGAAGGGTGTGTCGGGCGTCTGTGTCCGTATCTCGGCCATTTCTTGGCCGATTTCAAAAATTCAAAGAACTTCTTGGAGAGAACGTCAAGACGATTCTAATGAAACCAATCACATCTCAAGCGCCCCGGGAAAAAAATCTGTAACCCCACAATCTTTGACTACGGGAGCACCCGGCCGTTTGCTCATGCGGGAAGGGATCAACAATGGCCCAGCCCTGAATGGACCCCCGACAGAATCACCACATTACCGTAACTGAATTTCGTTTCAGGATCCGGCTACAATTCCGGCCCGTCTGCTTCTTCTTTCTCGTACCCTACTGGCCGTTATTCTTCCGGCTCTTTTGAGCCCGTAGACAATATCCAGACTGCTCCCTATGGTTATCCTTTTAAAAAGCTGTAAATCTATAAATCTTGAAGCCCATAAACTTCCCTCCTCTAAAAGTTCTCACAATTCTCAACAGGGCAAAAAGGGAAAAAACAAATCAGGTACCAGGCATGAAATTGGGATAGCCACAGTTAGACAATTAGCACAATCATTCCACAGTTAGACAGCCATTGAAAAAATAATTCTTGAAGAGAAGAAGAAAATAACGACGACTACTTCGAAGAGTACAGAAGATGAGGACGATCTGGTTGCTTGGGAAGACGAGGACGCGGGGACGACGGTCAGCCCAGTGGAAGACATTAACAAACGGAAGAAAACCTTCCATATCCATGAGGATGTAAGCGGGAAGCCGTTTCCCAGTCCTAAAGTATTTCTACTTCTATTTGGGAAAAGAAATCTTGAAATTATAGGGAAAGTCAAGCAGCTTGCCGATAGCCGAGGAAGAGGAGGATCTAGATATATTGACGACGGACGACCATATGAAGTAGGCGCTGGGAAAGGTTATAGGAAGGGATAGGAGTTTGGTAAAGGGGTTACTGTAGGTAAAAGAAGGATAAATAGCGGAAATGGGGCCATTTTGCGGGAGAGTAGGTTCTGGCCAGCGACGGCAATCCGTCGCAACCAGACCTTTAAAACGGAAATAGAAAACCAGGCTACTGTAAGTAGGAAGTTTGTATTAGTGTTCCTGTTTTCGAAAATTGAAGGATTCCACCAATCTAGACTTTTAAAATGGACGGATACTCCGCCCCCTCCATCCAGGGTCAGAAACGCGGACCGCTGCCCTCCCATCTAAATTTTTGCTGATTCCTTCAATTTGACAACATATAGAACAATTTCAGACCAAGTGAGAAAACTCTGGAAGGCGGTGGGAAGCCGCCAGAGGATACAGAAACGGAGATGATTGGAATTGACGGACCGGAGAGCACAACAGAGCCGGGGACGACAGTCCAGGCGGAAGAGAAGAGCTCCAAGGAAATGATTGCAGTAGTTTTTTTTTTCGCTCTCCCATTTCCTGTGTATTTTCTGTCTCTTTATTTGGCAACTGGGAGACGGGAGAGGGAGCCGGGCCGAACACGTCATTTCCCCCTATTCAAAATGGATCGTATCCGTCTACGTCAGGTACATTTATCCCTTCCTAATCTGGCGTCTGTTTCCCTTTGAATTCGTAAATTTCGCCCCTCTTATCTGAAAGAAAAGGCGGAGAAGAGATAACTTTCAAAGAAGGACCCCATGTACCCGGGCCGGGGGAAAATAGAAAATGGAAGATAAGGGCGGGGGAGAAAAAAAGAAGAAGAACAAGGTTATCACAACCCCCTGTTGGGTGAGGCCCCCTTATCTTTTTCCCATTTTTCCAGTTTTTCTAATCCTAAATTTCAATTCCTTATCGCTCTAGAATGTTCCACAGGCCGTTTCGAGACCCTCTCAGTTCCTCAAACGACCCCATCCAGTCAGCCGGGTGAATCAGAACAGGGGGTGATTCAACCCGCCTGCTGATAAGAAAAGGTCTTTTCTCAGTATTTTCGCCCTTTAAATACCTTTTTTCTCCAATTTTATAGCCCTTTTCTCCATTTTCTTTGGGAAACCCCCTATAAAATCTCTTTTAGTCAAGATTTTGGCTTTAGGAGGGAGTTTAGCCGGTGCGGGAGGAGAAGTCGCATTTCCGTTCATTTTTGAAGTTACTGTACTTTTAGGCCCATTTCCAACGGATATTCCCATTTAATCTGATTGTACTGTCAGCCAATATATTTGTAATGGTCCTCGTGGCTGGAAATTCCCCTACTGTCCCAAAAAAAGTGCAATCCCCCCGGATCGTACCAGCCCGTAACTGTATTCTCAGACCTTTCGAGATCTCCCTTCTCCACTCCTTTTCAAAAATTAGGTGAGCCTTGAAATTTTAGAAAAAGGACTACTATTTTCCCAGCTACAGTACCTAGAAACTGTCCTAGAGCCCCCAAGGGAACGCGATCCGTGACGTCACAGTTCACAATGGCCTCAGGGCAACGGCTGATAAAGTACAGATAACGGGGGTCTATTTTCCATGGGCGGGACGGAGGCCAGACAGAGCAGCGATTGACCCCAGTCCTCCTAGTCTTCTCGGTGTTCTTCTTCTTCTTCCGAGTGTTATGCAGCTGTTTTGTTTGTGTGAGAGAGAGAGATCACGGCCCGGGGAATTTCAAGCATCCACGGAACGTGAAACGCTCCTGCCCTCTCTCATAATAAAATAATCGCTGTTTAACCGTTATCCTCTTGAGTTTTTCAAGAACCCAGAACCCCATTTTATTTCCTAGAACTTCACTTTTTATGGTAATCTCTTTAAAAATTATAAAAATCTCCAATCAGCTGCCAAAAGCCCAGAACTAAAGGATATCCGCAGCCGTCATTTGAATCCCCATTTTGGCGTCTAAATACTAAAGTTTATGGAAAGTTTAAGAGAACAAAATGTAGCTTAAAATCTCCTCTATCGAATGTTAATATTTGTTTCTGAAGAAAATTGGAAAATTCTTGACTTTGGCGACTCTTCAGAGGCGCCACTGATCTCTTCTCTCTGGTTCCTTATAGTCCTCCCTCCCCCCGGTGGTGGTCATTAGGATTGTGTCATCTCTGTCACATCAGTGTGTAATGTCTTTCAGTCTCTCTCTGCCTGCCTTCATTTCCCACATTCACACACACACCACCATGTGTATTGGCCAGTTGGGAATATTTCCAACAGGAAAAGTCCGTCAGCGCCTCCTCTTCTCGGCCTCTTACAGTCAAAGATCACAGCAGCACCCATTTAAACCAGCATTCTCGGGCCGTGCCCCTGTATTTTACTCTAACTTCGAGAATAACCGCGTTCATTAAAGAAAAACAGCCAAAAGATCTGGTTCTCGGCCGGAAACCAGGGCCTTTATTTACTCTTTAGTCAAATATTCAGGGCAATTGTAACCGGGAGAGGGACTCGTGATAATTTGTGGGGCATTCAAAACAACAATAAACACTATTAAAACCATTGTTTTTACCCAATTTTCCCCTTACTCCTGTTCTTCTAGTGATTAACCGGTAAATGATGCCACCGGTTGGTAATAACCGAGCAGGGGGGTAACCAGCTCGGGGCATGAGATTCCGATCCCCTGCACACGTAAAGTCTCGGCAAGACAAAAGTCAGTTTGAGGCAAAGAGAATCCACCTGCCGAGACTTTACGGGTGCAGGGGATCAGACTATCGGCTACCGAGTCTCTGGACTCCACCCCGGGCCTGGAGGACTCTTTTCTTCCATTTTTTTTCCATATCTTATCTCTTGTCTTCCTTCCTACAGTACTCCTATTCCTTTTTCCCACAGCTGATTAAAATCTTTAATCATTTCCCTGGAATTAATTTGATTTTCCACCCAAATGGCGTGGGAATGGGAGCCAGAAGAGGCTCCACCTTGTTTTTGGCTCGGCCCTCGATAGTCCGACCGCCTGCACCCGTAATGTCTCGGCAGTAGGATCATCTTTATTCAAAACAGTTACAAAAGTGTGGCGCCTTTATGCCTTTGTCTTGCCGAGACTTTACGGGTGCAGGGAAGCGGACTATCGAGGATCGAGCCTTGTTTTATACTCCTCTTGACCTACAGTATCCTTTCCTCTCCTCAAATTCTTCAAACACCCTCTGATTCTATTAATTTGTCCCATTTTCCAGATGGTACAGACGATTCGCCGGATTATGGAAGGATTAGAAGAACCCCAGATCTCGAGAGTAGCTCCGGAGCCATTCAAGCACCAGGTACTATCCACCAATTGCTCTCCGATTACAAGAATCTCTATTTTAGGTCGGAGGGAATACGTCCTTCTTCTCCCTGCCCAATGGCCACCTCCTAAAGCCCTGCGATGATCGAGAGCTTCTCTTTTATAGGAAAATGCCCCGAGCTCTTCTTCCCATCGCCCCTAGGTGCTGCTCCACTATCCAGGTACAGTAATCCTCTTCTTTTCCCTCTAGGAACCTGGAATTTTCAGAATAGACACAGTTCCTCAATGCCGACGTGTTGTTCCACCTGCGCGGGGCAGCATGAAGAGGCTCTTGCCCTGACGGAATTGGTCAGAAACCCGCCAAAAAGCGACTATAAAAGACGGACGATATCTCGAAACTTCTTGGTTATGTCGGATTTAACGAGGGAATTCGACCGACCCTGTGTCCTGGACCTGAAGCTGGGAACCCGGCAACATAGAGACGACGCCCCGCCGGAGAAAATCGTCAGCCAGTCCCTGAAATGCGCCAGGACAACCTCAGCAGAAATGGGGATTCGCCTCTGTGGTAAGCGGGAAAATATACAGTAATCCAGGTTTTCGTTTAGGGATGCAATATTGGACACCGGAAGGGGAAAACATCTACTTGAGTAAGATGGAAGGGAGGAGATTGAGCTGTGAGAGTCTGGAGGAGGCGCTGACAGACTTCTTTAGCGCGTCCAACGCCACGGAAAGGGTTCTCAGCGAGGTCAAGAAGATTAAAGAGGTTCGTTTTTATTCGATATAATAGTGATAGATTTAAACCGGAACAGAGGGAGACGGATGGGCGCAAACGTTTGAACAGCGGTGAATGGCTAGAAATTTCGGGAAAATCCCTATTTTGTGACGTGTTTTGTAGCAAACAAACTATAGAATACTATACCCTTCAAAGTACCCAAAATATTCTAAAAAACCGTACAATAATCCCAATTTTCTCGCAGTATGCCCGCTCCATTCAAAAAGGCGGCTATTCCTCGATTTTCATCATTTTTGTTGATTTATTTTGATCTTTTCTGGAGTTTTCTTTTGTTGTTGTGATGAACATGTCACAAAGATCATACCAAGAGAGAAAAAAAGACAGAGGAAATGATCAAAACAACGAAGAACGGCGCGAGGGGGAGAGATTGCCCACAGCGCGCGTTTACGATTAAAAATCTTACTGTATTTTGTATTTAATTACGTATTTTCCAGATTCTATTGAATCTTGACGGTGTCCGCCTCTTCGGTGCATCCCTTTTAATTGTGGTGGAGGCAGCCGATTCCAAAGCTGAGGTCCGCCTGGTGGACTTTGCCAATGCCACGTTGCCGGGTCTTTTGGGTGACGACGGCTATGAAGGACCGGACGAGGGATCAATTAAAGGTCTAACCACGTTGGAAAATCTACTTGAGAGCTTTACTGATTGCTCCAAATAAGCTCAATTCATTCCTGTCCCCTTATTTCCTGTCCCGCGCCTGCATGCGTAAAATCTCGGCAGAAGATCCATTTTAGTCCAATTTCCAATTTTTTAGGATATTCATGCTGCCGAGATTTTACGGGTGCAGGCACATCCCATTTTCCTAGGCCATTCCCTACAGTAATCACTTCTTATCCCATATCCTCATATTATCTATGAGTCATATAGTTCCCCCCTCCACCTCGCCTTCTCGTGTATAGTTTGATCTCTTTACATATCGAACTATATACAATACACCTCCATGTTCACTTGTATCCTATTACTGTGATATACCTGTAAATATTGAAAAGAGAGAGAAAGCCGAAGTCATCCACCACAAATCATCCACTTAGCCTGAATATTTCCTCCGGGTATTATGATTTTTTACATCTTACTGTTATGTTATATCATTTTTTGAATCGAGAAAAGATTCTGAAGTATATAAAGATTTATCAATTTTAATCGGAGTTTTTAATATGAAAGAGGGAAGGGAATAACAAAACTAAGCGGGAAGGTGGCCTGTTTTCCCATTTTTGCACCACCGCCCAGGAGGACAAAGAGGACATGTTTTTGTGGCAGTTGTTGCAACCCAGCTCCATATAAATGATACTACTTTTGTCACCTATTGTCACCTATGCGTTGCTGTACCTTCCTCCTGCTTTTGACTCTATTTCCGACGGGAAATGGCCTTTTTTGGGACATTTTGAGTGAGTTTTTGATTGGAAAGCTCTTGGCTAACAGTGGGATCGTTTTTTGATCTGTCCCTGTCCTAGAGACCATTCTGGGACCGACAGAACGGGTCTGTAAGTGTTCCAAAACCGCCCTCTTCCCCCTATAGGCGTTGGTTCCATAGAGAGCATTGCGCAGATGATCCATAGTCTCACAAGAGAATTCGTGGCTGACGGTCTATGGGTCGTTCTGGGATTTCTCACAACTGGAACCATTCTCCATAGACTACGGTAGTTATCCTTACTCAAATAGGTAATTCCCGAAGGCCGGGAAGGCGTCTCAAAGCAGGGAGAAACCACCATTCATAACCTGGCAAGGAAACCACAGGATGAAAGTCCATTTCTGCCGATTTTACCCGTTGAAATAACGAAATGGTGTCGGGTGCTGTAACACGGGTCATTTTGGGAAATTTTAAACCGATTTTGAGGACAGTTTTGGGTGCTCTATCAAATGGTCTAGTCCTCGTTCCGTGAACTTAAATGGTTCCCTTGTGAGTCCCTAAGCCACACTAAACTGTCGGCCCATCGGGTTTCTTAAGCTAAAAACTCTAAAAATTCCCTCTTTTTTATACTTCTAATCGGTGATTACAGACTGTCCCTTGTGTTACCTTCCCCGCATTGAATTCGGCTCGCCCTATTATTACCAGCCGCCCCCTCCTGTAGCCGAGACTCCAGTTATCACCCAAGCAGTACAGCCAGTACAACAGGTCCAATATGTCTACAAGCAGCCCATTGTCAAGTTCATAATCTCCTTGGCTTCAAACTTGCTTCCCTTTTTAGATACCTCCAACCGGTAAAGTATGTCTATCTGCAGAATGGAGGAGCTGGCGGCGGAGGATACCCGGCAGGGAATGGTATGGTCTATTACACTGTTGGATAAAGAAATACATCCTGGACATTTAGGTAATTCTGGTTATAATTCGGCCCAACCACCTCATCAGCCCTATAAAATGTCCCAGCAGTATTTAGCTAGCAGAGGCTATTCGACAGGTTGAGTCCAGCCTGTTTCTAGAGGGGAAAAGGGCCCAGAAACCATCCTAAATTGGTTTCAAATAGCCTATATTAATCAAGTTTGCCATCCAGATGTTTCCTTAGGCTGTTATTTTCTTTCAAAAAGCTCCTTTTCATTATTCAAAGTCAGTTTTTGGCCGCAGAAGGGTGTGTCGGGCGTCTGTGTCCGTATCTCGGCCATTTCTTGGCCGATTTCAAAAATTCAAAGAACTTCTTGGAGAGAACGTCAAGACGATTCTAATGAAACCAATCACATCTCAAGCGCCCCGGGAAAAAAATCTGTAACCCCACAATCTTTGACTACGGGAGCACCCGGCCGTTTGCTCATGCGGGAAGGGATCAACAATGGCCCAGCCCTGAATGGACCCCCGACAGAATCACCACATTACCGTAACTGAATTTCGTTTCAGGATCCGGCTACAATTCCGGCCCGTCTGCTTCTTCTTTCTCGTACCCTACTGGCCGTTATTCTTCCGGCTCTTTTGAGCCCGTAGACAATATCCAGACTGCTCCCTATGGTTATCCTTTTAAAAAGCTGTAAATCTATAAATCTTGAAGCCCATAAACTTCCCTCCTCTAAAAGTTCTCACAATTCTCAACAGGGCAAAAAGGGAAAAAACAAATCAGGTACCAGGCATGAAATTGGGATAGCCACAGTTAGACAATTAGCACAATCATTCCACAGTTAGACAGCCATTGAAAAAATAATTCTTGAAGAGAAGAAGAAAATAACGACGACTACTTCGAAGAGTACAGAAGATGAGGACGATCTGGTTGCTTGGGAAGACGAGGACGCGGGGACGACGGTCAGCCCAGTGGAAGACATTAACAAACGGAAGAAAACCTTCCATATCCATGAGGATGTAAGCGGGAAGCCGTTTCCCAGTCCTAAAGTATTTCTACTTCTATTTGGGAAAAGAAATCTTGAAATTATAGGGAAAGTCAAGCAGCTTGCCGATAGCCGAGGAAGAGGAGGATCTAGATATATTGACGACGGACGACCATATGAAGTAGGCGCTGGGAAAGGTTATAGGAAGGGATAGGAGTTTGGTAAAGGGGTTACTGTAGGTAAAAGAAGGATAAATAGCGGAAATGGGGCCATTTTGCGGGAGAGTAGGTTCTGGCCAGCGACGGCAATCCGTCGCAACCAGACCTTTAAAACGGAAATAGAAAACCAGGCTACTGTAAGTAGGAAGTTTGTATTAGTGTTCCTGTTTTCGAAAATTGAAGGATTCCACCAATCTAGACTTTTAAAATGGACGGATACTCCGCCCCCTCCATCCAGGGTCAGAAACGCGGACCGCTGCCCTCCCATCTAAATTTTTGCTGATTCCTTCAATTTGACAACATATAGAACAATTTCAGACCAAGTGAGAAAACTCTGGAAGGCGGTGGGAAGCCGCCAGAGGATACAGAAACGGAGATGATTGGAATTGACGGACCGGAGAGCACAACAGAGCCGGGGACGACAGTCCAGGCGGAAGAGAAGAGCTCCAAGGAAATGATTGCAGTAGTACCAGCTGGCCAGGGTGGTGAATTCTTTGCTATTGGAAAGGACACAGAGTCCAGTAAAATAAGCAAGATAGATCCAGCATCACCGCCGCCAAATTTGAAAGGAGGCCATAAGGTAGGGGAATGGGAGAGAAAGGACTGAAAGAAACGCTTGCAGGAAGAAGAAAATCCCGATTCTTTTGAAGCAGAAATGGAAGAATTAGAAGATGGAGATAGCCAATGATAGAATATAAAAAACCAAGTTCAGTTCGACATAGTTTGAAAATTAGTACCAAATTTTGGTCTTTCCCTGACTACTTATGATTCTTTTTTTGCATTGTTCCGAATTAAAATCAAAGAAATGGTTGATTTCGCCTTTGACAAATATTGAACTCGAACTGCTTGAATTTCTTTATTTCACGATCGCTGTGAAGTGACGTACTTATCGGCTACACCAACGCCGGCTTCAATATCGGTACCATCACGATTACCGGGTTGAATGGTGACGTGCTCGTCTTTCGCGCGGAAAGAAGCAATTGGCGACCGGGGAGACTCCTATAAAATCTTTTGATTATGATAAAAGAATACAAACTTGAGAAAGGCGCTGGCCAGCCGTTCACGAATACACATTTGGACGCGAGCGGGAAAAGGAAATAAAAAAGTCGAATTGCATTTGATAGCTGGTCAACTGGAGGAAATTGTATATAGATACTAAAACAGCCATGATGACATCTCTTTCGAATGTATCCGGATCAGTGTAACTCTTGCTATATGTCTTGTTATCGTACAGCATCAGAATCATAGCATACGCCGACCCGGCCGCCGGCGCTGTTGATGCCAGTACTGAAAAAAATGTCTTGCAACCCCGGCTTGGTCTTTTCCTTGATTATTACATAGGATAAGTATATAGATGACGTCATCGAGATACAAAAGTTACTAGCATGAAATACAAGCCTAGAAACAGAAGATTACTGTAAAAGAGCTGATAAAATTTACAAGCCAATTTGCTTCCAGTAATGCAATGCAACATACAACACAGTTTCAGAGATACACAAAAGAAGAAACACCAAAAGTACAATTTCTAAACATATAATAAAGATAGACAACTAAAACTAAAAAGTACTTATTTGTGGCTTGAGAGCATACTTAATAGACGGCTCACGAACCCTATAGGAAGGCATGGCGATATGGTTATTTCTATTAATTTTGCCCTTATAAAGGTAGATTCTGGGTGCTAATGATTATGCCTATTATTGGGGCATGGGGATAAGCTTTATTAAATAGGAAAACACAGGTGAAGTTGGGTTGTCTCCTGTTAAAGGAACAGTCCCGCACTTGGTCTAGCGTGGTCCGGGGATCGCGCGCGCAGTTTGAATGCGGCGTTTTGATCGAGTTTTTTTACATTATTTTCATTTTCCTTTTGAAAAATATCATTGCAACACTTCAAAATCATCGTATAAGTGCTTGGAAATGAACAGCATAAAGAAATAATAACAGAAGAATCGTGAAACGAACAGAAACGTTCCAATTCGTAATTAATACAAATTCTTCGGCGACAGCCATCCTCCTGGCTTTAGAACTATTGTTTTAGAACTTTAGAACTATTGTTTTAGCTTCTACTACATGTTATGGGTCGAATAATATAGAAAACCTTAGCGAAAATAACCTGAAATCATATAAAAATGGCAAAAAACGCCAAAAAAGGGTTATGCGAATCTAAATATTCAAACTGCGCGCGCGATCCCCGGACCACGCTGGACCAAGTGTGAGACTGTTCCTTTAATCAAGAAAATCAGCAGCATCTCCTTCCGAGATTTTGTTTTGCTATCTCTTCCTTCATGTTTCTTTTGCCTCTCTGCCAACCTAGTTTACCCGTCCGTCGCAATTTTCTTGAAATTTTATATGGCATTGCTCATTTTCTCTGCAAAAGCGTAGAATAAACTTTTCCAAAACAGAGCCTCGACTCAACCGGGTCATGTGTAGACGGTCATGGGATTTCTCGGAACAAGAGGGGGCTTAGGTGGATAGTCTCCGACCAGAACCGACCTTTTGAATCCATTAAAAGTTGGATATTTGTGTTTTAGCTCTTTATTCAACCAACGGTTTATCAGATAACATGGCTCAAGGACATTTATTCCGTTTTCAGATTCCTCCACACTTCGGACAAGACTGAACGGTCTCCATTTGTTGTTGTCAGTGTGGTGTCGGTAAAATCTTCCCGAGAACGTAAAAAGCTTTTCTTCACGGTTGGAAGGAATACATGTTGAGTGTTGCGAAGGCCAATTCTACAGAGAGATTCATCCGCTCGATTCCAGGGCACGATCTGAATTAGAAATCTGATCATTCGTTTAGGAAAATCATGGAAACTAGAGCCTGTATCCTCAGGGAAGGCCCCCTTGCTCTTTATTTCCATCCTAGGGCTCCAGCTGCCTAGAGAAGATTACGGTAGTCCTGTCGTACATTCTCCACTGATTTTCAGCTTACCACTCCCTTGCTGCCCGCCCCCATTACCTGTAAGTATGATTTCGCTTGAATAGTTGTCCCTTTCGGCAGCCGTATTTTCCAATTATAATGAAATCTAGTCCATTTCTGTATTGTTCCCAAAGAGAGGTCGATATCCTGAATTAGTCTTCTTTTTTTTCTGCCTGCTACCGCCTACCTTATCGGTTGTATTCAGCAGAAGAACTTCGTGAGCTCTGCTTCGTATCACTTGGACAGGCCCATCTTCATAAATGCCACTTTCTTCAAGGATCAAGTGTTTTAAAGGAGCAAATGGCTGGAAAGGAGGAGAATATGGCATTTTTAATCATTTTACGTTGACCGCGGTGCACCAATAGTGGGCTTTGATGTATGTTAGGATAAAGGAGGACAGCAGTTGCATGAGCAGAACTAAAGTTAAAATATTAGGAAGGGGTCTCGCAAGGGGGTGATGGGGGGCAAAAATATCGACTCTATTGTACATTAGCCGGTCAATCGAACTTTAGCCGGTCAATGAAATTTCCTTGCCGCGTTTGCATCTGTAGCCTGCTCATTTATTAACCATTTTCAAAAAGAGTCGGACGTTATCTTGAAGAGCAGATCAAGGCGGTTCTAACCAACTGGATTTTAGCTTCATATACGCAAGAGAAAAGTTTCTATTACTGCAAACATTCATATTTTGATGGTTTCACACATTTGTGTTCATAGAACATTTTCTGTAAGGCGTATTGAGCCAAAACCCAGTTGGTTAGGATCGCCTTGATCTGCTTTACAAGATACTGCTTGGAAAATAGTCAAGAAATGAACTAGCCACAGATGCAAACGCAGCGCAGAAATTTGATTGACCGGCTATTGTACAATAGGGCCAAAATATCGACCCAAGCACGGTATGGGTAAAGGCGCACGATTTTGGGCGCGCCGCGTTACATGTCAACGTTGGTGGGGCGACAGTTTTTCTCTCGAAGCGGTTCAGATGTGACTGAGTTCGTTAGAATTGGCTTGATGTGATCTTCAAGGTAGCCTTTGAATTTTTGAAATCGACCAAGAAATGACCGAGATACGGGCACAAACACCCGACATTTCGGTCTGCTCCCAAAAACGGGCGCGCCGGAAATTTTGCGGTTTACCCATGTGTGGGCGGTCCTTATTTTAATGTAGAAGTTTTGAGCTGTACTTCCAACTTACATGTCATCGATAGAAGGGTGACTATGTCTTGCGGAGGCAGGAATATAACATAAACTACGACTAATACAAACGGCTGAAATAAAGGTTGTAGAAGTGTATTTTCGTACTCCTTACAACGGTAAGCACTAGTGCCGAGAGGAAATAGTCGCCGTCGTAGCCTGTCTAAAATAGAAGAACATAGTGTATTTATCTAATAAACCAGTTACTTTCTCACTGTTCACCTCTTCATAATTGATAAAATGAGCACAACACGAAATAATGACTACGTTAAATATTATTATGAATTCCCCATTGCCCAGATAAAGGTTGATGCCACCAAGAGCTAGATTAGAAATTATCTGAAAGGAGTGTGGGAAGAGAAGAAGCCGCTTACCAAAAGACAGACGATGGTCTCTAATAGGCCGTGAAAATGCGTCAAAAAACTTCTAAATACCCTGATATCCATTTTGAATAAAGGGACTTACGAGGGAACGTGCTCATACTCAATAAGTTTGTCATAGTCGTAGGTGAATGAGCGGGGAGGACGAGAAGGCTCCATTGACCCAAGAGGGGACGCAACGGCTCAAAAGGAGGGGTGGATCAATCGATTGGACGGAACAAAACTAATTATATGGTCAGCTCGGTGCACAGTGTCTTCTTTGTTCTCCCAAACTTCACGCACAGTCAGGTGAGCAGGGATGGAGCCGGGGCGGTTGAAGAGGGAGCAAGGAGGGGAAGAACCCCCCGAAATTAGTGGGAGAAACAACTTAAATGTTCAAGGAAAACACCATTTGTCGACACTTTCTATTATCTGTCAATTTGAGTCAGTCAATCTGTTCAGATGCCGTTGAGGGTGTCGTCATTGGCGGGGAACTCGCCCTCGTCGGCGCCGGCCTGGCTCTCGCCGTCGCATTCGGTGACAACGGTCTCGTCGAAGTCCTGGATCGTCTTTTGGTCCTCCGTGGTGCCCTTGTCCTTCTCGGCCCGCTCCTTGGCGCTCTCCTGTCCCATTTCCGTCGTCTTCTGTCCCCTGTCCGTTGTCTTCTGTCCCCTGTCTGTCGACTTCTCCCTCATCCGAAGGCTGTTCTTCGCTCCCTTGATGCTCTCGGTACTCTTCACCGGCATCACCTTCTTGCCGGTCCATTCATACGGCAGGATCACAAGGTTCAGACTCGCCGGCGTGTCCTTCTTCATGTGGGCGATCATGAGGGCATACGGCGGGACGTCCTTGTATTTCAGTTTCTTCAGCGTCTTCATGATCCCGAGGAAGGAGGGCGGACAGCCCTTGCACAGTTCCTCGTCCGTCGTCTTCTCCTTGATTTTGGCCGCCTCTTTGCGCACGTGGCCGCGCCAGGGGAGCGTCGTCACGCACTCGATTATCGAGTGCATATAGGCGATCCTGAATATTGTTGCTATTTCAATGTGAAGCCATATCAAATAGTATAACAGTCCTTTAACGTAACTGACAAGTCATCGTGGCGTCCCTGCTCCTTGAAGTTGTGCACATTGAGGGAACAATAGCGGACAGTGCCGCGGAACATGACCCGGGGCCGTTCATCCCGAAGTTTGAGCTTTCCTTTGCCGTCGGCCATCAGGAACTGCCGGGCCAGGCCAAAGTCAAAGATGAAGAGAATCTTGTCCTGGTTCTCGACTCCCATGGCCAGATTGGCGGGCTTGATGTCGCGGTGGACGAATCCGGACTGGTGCAGGTTTTGAAGGCCCTGGAATTAAATGGCGACCTATGGGTACTGAAGGGAAAGTACCACGAAAGCTTGGATGGAGAGCCGGATGGCCGTCAGCTGGCTAAACTTCTTGGCCGGACACTTTTTCTTCAAATCGCCCAGCTCCGTTCCGAGCAGACTCATGGCCAAGTAGGTGAACTGGGGCGTCACGCCGCAGCCCACAAACTTGCAGACGTGCCTCGACTTATTCATCAATCTCTTCAGGATGAATATCTCCATCTTCAGAATCTCGTCGTCCTTGTGCTTCATCCGTGGCTCGACCTTCATCGCCGAGGTCCGTGTCACCCGGCCGGACGGGTCGCGCTCCTCCACGAGGTACACCTGGCCGCAGGCGCCCTCGCCCAGCTTCTTCTTCACGATAAATCTGCCGGCTATTTTGTCACTCGGCTTCAGGTCAACAATGGGAACAGCAGGGGTACCCATTTTCCGTTAGAGAGGTGAGGAAAGAGACAGCCAGCTGGCTGGTTAGTAGGTAGAAGTAATGAGCCGGGCTCTGCTGGGAAGGGGGATCAATTCTTGGACAAGATATGGCCCGAGATCTTGTCAAAACGGGGCGGGCATTTGAATTTGGATAGTTTGGACAAAAGGCATGTTATAAAACACTAGTGTATAAAATAATTTATACGGTAAATGAGGGGGAAAGAGAGAAACAAGTGATCAAAATAGTCCGCGAAGAAGGCACATCGTGTGAGGATACCCGTGGAAAACCGCCATCAACCGGTGGGAGAAAGAGAAGAGAAGAAGAGGAGAGGAGAAGATGGACGAGTCTAATCAGCAGCACTGCATACTAGGGTCTGTTTGGAGAGGCCGAGAGTCGGCAGTGGGGCATCCGAAGCAGACTGGCGGCGGCGAGGACAGCCACGGTTCTTGGCCAAGACGCGCCAACTTCGAAATGTTACCTGGAACATAGAAATTACAAAATTACGGACCAGTTTTGTAATCCAAGTTACCCCGAAATTTTTGGATGCATATGGGGCAAAACACCCAATTTCGGGCGCGCCCGTTTTTGGACGTAGACGGGAGTATCGGGTGCTTGTGCCCGTATCTCTGTCATTTCTTGACGAATTTCAAAAATTCAAAGACCTACTTAGAGAGCACGTCAAGGCTAAGGAACCCAATCACATCTCAATCGCCCCGGGAAAAAAATCTGTAACCCCACAATCTTTGGCAGAGGATATGTTCCGTGACGCGGCGCGCCCTAAACCTAATCAGCCGTTTTTTGAGTCGCAGACCAAATGTCCCTGATTATAACCGGGTTTAAAGGCTTGTTCTTACGGTAGTTTTAAACGTAATGGCTGTAAATTTACCTCAAGAGCAATGGCACCGGCAGCACATTCAAATAGACCATAAATACTAGCATAAAAATATTGAGTGATGAGAGCTGGCGATAATAATACCGTAAGTGACACTGAAATCTCTCTTTTCTCCCCGAAATTAAAGGTGAAACAAACCTGTAGACAAAGCAGCTATCCGTATTGATTTCACAACAAGATAAGGTAGAAAAAAGGCCGGTCTCTTCCTCGTCAAGGCCTGGGAATGGACAATTTGCAGGCTGATGGCCAGGAAGATGCCGGTGAAGAGGAAAAAGCCAAAAACCGTAGCGGCAGAGACTAAAGAGACTGAAAAATACTGTAATCTGGGGCCGGGGGCAAGGGGGATACCGGTAGGGACACCGCGTAGCAACGCGTGGAGGAAGACGTTACCACTGACCATAAGAGGGGCACAGATCCAAGCAGCTTCCTGGAAAAGAGAAAAATGGGCTAATGAAGGCAAAAAAATACCCCCAGAGGATAAAAATATGGTGGGGAATGTTCTTCGTAGGGTGCCTTACCATCCATATAATGTTTCCTTCAATTTTGACTCGAAAAACGGAGGGACCCTACATTTTTTTCTTAAAAATGGACCAAAATGAAGGCAAGCTGCTTGGCAACCTGACATTTAAAAAACAGAAGTTGGGCATTCTCCTCGCCATGGGCCAAGGACTGGTTATGTTTGCATGCAGGACCCACCATTTCCAAAATTTTGGGTAGTTGGCTCGATTAGCCGGTAAATTAGGAAGAGAGCGGGTAGAGGGTAGTTTTTTTCCCGCCATGGACTTACCTGTAGATAGATAATGACGAAAATGGTATGAAGACTAGCGATGGCCTGATCGGTCATGGCATCGCGCCGCGACTTCTCCTTATTAGACGACAAGGCGGCGTTTTCTTCAGTTTTATTAATTTCTGAAATTTTTAACATTTAAATTAGTATTTTATCTTCTAAAAAGAGAAGAAAGGAACAACTGGAAATGGAAGAAAACAGCGAAATGCCCCCCGTTGGCAAGGAGAAAATAGTAGCCGATCCATCATCACATCTCATCGCGTGTGACATTTATTTGAATAAATCTGACGGGAAGTAAACGAGTCGGACCTTTTTTTGACTCGTTTTCGATTAATTTCCTGGCCTGGTGAAGTGGAACAGACAAGAAATTTTTAAGAAAAGAGCAAAGGAAGCGGAAAAGGGACTGAAATGTAGGAGGAGAAGACAATTACAGCTGGAAATGACAGGAATAGTCTAAAGGTCGCCGCTATTTTTCTCTGGGGGAGTCGAAATCACGGGAAACGGGTTAAATTCGAAGAAAACGTAAAAAAATATACTCTCCCATAATAAAAAAAAACTGTTTCTGGCCCAGAGAACCCTAATTTGCCATTTAGGGACCTTATCGGAGTAAAGATTCCCTCGGCTGGGTTCTACGACCATTCAAGGCCATTCCAGTACAGTTTAGCCAGAATGCAAGGGGGCTAGAGTTACTGTTTTTAATTAGGAACATTTTTAGCCTCATTTCTAACCTGGACGAGTGCTCCTACCATTGAGAGCCTGGCGGAGCTAACATAAAGAACAAAACCGAGCGGGAGGTGTGCGGTAAGATTGGAGTAGGGGAAAGAAATGTCTCCGCTATTTCTCTCTCTCAGGAGATATGTTTCCCCGAACGGAGGAAGTTTAACTCCACCTCTGAATGCATACGAAATGACCACTCTAAATTTATGGAGGTGAAGGGGGGAAATAGGGAAGTGGAGGGAGAGAGAGGAGTTAATGGAATGCTCTCCTGGGTAAATAATATAAGAAACTACCAGGAATTCTGGAAAGAAGGGGGAGATTACTGTAACCCATCTCTCAAATTTTGTCTGGAAACTCTTTTATAGTTTAAAAAATGCTTCAACTTTCAAAATTGGACAACACCACCATAAGATCGGTCACTCTCCCTTATAGGGCCGGCCGCTTTAGGACCAGACCCCTAGATCCCTGACAGACTTTTTAAAATGAGCAGGAGAACGTTTTAAGTCCGTTAAAAATGAAAGAATTAGAGGAGAACTGGCTGGGAAGGGAGTGGAAAGAGCACTATTGCTATTAACTGAAGAGAGAGGGAGCGGGCGGCGGCTCTGGTCCGGAGGGGGACATTTTGGATAGGTGAATAATTCATTACATTCATCATAAAAGTCTACTCTATCAAAAGTGGTGTTTTTCTGCCTGTCAGTCGGCCTTTTTCCTCTCTAGAGTAAATAGCCAGAATGAATGGAGACTAATATGAAAAAACGGGGGGAAAACGAAGGAGAGATTGAGACCACAATATCGGAAACAATTACCACGTCTGGAAGAAAGGGAGGGAGAGAAAGAATAGCTGGGGTGTGTGTTCCGGAGAACGGGACAAATAGAAGGAGAGAGACGGGGACATTTGAGACAGGGATAAGCCTCCTTCTGGAGCGGTGTCAAAAGCAAGGAGGAAAAGAGAAGGAACGCTTCCAATTGAAATTTTAGGGGAGCGAGGGGGTAATTAAAGGACTGTTTGTGAAGAGAAAAAAATGAACCCTGGTGATCAAAAATAACGGAAGGAGTTCGCTTCCAACGCAAGGGTCAAGCGTCTGACTCGGTACCCGATAGTCCGCTCCCCTGCACCCGTAAAGACTCGGCAGTAGGCTCATCTTTCTTCAAAACTGTTAAAAAACTGTACCGTTGTCTTGTCAAGACTTTACGGGTGCAAGGGATCGAACTATCGGGGATCGAATCTTGGGACCTGTGGTCGACTGCTTCAGTTCTCTTTCGGACAATTTTGTGTGGGTTCCTAGGACAGAAGAAGGGCCAAAGTTCGTCACCTACAATCTTGAAACAATTTTGAATCATTGAACCACAAAGGGTGCACCGTATTTCCTGCAATTGTGTTCCACTTGAGACCATAGCTCAATTTTCAGTCCAGGTTTGAGTTCCATTCGAGAATGGGGGTTCAATTCAAGGGGAACACTTCATATTTCCCCTTACCGGATTAAAAATCAAGTAGAGAAGGGGTACAAAATATTGGCTGCAAAGAGTAAATAACCGAATAAATTAGAGTAAAACTGTTCCGCATCATGCCACGATTAAAAATGATTGGTTATTCATCGTTTTCACCACTTTTAGAAGAAAGGAAAGGCTATAAAGTATGTAGTGAATTGAAAAAAAATTGTTGGAAAGAAGAGAGAAAAAGAGAAGAGAGGAAAGAACACACGCAGGATCACGTTGAAGAGACGCTCATTAGAAGGACTAAACAAACAAAAAATGTAGCCGTAGGGGACAAAGAGTGCGGTCGCCGTGCCGGGAGGGAGAGAGGAGGAGGAGGAGGACAAAATGGAGCAGGGGAAGGGTGGCTGATGACCTGGACTCGAAAAGTGCACCTTAAGGCCTTGGGAGACTTATCTAGGAACCCAGGACTGCCCAAGGCGTCCAAGAGCATCTACCCTGCCGAAGAAGAGGAAAAGGAGGAAGGGAAGACCAGTGGCGGGCCTAGAGGGGCTCTGAAACGGAGTTTGAGACTCTAGGGCCGCCCAAGGCTTCCAGGTGCCTCTTCCCTGTCAAAAAAAGGGGATTGGGTGCTCCGATAAGGGTTTATAAGCTATTAAAAGCTCCAAGTGGACCTCCTAGGATCCCTAGAGCCTCACGAACGTTCCCTATCTAGAGCTCGGGTACTGGAGGAGCTCCCTAGGCCTTGAGGCGCCCAATAGCGTGTTAGCAAGAGTTTTTATCCGCTAAACGGCTCTGCAAAATTTATTTTCCTGTTTTTGGAGAGGATAAAAGTCAGAAAACAACACCAATTGTCGTGTTGCTGCTGTTGTGGTGTGTCATAAGTTCCTCCCCAACTACAAGAGGTTACAACGCCGGGAATGCTCCCCCCTGGATAACTGATTACACGCGAATGAATGGATGGAGCAGATGTTGCCAGTCCGGCCGGGGGCACACGTTCAATATGTTTGCTTTCAGCCATTTTGCACTTCATTTAAATTAAAAAACGAAGGTGAGGCGGGAGAGGAGGAAGAGGAGGGGGAATTGAATTGCGGGGAGAAGGGAGGAGGTGGTGGTGATGGTTGTATACAGTAGCCGAGCAAAGAGAGGACCAGCGGGGGCGGAAGACGGCAGCTAATTTTGACCAAAAACGAGACAGAGAGACCTCGATGCTGGTGGAAGGGGGGAGCGGGGGAAAGGGGAAGACATTTTCAACAAGAAAAGGACAGGGGGCCTCTTTATTCCCTTTAAAAGCTCTTTTGACATTTTATAGCTTTAGAAATCGCCGTTTTCTTTATATTTACGTCGAAGAGAATAGAAATTTTTGACTAAAAATGACAAAAAACCTTTAGAATTATAGTAAAAACGAAGGAGGAGGTGAGAAACGAGAATTAGAGGCGTTCAGAGACTATTTTTGTAATTCCCGTGTTCTTTTGACCATTTTTAGCGGTTACATCTATGCTCTACCTTTATTTAATGAAATATGACACTGTAAAAATCATTAAAATTAAAAGAAGACATTAAAATGTGACTTATTTCCCTGAAGAATGGGTCTGTTTTCAGTTTGGCGGGCTTTCCACCAGTTATCGAGGTTAATCGCGCCCTGCCGCTAATTTTACCATTCCCTTCAAGGAGGACAATTCAATTTCTACGTGAATTTCCACACACATTCCTAAGAGATCTTCTGCTCCTATTCAACAATTGGCTGCGCTTTAGTTCGACGTCAGCAGTCAAAAGGGAACAGTCAGCAGGGGAGGGGAGGAGGCGGTCGGCCATTTTGCAACTGAAAAGAAGAGATAAAAGTTCATTTTTCTCAGCCGCCTTCAGACGGAGGATCAACGGCTCCAAATTCTCACAAAGAGCAAAAAGTAAGCAAATATGGACCGGGAGGAGATTTTGTTCCCAGGAAGGGGATCCCTAAGTAAACGGCTCCAGGGAAGAAATCCTCCCGGGTGTCTAGCAGGATTCCAACTTTCTCTGTCTAGTCTCCTTCGTTTCCTTCAATTTCCTCTTCAAAGAAAAGTGGGTGATGTGATATGGTCCTTGCTCCTTATCTCGGCTACGGAGGCCCCCACTTTTTCCACCCTTTGTGAAAACCGAAGAGACGAGGTCGCCGTTGATAAGCACTTCCACCCATATCGCAATTTCAAACAAGAGGAGGAAGCGAAGAAGAAAACTAGCTCGACTAGGGAGCTGACCAATGCTGCATAATTGAGACTTCCATGTGAGTTTTTTCCCCATTTTATAATATAAAATTTATCCTGACCCCCCATTTTTCCATATTGTATCCTACTTGACCGAATGCCCTCGATAATCCGATCCTCTGCACCCGTAAAGTCTCGGCAAGATAAAGATATAAAGGCGTCACAGTTTTGTAACTCTTTTGAAGAAAGATAAACCTCCTGCCGAGATTTTACGGGTGCAGGGGATCGGACTATCCAGGACCGAGCATTTTGAGCCTCTCGCCATGGAAGTGACCTTTCTACGTCAGAGTAGGTCCAGTGTTTTCTGGAGACCTTGGGGAACCTCAAACTCTTGTGGGAGACTCCCGCGCACCCATTCGTTTCGCCTGCCGGTGGAAGACTTCCCGGGGAGCGGGGTTTCCTAACCAAAATTTGGGTCCACATTCTTTTCAACGAAATCAGGGGCCAATTAATGTTTACCTTTAATGTTCAGGTCAACATTGTCCTCTAGGAGAGAAGCAGATTCGAGAAGCGAGACCTTCTCCGATTCTCAGGAAACAGTTACAGAGAACAATCGACGAGCCAGGTACTGATATTCTCCATTTATGTATTGTTATTAATTCGGTTTCTGTAAATATTTTCTCTTCTGATAACGGCGGGAGGTTAAGCCGGGGGGTGAATCAGAAGGACGTAATCAATTTTTTTTCGTCTCTCTTTCTCTCCTTATCTCATGGGCTGGGCCATAACGTGTGTCTTGTTGGGAGAATTGAAATATCCGTTTGAAGAGAGCCGGTTGTTAAACACAGCCATCAAAACATCATTGGGAGATAGTCTAGTCAGCATATTTCAACATGTAGAATATCATCCAGGGCGGGTACGGTGACGTGGCGGTCCGGCGACCAAAAGACCCTGGTCGTCTCTCCAGACGATGTTCCGAAAAGCTCTAAGCCACTTTTGAGATCGGATCCGGCTATAAAACCATGTGGAGCGGTCATTTAGCTAATAAGTGGAGCAAATCGAACACCTAGGCCGGTTAGAATCCGCATGGGACCGGGTTATTGAGTTTCCTGAGTAGCCCGACCCGAATACCAGAAGCTTGGCTGCTTTTTAAGCGCTCTTTTGGAGCTTTTTTATACGCACTCATCGTTCTTCTAATATGCTCCTAAAAGTCAGCTTCCCTTCAGCACCTCATTTTACGGCTTGTTGTTCTGAGAATTTCGATAATGCTATTGAAAACAGTAGCGGGGCCAGATGCCGTAATTTGAGGCTGTGTGCGGAAATTTGAATCGATGTTGAAGTGAAAAAAAGTCCTACCCTTCCAGATTTCCCTCTCTCCACACTGGGCCCGAAGAATTTGTCACCGTTCCCTGGAATGAGCGGCGCAACACCGATGAGAAGATTAAGCTAACGATAGCCGGTAGGCTCCCTTCTTTTTTCTCATTCTTCCATTCAGAACGGATCTGGTACTGGTTATGCGGTATTCCTCGCAAGGTCTGGTTGATAATCGGGGCTATTCTCATCTGTATTCTGTCTTTTTTAATCGTTGGCCTGATCCTGACCTTCGTCTTGCCTCGAAACAGTTCCGGACAGGCGGAACCCCAAGAAATCAGGACGACGGAAGGGACTAGTAGTCTCGGGACGACAACGACTCCGATAAATTATCCGATTATTATTAATGTGGGGACAGAGACAACGTGGTTTCCTATCGGATTTATGGAGTCGATGGCTCCGGACAATCGGGGATACGACTTCAGGGACAGGTACCGGGGATTACGGTATTTTTACCCATCTTTTGCTTTTCAGAATCCTTGTCTACAATCCGATCTCCACGTATCTTCTGCTCAATGGAACACTGTGGAATGCCCTGATGAAGATAACCCAGCCGCATGACTGTACCGGTTGTAAATTGCTCTCGGCCACGGACGGGTGTCTCCTGTCGGGGAACAGCTGTACAAATAATGCGGCCATCTTCTGCTGTGATAGTTGTCAATCCGTACCACAAGTGTGCCTCCTCCATGGGAATACTATCATCACCTCGGGGAAGTTGGTCGAGTGGAGGATATCCACCGGAGGAGAGCAATTGCTACTGACGAATGCCTTCGATATGGGAGACAATACCGCCATTATGGTCAGTTTTTCAACTTTAAAAGACTGTCATGGTCTGAAACGAGTTCTGTAGGTCTTGAAGCGAATACGTACACACAATAACGGCCCTGCTTTTTGCATATAATGGGTCATTACCGTAATCGAAATGAAAACTTCGAATTCAAACTTCAAAAATTCGCGTTTTTTTCTGCGCTCGCCCGATTTCGGGCATACTTTTGGTAACCTAGCACTCTAACACTAACTTAGGGCTCCTGACACGACTCCATAGGTTCCCAAGCGACTGCACGCGGATGAATGAGTCCTTATTCAATTTTTAATGTGATCTGGGCCATCTAAACTTTGATCTTTCCAAAAAACGGCCGCCTGTACTGAATTTTTGGTCAAAATGTGAAAACCTCCGAGAACGGTACTATTTTTTGCCCGGGAATGCTCCTGGATTAGGCGAAGTCAAAAAATAAATCAGAAATTGTCAAAAAGTTCAGTAAAATGGCTAAAAATGATCCAATAAGCGGTTTCCAATTTTAACTTCCTTTCCAAAAACCAATATCGTTCGTTTTCAGACAACCCGGGCTAATGGCTCCGCCTTCTTCCAGTCGGGACCCTTGGAAACCTTTCCCACTCCAGTCTCCGTCCCCCAGTCCGCTCTAACCATCGATCCGAACAATTCCAATCAAACTGATCTCCTCGTATGGGTTAATTCCTCCGGCTACCTCATTATCTCCTACCAAAAGACTCTCTACCCAGTAGATCTACATCTTTCCGGTGAGGTTGTCTCCATCGACACGACCCTTTATGGCTCTTACGTGTTGATAGTCGTCCTCCAACGGGATGCCTTCTTTTTAGTCCGTTTTAATCTGGAAAACAGCTGTATTTCCCGAATTCCCATAGGTACAAAGTATTTCAACACCGGGGAGATGAAGGGCTCCTTCTGGGGTGGGGATAAATATTACCTGTGGTATAATGACAACCGCGGGAAGGACGGGGTCACCCTGATGCGGTTCAGCTTCTACTGGCCCCAGGATTCCCACTGCCCGTTACAGTAACGCAGCTTTAATTTTATGTTTCCTTTTCTTTTTCCGGGTTACTGTATGTTGTCTATTTTTGCATAATTGTAATTATTTTCATGGATTAAATGAAAAATGAATGTTTATTAGTCTAGAACAAGGGAAATTGACTTATTGGACACATTCGCGGCCCTCGTCGTCGAAGCTGCCCTCAAGATTGATGATGCCAATATCGATCCATTGCTCGGCGGTCGGATTTCCTCCATGGATGAACTTCTTCGGGATGACGAACTTGATCTTACGAGAACAGGGCTGAAAAAGGAAAGGTAGTAAGTAAAGAATACCGTATCTTCCTCTTCAATCTATTTCCATCTCAAAAAAGTTCGCTCAAAATTCCCCGGACCTTGGCCCAGTGCTGGGTCAGCCTCAATTCAAACTGTAGTCCATTTCCAACGGATATTCCACTGAATAAGCTCTCCGCTGCGAGACCAGGAAGCTTTCAATCCTGGTCCCACAGCGGAGGCGCGCCCGGTACAATCGCTTCATAGACCCATACACAATTGAGAACAGTCTGCATTTCCCTGGCCTAGAGTCCGTTATTATTCTTTTATGAGCTTGAAAAATTCACTGGGAAACCCCCGGACCAAAGAATTATATTCCACTAGTTTCAAATGTCTTGAATCCGACTTGGCAGGGTTCTGTACCCACCGCCCTCCCAAATGACTCGAGAAATCTCTTAGAGGTTCACAATCCAATAAATCGACCTCAGGAACATTCAGAACACTAGGATAGCGTGTTATTTGTCTGAAATTCAGGGAAATGGGCCTTTCTTATAAGGTGATTTTTGATTAGTGAGCCGTTTTGCCTAATACTTTGCTCTGGTTGTCTGTCTCTGGTCTTATCTCCCCCGCTCCCCCTCAAGCTACGGACATTTTAGGGATAAACAATCCCATCTTCCTAACTATTAGAATTTAAAAAATATAAGTATAAAGACTTACAGTTTGTTCATCGCGACACTCGTGCCAAATGTAGAGGACGGGATCAATGGGTGTCAATTCGTGGGTGGTTCCGGTCAGATTGAAGAATCCCTTCTCGTCGGTTCTCCTCTCGTCAAGGGTGTCATCCGGATCCGGTCCTTTAATTTATTAATTTATAGACGTTTAAAGGAGGAGAACTTACCGTAGTCGATATCAACAATTCGAACTTTAGCATCTTTAGCGGGGTGAGGTCCGCATTTGAGGTGGCCCTTGACGGCGACGCCTTGCTTTCTCATGGCCAGGGACGAGCCGAAAATGGCGAGGACAAGGACGAGGAGCATCTGCCACCGGACCATCTCGCCTTCTAGAGTGGAAAAGTGTATGGGGACGGGAATAAACACGACAAAATAAGGGGAAGAATCGATTGGGCTTATCACAGAGAGACGCGACCTTTATCAAAGAGAAAAGTTAGACCAATGATACAGACAGCAATCGGCCAGGGGGAGACGAGGAGAGAACAACAAAACAACAGGTGCCGGCAGCAGACTTTGGCTTCTTCTCTTCGCTTCGGGACCCGAGGGGGAAATGGAGGAGATAAGGAGGGAATGAACTGGTAGATGGGCTACAAGCTATGAGGAGGAGAAGAAGAGGAAATAAAGCAGTCAGAGCCAGTGGGAATGACAATGAGTCAATGTTTTGAAGCTTGGGAGCAAGAGAGGGGGAAGAGCAGTTGTTGTGACCGCTGAGTCGCGGCTGGCAGATCAAAACAAAACTGATATTGGCTAACGATCTGTTTTATCAGAGAGTGGACGAGTGGGACAGAGAGGGAGAAGAAATCAATGGATGGACAGAATCTGGACAGTAAATTGGAGGGAAAATAACTCGAGCACTCTTTTATGGAACTTCAGTCGGTTGCCTCAAGTCTCCCAGAGAGTTCCAATAGGGGGTAGAAAATTGTGAGCAAAGAGAGAATGAAGTTGAACCTTGAATTCAACAGGTGAGAACACCATAGGATAAGGGGCAGCTTCGTCCTTTTGGACCCTTCCCAACCCTCCACCCGTTCCAAATTCGGTTGGATAAGTTCCTGGGAAGTAAACAAGTACCCTGCGGCTTTCGGCAGGGTTTTCTTGACAGTCCAGCTGGCTTTATGAGCAAAACATATCAGGACAGGACGCGGCATGGCCGAATCTTGGGGCCGAATACCGGACGCTCCATGAAGTATTGTTCCACACATACCTTGACTGCCAAATCCACATACCCTTGACTTTTTTTTCTATATTCTGTCTTTCCCTTTATTGCCTCTGAATCATCCAGTCTAAAAATCCCCCCGTTCGTCCCAATTCTCCCCAGTTCTATGACAGTCGCCGTGTTATTCAGAGCAGACTGTTTGAATCGTTTTGAATTGCCGGGGTCTCATAACGGGGGTTCGGCCATAAAAGCCCCGACCGGGAGAGATCTTTCAGACCTATTTTTCGCACGTCAATATGCTTTTCTGTTTGCTGGTATTTTTGCTGCCTCTGGTTGTGGTTGCTCCACCACCGCCTCCTCCTCCAGCCGGAGATGGCTGCTGGCCGCCGCCTATGCCCTATCCCAACCAATGCCCTGGAGGATTTCAGTTGAATACAGTTTATTCTTGTGATGGAGCAGAGTTTAACTTGACCTCGGGACTGTAAGTTTTTTTAATGGTCTGGTTTCGTTGCGAGAGCCCAAAATGGGCTTGGACGGGTTTAATAACCTCACAGTCGTCTTTTTCGAGCCTGGAGGCAATCCCAAAGGTTCTGTAGATCCCAGAAAACCACATAATACAGTATCCAATCTAAAAATTTCAGTTGGTTCCCCTGCGAGACCCACGAGGACTGCTACAACCGGCGTGAACCCAACGAGTGGTGCTACGCTCCTCCCGGCTTCCAGTGGACAGAGTAGGCCTTCATTTTCCCAGATTTTTCGCACTCCCTGCCATTTTTAGCAAAGGCTGTTTCTGTGACCAAAAGTTGGGTAGCTGTATAATCGAGCGACAATCCTACGACCGCTTTGAATGGGCCTACTGCATGCGCCAGTCGGAATTCAACTGCGCCGTTCCTACAGGTTATTGCTATTGAAAATAAATAACTTTATTGGCACTCTCTTTGAGCAAAAAAATATATATGTTCTGGTATTATATACACGTCAAATTCAATATTAAATTAAAGGAAGAGGGGTAGAAGGAGGGAGGGCAAGAGGAAAAGGCTGCCGGCTACTTTGGGAGTAGTGGTGGGGGGAGTCGTCACCGTTGTCGTCGTCATAGCCGCTGTTGTTCCCCCATTCCCAGAGGCAGTAGTCTTCATGGAAGCCAAAACGGGATCAGAGTTAATAACAGGAGTACTGTAGTCTGGCTCTCCATTAACAAAATTGGTAATCATTTGAGCAGACGGCCCGGCGCGGTCAGTCGGAACCATATGACCGGCTCCCTAAAATTCCCCCCAAATTTATAGTGTCAAAAACAGGGACGTACCTTTACAGTGAGGACATCAATAGTGACAGCAGTTCCTTGCCCAGATTGTCCGGAATACCGCTGATTAAACCCGGCAATTTGATCATTATGACTGTAGAACCAAGCATCCCGGGAAGAGACGTTAGTGAGATTGGCCCCAGCGGCGACGTCTCGAATGTGCCAGGCATCTCCCAAATAATTACAGACCTTAATTTAATTTCCAATTATGATTAGAATGTGCTTACAGTATCCACGTCGCCGTTGTAGATCAAGAAACGGAAATTCGGGATCTGGAAAAGGAAACAAATTGATTAGGAAGAGACAGAGAGCCCTACCTTGACGTTTTTGAGAATATCCATGAAGAAGGAGTAGGTATCGTCTACAGTAATCACGTACTGTTCGTAGATGGCATCACTGAAAAGAAGAAATGAGGCCAGAAAGGATTTTGTTAAAAATTCCAGTTCCCGGAATCATGGGCAGCAGCTTGACGATAAAATTGAGCTCTGGTCAATTTCTTGCCAAAAAAAACTCTAGAGAACATTGGGTTCAAAAAATTCGCCGCTTTTTTCTGACCATGAACATATATTTAATATATAACATATTTTAGCAGAAATTGGAGTCTGGATCGAAAGAAAAATACAATTTTCTGCTCGAAACGGTCAAATTTTCAAAAGCTGCTCGGAGGTCCTACAACTTTGTTCTCCTCCGTTCAAATTCTATTTGGGGACATGAAAAGCCGCTGCGAAATAAGCAAGGCTCATTCCCTGCTCAAAAAATGCCCAAAGAATTTGTGACTAAAAGGAGAATTTTACTACCGTCCGCTAAGGAAGATTGCGCGGGCATTTCTACAGTAACCCAATGCCTCGGTAGGATCTTTAGTCCTTAAAATGAACCGTATCCTTACTTGCAATCTCTCCATTGCTTCTTCCCTCCCATTTGTTGCCTCCAGGCGTCGGGAATATGCAGGGCGTCTTGTACTGCCTTCGTGTTCAAATAAGTGGCTACAGCATCCTCATTCCAGCAGTTGTACCCCCATTCTGGATCAGTCGACTGCCGGTTGATTGTCATCTACACACACACATTAAAGTTATGATACAGTAACCCACAGCTGTATTGGAATTGATATCTAAGCTGTTGGTATAGTGGGTATCCCTCTTGGTTCGCCTCTTATTCGCCCTGGCTTTGATTCCCCTGGGCCGACCGGCACTCTCCGAAGAAATTGTATCATAACAATCCTGATAGTAATTGTACTGGAACATACTGAAAAAATTAATTAAAATAGTCGCTGTAAGACCCAGAAAACTCACTTATCAGGCATGGTAATCAATGGGTTGATCAAGTTTCCGCAGGTATTATTCTTGCCAATGAAATCGATTCCATTTCCCGACGGGCTGAACATATTCTGCATAAAATCATAGCCGTCGACATCCTTGGCTCCAGGAGTTTTACACGCTGTTTTTATTTGCTCCCAATCACTGAAAAATATCTTGTTGGGACCACTGGGTAGAGCTTACTCGACGGAGACTCGTCCATGGTAGGCGCTCCAAAGAACCAGAGAATTTTGAAGGTAGCGGACATTCATGAAGCCGTTTCCAATGGCGGAACCCTAAAAATCAGGACTTCTTTGGGGAAATAAGGAAAAATCTGTAACTGAACCAAAAAATGGGTTATAGTCCACTTTTTACGGATATTTTACCATTAAAGGGACTGTCAGGGACCTTTTTTTCCCGTCCCGCAGCGACTGAACTAACTAGCGTCCTCCGCCTTTGGCGCGCTTTGGCGAAACACGAATTTTTGAATTTTTTTCTCGTTTTTGACATTTTCTGAACGTCTATGGTGACATTCTCCGTAAAAATATTACGAATTCGTGAAATTTTGATGGCGCGCCTACCGTAACCAAACAAGATCCCTGACAGTCCCTTTAACACTCGTTTTCCCTTTCGCTATGGGTCCTACAGAGCTAAATTAAACAATAAGCGAAACTACAGTAACCGTAAATCGCTATACAACCAAATTTCAAAAACTCAGGGCATTTCTGCTAAAAATGGACTGTAGTTACGGTATATTCCACTGGGATGGATTACCAAGGTTACGGTAGGTCTTACCTGGAAGTTATTATTCGGAAAAGTTCCATTGTTGATCCCATCAACGAGAAGTTTCGTCAGCATTGGAATATAAATTCCAGCGTAGGATTCACCAGAGAGAAGGAAGGTCCGATTGGTGTATTTTGGCTGGACGCTGAAATAAGACTTATAGTACCAGAAAATTGATCCCAATACTTGGTGAAGAAATCAGCCAGGGCATTGTAGTTTTGCCAAGCGCTTTGCCAGTCAGAAGCGTTGCTGAAGTTGTCCTGGGTAGTATCATAACTGAAGCCGACGCCGATCGGCGACTCCAGGTAGAGAACATTCGCCATCTGAACCCATTTTTAGCCTATTTTTGGCCCAATTCTTCTTTTTTTAAGTGTAAACGACTCGATGACGTATTCTACACAAAAGGCTCATAAAAGGATCCATTTAGCTCTTCTAACAGCCCCCGAATGGGGCATGGGCGACAGTACCAGCGGTTAGGATCTGTTGCCTCGCTATCGGACCTTTTCGCTCTTTTCGGAGAACATTTGGGGAAATAATTTTCTAACCTCTATATATTGAAGTCATTTCAATGAAAATAACATGGACTTTCAGCTTTAGATGGTCAAAAATTGGCAAAAGATGATCCAGAACCCAGCCACCCCGGTTCGGCCTTTGATAGTCCGAACCCCTGCCCCCGTAAAGTCTCGGCAGGAGGATCATCTTTCTGCAAAACTGTTATAAAACTGTATACCTTTGTCTTGCCGAGATTTTACGGGTGCAGGGCATCGGGCTATTGAGGGCCGACTTCCTATCCTAGGTTCAGTACCCTGTTGAACTTCCTCCCCTATGTGAGCCCCTTTAGGCCCCGATTTTTCCTTGTTTACTTTGGTGGAATGGTAGAAAACGATTAACCCAGGAAAATAGCTTGGATTCCGGTAAAACTGATCCAAATATGACAGTTTTTGTCTTTCAGGCTGCCGCCTTGTTACGAGCGGGCGCCGCTCATGCCGTTCTCTGCGGGAACATTCTTTTCTACCACCCGTAAATACCATAAACAAAGCGTAAACTCACCAAATTCCAAGAATACGGGTTCTCATACAGTGTCTGTCCATTTTTGTTCACTTGGAATGGCCCCAATTCTTCGAAGAGGCCGGCAACGGAAGAACACCTGTAATAGGAGGAGATCTTCCGGTCAAACTACACTCGCCCGCCTCCGGTTCCAAAAACCCAAAATGTACACGGGAAGGCGATAGTCCAAAGGCTAAAAAATGGTCACAGAACACCTTCGTTCGCTTTAAACAAAAGAGGGAACAAAAAGTTCTCGAAAAAGGGGCCGCGCTGCCGCAAGCATGCCGGCAATTCAAAATATCGCTAGAATTCTACAGTATCGCCTATTTTTTCCCTATTTTTCTCAATAAATTACAAATTAAAAACCTACCCAGGACCGCCATTGAACCAGACGAGAAGTGGATCGGTAGCTGGATTATTGCGCGACTCCGTAAGTCTGAACTTGACCTTCAGTGGGGGAAAATAGCCGTCTGACTCACATATAGTGCATTTTCCAATTTCCCGCCGCATTGGCATTCAAATATCCAGAGTAGGTATTGAAGTTTACATTAAACAGAAGGCCTGGGAGGTCTTTAACCAGGTCGTCTTCCTGTGCAGCTCCTGCGAGGGCGACCAGGGCCAAGAGAGAGACAATCCTCGGGATCATGTCTGAAATTCCATTTTCAGGGGGAAATCAGGGCGGGAAAGGGGAGAAAAAGACCAGCTGGTAGCGGAAATGGCTGGATATAATGGAGAGGGGAAATATAATGGCATCCCGCGTCATCATAAAGAGAAAAATGGGGAAGGGGACAGTTGAATGCCATGAGGAGGACAAACTGAACCCCGTCTCCCCCCTTCTCTCTGTGTTTGTCGGTTGCGCAAACAACTCGGCTTGTCAGATTTGCCTTCTTTTTCTTCCTGCTATAATTGTTTGCGACATTAATAGATGGGCCAGGGACTATTTTAGGGGGTCTTGGAGTCTTTTCATTTAAACAAAAGAATTTTAGGGGGAGCATTGTAAGGGAATTAGGAAAGCGCGCTAAAGACAGGAAAGGGGATGATTCAGCGGGGCTCAAAACTGATAAATTTAAGAGGGAAGAAATGAGATTAAAAGGTCACTGAACTGGCAGACCATTCACTCTTACAAGTGCCCCTTGCAGAAAACGATAAGCCCGGCTCCGCTCACAGAGAGGGGTCCAACTGTCTACTACTGCCAGTCTATACTGCTGTTGTCCTTCACCCGAGCGATGTTTGACGCTCCTTCAAAGCCAGTGCACTACAGAGAATTTTCTGTACTTTTTTTTAAACCATTTTCGAAGAAATTGAGGGGAAAATGGGGAACCGTATTGGGTGAGCACAAAATGAGGGGCAATTATGGCCCGCGACGTTTAAAATGGACTCAAAACCTGCTGAACTCTGGAAAAAGTAGAAATAACGCATGTAAATGTGCTGAACAGAGCAAAGATTTTCGAAAACCAGGAACTGGGAGTAAAAATGACTGGGCCCTCGATAGTCCGATCCCCTGCACCCGTAAAGTCTCGGCAAGACAGCGGCAAAGGCATCACAGTTTTGTAACTGTTTTGAATAAAGATTATCCTCCCGCCGAGACTTTACGGGTGTAGGGGATCGGGCTATCGAGGACCGAGTCCCTCAAAAGAGCAGAGTTCCTCTGATAACCCGGGCCCCGGGCTATAAACTCACGGACGTGGCTCCCTGTCTGCAAAACGGGGGAGAAACAGACAAACTGATAAAGTGTGTCCCTCTTGTTTGCTTCATTATCATTCCAGGATGATTCCAGGGATTACACGGGCCGTCCCGATAGTACCCAAAATGGATTATGGATGACCAGTCATTCCGTAGCCTCTCCCTACTTGTAGTTGCTTACAAAAGCTTATTTTTTTCCTCTAGAAATGGATAAAACTAAGGAAGAATGACAATTGAGGTATGTTGGGGTGCGGCAAAAGGAGTTCAGAGGGTGATAATAACTTCCGAAGAGGAAATACTCCGAAAAATGCAGGAAATCCTAGTTCAGAGAGTGAGGGAGAGAGATAAAAATCAGCGTTTTTGAATGCGAAAGAGTAGTAAAAACAGGATTTACAATCTGCTCCATTTGTGGCACCCGTGAACATAGCCGGGGAGAACGGCGTGGGCTCGCCGGGGTCATAAAGTAACGGGAGAAGGAAAGCGATAGTAAAAGGGAGGCTTCTTCTTGAAAAATAAGCAGTGCCCTCAATTTTTGAACACATTTACGAAGCAGCCTATCCGCGATCTTGAAAATGGTCAGTTCTGCCCAGTATTATAGTCTCAAGAAGCCTCAAGCTCTTCTGTAGGCGTTCAGAATCTCCATAGATCTATTGAAGGCTTCGCTAGGCTCCTACGAAGACTCTAGGAACTCACCAGACACCTTTTCTAGTAAAAAAATTGATGAAGATTGGAGAAAATGGGGGATTTTCCTTGATTATGGCTGCAAGTGCGCATTTCGGCTCGGTGCCCGATAGTCCGATCCTCCGCACACGGAAAGTCTCGGAAAGACAAAGGTATAAAGGCGTCACAGTTTTGTAATTGTTTTGAATAAAGATGATCCTCCTGCCGAGACTTTACGAGTGCAGGGGATGGGACTATCGAGAGCCGAGCCCGCATTTCGGGCCTCATTTCCTTTTCTAAAGGTTGGCCTGCGGTCAAAGGTAATTTGGGAGGCCCCAGTATAGGATCCACGGGGCAAAATTGAATATTTTACAGCACCAATAGGTTCACTAGCTACAAGATTAAAGATCTAAAAGCTTCGAAGAGCCGTGAGACAACCATTGGAAAGAAGCAAAGAAGCTTAACAGCCCCTCTGGTCCCCAAAGGAATAAACAGTCTAATTTCATGGAAATACAGTTGCAGAGGTTAGAAAAGGTCTAAAGAGATGAATAGATGTTGTTCCCAACTGGATTCCCATGTAGCTCACCTCCGGATTTGAACGGGACTCGAGGGAAGGATCACGATCACGGATTAGAGAGAGCGAGACGTGTTCCTCTTTTGTCAGTCGAGTTTGTGAGAAAACAGCCGGGACTATTTTCTCTTCCCCGCTTTTAGTACAGAATGCATAGAGGATATTACACTATAGATCGCCTCAGAAGATCGGCGCATGCTCATTCTCTCCGGCTATAATCGCGTGCGGTGAGTGCTTGTCGTCTAGGTGCCAACGGAGGTCTTTCCTCCCGGCAGGAGCCGACCATTTTTGGGCTATGTTCTGAAGAAAATCTTCACCTCTCTTTAAACGGAATACGGTAGAAAAGAGAGAAGATTTAAATAAGCCACGTTCCCATAAAGAGTGCGAGAACAAAGAGAGACAGTCAAATCCTGACCGCTGGTACTGTTACCCAGCTGGAGTTGTGGCCATGTTATGGGAACGAAAGGGTAATGATGTCAGGAAGAGAATGGGGAGACAAACAAGAGCTGTAAATTTGAATTTATGGAAATACTGTGGGTATTCTGTCCCATTTCTCGGCTGCTGAATAGGGGGCTGAATGGACTGACTCATTTCCATGAATGAAAAGCGTAATAGAAGAATTTCTGGGAAAATCGACTGTGTTCAAATGGACAGTATTGTCATAAATGGCCAAGCGTACCCTATAGACTTTCTGGGAATTTCCGGGGGGAATTTGGCACTCGGCAGACTTGAGACCACCAGAAGCCGTTTGAACAGAGAAAAGTAACCCTCGGGACCTTTTTCGGAACCGAAATTCCCAATGGAGAGTTTTCGGAGCTCCTGAGACGGCGGGGCAGGGAGAGATGATCCCCGGTGATCGACTTGAATGAGACTTCGGAAAGCCTGGAAGTATCCGGGAGGCCCGTTACCACATTCCCGATAGCTCCACGGTCAATTTTCCCGTCTCTCCCTTCCAATTGATAATTTCAGACCGGAAAATACGGTGTCAGGGAGATCCTTTTCCTTCCCAGGACCTTATTCTTACGGCAGAACTCTTTCAGAATCGGATCCGGCTCTCCGTCATCCTGAAATCTACCGTTTTTAGCTACAAGAGCACCGGAAAAGGGGCAATTTTCTTTCTCGCCCGGGACTAAAAGAGGCGACCTAGTTCTCCCATATTCCAAAGCCATAAGAAGCTATAAAATGGCTAAATTTCGTGAAATTGGGTGACCTCCCCTCCCCGTACCAAAACTTGTGCATTTTCAGTTTAGATAAGCCCGCCTCCCAGCACCCTCGCGATAGCTCAAAGCCATGTTAACCTCTGTTTCCCAGCTAATTAGTCAGTGCCGGTGGTTACTGTCCCGGGTTCCGCCCATCCGGCCTAAAAGGTGAGCCCATTTGACTGGCTGTTGTTCTGTCCCAAGTGAGAGCCGAGTCATCTATTCATCGACGATGTTCAACAGTAGTGACATCTTCAACAGCCCGTCGTCATTTGATCAGGTGGCTTTTTAACACTCTTCTTCTTTCAACTACCGTAACCTTTTATTTTTTAGAAGAAACAAGACAAAAATGAGAAAGAAAAGGCCCGGAGGGATATGGAGAAAGCCATGCTCGAGGCTATTCAGAAATTTCTGGTTATTGACGATCCGGACATGTTGAGGTAAGAGGTGGATCTTTTCAATCTAGAACATGGTTTCAGCACAAAATTGGAGAAGAAGGACGTCCTCAGCAAGGCTTTTCAATGCCTTCAGAACTTTAAAGGTGGGATTTTGTCTCTTTTCTAAAGGTTAAATGTATTGTAAAGGTCCTGGGCCCCGGGGCAGTGGTCCCATAACGAAGACGGGTATTTTGGCTATTACCCTTTCTCGGGGGTCATTTTCATTCTTTTTTCTGCTTTCATTCGTTCTATAGATGATTGGAAAGTCACTATTGTAGCAAAAATTTGAAAAATAGCAGAAGGCAAGCCACCTCCGCGCGCGCATCCAAGGCTAACGTTAGCATGCCCTCTTCTGCGGCTCCCCCAGGGGCTTCGTCAAATTTTACAGTGTTACAGTAATCTAGTGCTATTGTACAATCGCTTTAGGACCTCCAGGGTCTATTCCCATTTCTGTGGACACTTTTCAAAAGGCTCCAAGAGCCTCAAGCCTCCAGTGATCCGCCGAAAGCGCATATCACTCTTTTTTTCGCTTCGGGGCCTATAAAATAGTCTTTTTTGATTAGTATACAGTTTAGTTCGAGGCTTTCCTTGTTCATTAAAACATCCTCTAAAAGGGAGAATTGAAATTACCTTGATAGTAGGCGATTCCCTACGCGTACCCCCCACCCAAGCCAAAAGTTCCCGTCCCTCCCTGCGCAGCTGCATGCTTCACGCGTTCCCATCACCTCGCTATCAAACACTGGGTTAATTTTCTTCCCGTTGGCACCATAATGCAGATGATAGATTGTAAAAATTCATAATTGCCGGTTCAAAAGTCTTCTATTGTCTTCCGTTTGCAGTGCAAGTACATTTGATGGAAGAACAGAATCGGACTCTTTTAGTCGAGATCCAAAATCAGAAGGTGATGAATCTATGTGAACGGCTGAATCATCAACGAAGATGTGGATTATTGGAACAGGAAATTCATCGTTTGAGGGAGAAGTATGAAGGAGGCGGTGGGGGAGAAGAGGACAGGTTAGTCAAAATTCAAATGCATGGGGTGTTTTTCACCCGGGGGCAATTTTTGGAATAGATTTCGAATTTCTACCACTTCGCGCCAATTTTTGCCTCAATTTTGTACATAAAACGTTGTATAACAGTGTCTGAATTTGTGGAAAAGCGGGGTGTCCATCAGAAGGAGCAGAAACTCACCCTGGACCGTCTTTTTGACCACTGAAACACTTGAAAATGGTAACCACAAGCTTCGAGGCCTTCAAGCTTCATCCCGGGAAATTTCACAACCGGACGAATTTCCAGGAGTTGTTTTCTACAGTTTAGGCAACATTTTTATACCACAAAATTGGACAAAGTTGGTAAATGGCCCCTTCAACGACCGCATTTACCCAAAAGACAGGTCAACCAGGTCACCATTAAACGCGGGTTATAGGGTATTGTGAGCTAGAAAATGGTTCCAGACCCTGCCATCCCCATGAAAACCCATAGAAACTTTCCCATCATTTTATCCACCTCCATTTCCCCTATTTTCAGAGAGATCAAGTGCCCGTCTCCTGAGCCGTCGGACCTCTCCTCCTTCCAATTCTCTTCCCCTGATTCCGGGGTAGGATCTCCTCCGCCCGCCAAGAAGAACTGTTTCTTCTCCTCTATCGACTCCCCCTCATCCTCCTCCTCCTCCTCTTCTGCTTTCACCCCCATAAACAGACCAATTTGGAAACCATGGAACTAGTTTCCCCTTTCTTTATTGCCCTATATCCCGCCATTTGTACAGTACTCCAAGAATTTTGAATAAATTTGATAGACACAGCGAAAATAGCCCGGGATTTAGAATATTCTTCATCGCGACAGTATCACGTCATTGCCCTAAACCTATCGGCATAGTCGGATATCCGAAGTGAGCAACTCTCTCATACAAATTGGTTTCCTCTAGACTTGCCGCCTTTTGTTGGCAGAGAACATGACCGACGGGATCTCGCTGGTGCCGCGCGTTGGATCTTTACCGGGCAGTCGGTGATTACCACCAGCAAGAGAGCGATACTCTACTCCCATTAAAGAAAACCTGTCACTTTCAATGACAACCACTTCGCGGTGAGACCCGAAATAGCCCCACGGCTGTTACAGTACCTATTCAGTGGGTAAAAGGCCTTTGTTTTTTTTAGGCCATCGCTGCAGGGTCTATTGGGTACACCTGAATATTTTTACAATAGATACAACAAAAAATGGTAAAATTCAAAACCACAATCTTCAAAAGCCGGTGACTTTTAGCGGCTGCCACAGTTGAAACTTCGCTTTCGTTGCGGGACCCTAAATCAAAATTCTCTCTATCATTACAGTAACCTAGATCAGCTACTGAATAATTTAAAGGTCTGTGCGCAAAAAGACCTCACACAGCGGCCTGATATCAGGTGGATTACGGTATTAGTCATAATTTATAGCGCGTCCAGGTGGAAAATTTGCGTAAACATAGTTTTTTGACGTCTAGAAGCTCAGAAAAAGAGAGATCAAATCTTTTTAAGTTCAAGGTCAATTTCTTGGAAATTAAGATCCAAAATTGGCCAGATTATTTGATAGGAGCCATGGATGAATCGTCCTTGGTAGAAGTGGAGAGCGACGCGACGCGAGAACTTGCCTTTTCGGCTGTTTTCAGATGGAATACTGTAATTCGTAATTCACTCTATATTTTCAGTCTATTAAACCTACTTTTGGATATTTTTGAATAAATATACAGTCTGTAAGGTGTATTGACATATAACATAACTGTTGAGCTGACCGTACCATGAATTGTAATTAGAAAAACAAGAATATTGTAGAGTTCTGTAATGTAAAATATGAGAAACCTATGGATACGGTACCTTGATTAAAGTAGTCGGCCATAGTTCCCACCACGATTCCAGCACATGGTAGGAAATAAATAAAAAATGGAATCGTAATTTGAGCGATTAATGCCTTCATAAATGCCTTCTGCATACGGCGGGAGCCTTCCGACAACATGTGTGACCTCGTTCGACTGTTTAGGAATCGGAATGAGTCATAGACACAGAAGGAAATATTCCCGAAGCAGAAGGCAAGAAGTAGTAGAACTCCTAAGCCAGCTAAAATGAACCAAGTCCTTCTCATTTCGTCGGGGGTGTAGACAAAAACTTTCGGCTCCCAGAGATCTGCCGGAGCGCAGGAATACGTCTTCTGGATGTAGCTCTTCATTTGGTTCTGTTCCGGGATGAGGAACCACATAATTGGAGGAAATATGGTAAAGTAGAAAATGTACAGCGAGCCGCGGAAGTAGAAATAGAAGTTGTCGGAGAAACGGGTGGGATAGTCTTCAGGCAGCATGCAGACGTGACAATAGCAGAACATATGGAGAACGGCAGCCATGGAACCGAAGAGAATGGAGACAAAGGAGGTAAACTGCCACATGAAGGGAACCCCAACGGATGAGAGAAGGCCATGACTCCAGGCAGCAAGAATGGGGGAGTAGATTATGGGAGTATTCAAATTTATCGAGATTTCGAGGATACAGCACCTGGAAATGGATGTAATTGAAAAGGTGGCGCTTCTTGTTCCAGAGCCTTACTAATTCTAACAGCTGTGTATTGAGAAAGAGGAGGAAAAAGACAAAGATCAATGGTAACCTTCTCCCAGTTCAAGAATAGGGCCCAATATCCATTGGAAATGGACTATATTACATTTTGCTCAACCCGAAAATGAGGTCTCACAGGGAATTCCGAAAGAATTAAAACGTTCCAAAGGTGGAAATCCTTTCCAGTCCTTGAAACAGCTCGTCTTGTCATGGACAGTCCCTCGTCTCCCCAAGAAAACAGTACCCTACATCACCATACAAAATTCCTCATTAACATTTGAATACCCCCGCCATCTCAAAAGCGAAAACAACTGGGAGGAATTAATGAGAGCTGTCCTATAAAACGGCCACCCGAAGAGAGTCAGCCACATCAGGATGAAGAATCTCTACCTCAACTTGCTCGCTGCTCTGGCCTTCTTCTCCCTGGCAGCTGCTGAATACCCTCTATGGCTTCTCTATCAAGACGCTCCCTATCTGGCTCCGAGTCAGGAGGAATTGAAGCGGGTCTTGGCTACTGCTCCTGGCTACCGTGGCCAACAGAACAAGTCAGCAACGAACACCTTCAAGGACAATGGATAATACTATGATTCGAAGCCCGGAGCAGGAAGTATTCATTAAATGTCATCCTACCCCAATAAACATTTGAAATTTTCTTTTTTTTTCGATTTTGTTGGAGAAAAACGTACCATAGTTGATAATTCAATAAATACCACCTGTATGTCTTCATAGCCGGGGAAGATTTGAATATTATCATGTAGATGGCAAATAGATTCAATGGAATGCTGTATAGAGCTGAGCCATGGACGGTTAGGAGGAATTTTAGGGGATAAGTATCGAAAGGAGGGCATTCTATCCACGCCGAGGTGTTCATTGGTATAATATAAACTTAGGGATAATCGGTGGACAGAAAATGAACAGGTGAAACGCTTTTTTTCCTATAGAACTGGCGCCGAATGACTAATGTCGGTTCTTATTATGTTGTAGTGTTAATGGTTTATTTCTTTTTTTAATTGAGGTTAATTAAGTGAAGAAGAAGTAGATTTTACTTGATGATAGGAGCCATGGAAGATACCTCCTTGGTAGTTTCCTTGGTGGCGGCGGAGACAGACGAGACACGAGGGCGACCCACTTTTACATGGAATACTGTAGCCAGATATTAATTGTCAGGGGGGATTTTAAACTGACCTCTGGATATTTTTGAATAAATGCATACTCTATAAGGAACATTGACATATAACATCACTGTTGAGCTTACGGTACCGTGAATTGTCATGAGGAAAACGAAGACATTGTAGAGTTCTGAAAGGAGACGGTAAGGCAACTTTAGTTTAACTTTTGGGCCCTTGTTGATACTCTTTGTCCGTCCCAGGACCCGTAAATTCTCTGCAAAATACAATTTTAAAGAAGCGGCACTTTTCTAGCCATTTTCTAGCTAGAAAGAAATATCTTGCCGAGACTTTACGGGTGCAGGGGGTCGGTCTATCGAGGGCCAAGCGCCCATCCGCTTTGAAAGAGTACTGTACCTTGATTAAAGTAGTCCGTCATCGTTCCCACCACGACGCCAGCAATTGGCAGGAAATAAATAGAGCAGGGAATCGTAATTTGGATGAGCAGCGCCTTCATAAAAGCTTTCTGCATACGGCGGGAATTGTCCGATAGTGCTGACGACCTGTTTCGACTATTTAGGAACCGATACGAGTCATAGGCACAGTAAGCACAGTTGCCAAAGCAAACGACAAGAAGTAGAAGAACTCCCAAGCCGGCTAAAATGAACCACGGCTTTCTAGTTTCGTCGGGGGTGTAGACAAAAACTTTCGGCTCCCAGAGATCTGCCGGAGCGCAGGAATACGTCTTCTGGATGTAGCTCTTCATTTGGTTCTGTTCCGGGATGAGGAACCACATAATTGGAGGAAATATTGCAAAATAATAAATATAGAGAGAGCCACGGAAGTAGAAATAGAAGGTATCCGAAAAACGGGTAGGATAGCCTTCCGGCAGCATGCAGACGTGACGATAACAGAACATATGAAGGATGGCAGCCATAGAACCGAAGAGAACAGAAATTCCGAAGATGAATTGCAGACCGAAGGGAACTCCAAGCGCCGATATGGGACCATGGCTCCAGCCGGCAAGAATAGGCGCGTAGATTATGGGAGTATTCAAATTCAGGGCTATCTCCAGGACACAACACCTGAAAGTGGGTGCAAGTTAGGGAAAATGAACGAATTTCTCAATTTTGGATCTCCTAATGCCCAAAACTGGCTTACTCTGTTAATTAACAGCTTGTAACCTCTTCTGGACTTAAAGGGACTGTCAGGGACCTTATTTGGTTACGGTAGGCGCGCGATCGAAATTGCACGAATTCGTAATATTTTTACGGAACGTGTCACCATAGACATTCAGAAAATGTCAAAAAACGAAAAAAAATTCAAAAATTTGTGTTCCGCCAAAGCGCGCCAAAGGCGGAGGACGCTAGTTAGTTCAGTCGCTGCAGGACCCGCTACCGAAAAAAAGGTCCCTGACAGTCCCTTTAATTTTCTAGATTTCCGACAATTGAGTTAGACAGATCATTGTGTTCTTGTGCACACAAATGGCATCAAGAAGCAAAAGTCTGACAAGGTCAAGAAAAGTCGAAGATTAATGAGAAAATGAAGTCTGTGCTCATAACTAAAACTCAGAAACTATCCAAAAGGCCGGGCCGTTGCAGAAGGCTGTGTTCGACTGTTTACCACACAGATTGCCCAGAAATTGTTAGAATACTGGTCGTTATCCCCAAAAATTGTTCGTTTCCTGTCGTTTCCCCTGCATAAAGGTCATACATGGGCAAACGACCGAGCGCTCTCGTTTTTGGGGCACCACTTTACTTTACATTTCATCTGTAAACTTTTGTGGGGGTACAGGTTTTTTGTCGAGGAATTTAATTTGTAACCCGGTTCATTAGAATCGTCTTGACGTGCTCTCCAAGATGGTCTTTGAATTTTTGAAATCGACCAAGAAATGACCGAGATACGGATACAAGCGCCCGACACAAATTGGGCGCTTTCCTGGGCTACATTTTGAGACTAAAAACACCGGGTAAGGCGCCGAAAATAGGAAGGTATAACTCACCAAAGTTGATAATTCAACAGATACCATCTGTATGTCTTCATAGCCGGCGGAGATTTCCATACTATCATATAAATAGCGAGTACATTTAATGGAATACTGTACACAGTCGAACCATGGACAGCTAGGATGAATTTTGTGGGATAAACATCAAAATCAGGACATTCTATCCAGGTAGAGGTGTTCATTGATACACCGTGAACAATACTGATAATTTTATGAGCAACGAGCGTAAAAACGGCAGGTGATACTTATTTATCGCCACGGCTGATTAATAACTGATCTTTGTTACATTATACTGTCTCAAAAAATGGGAAAAAGATACAAATATTTATTGTTTTTTTTTCTTCAAATAATAACATATTTATACAAACCTGGATGTCTAGAAATCACAGAAGGAGGCTGGTTTTTCGGGAAGATGACCGGGTAAAAATACAGTAGTATCCTCGGAGAAATAGAGGATGAGCAGAGGTTAGCAAATAACCCGACTGATACAGGAATCACGGAGGCATTGGAGAGCGACGTCGGTGAACTTGGGACGGCCTGGAAATTAGAAGGTCTTAGAGGATTTTGGAAGGGTCTGAATATTTGTTTAGGCCAAGAATATTTGTGGATAGGTCCTGAAGTGAACGACCACAAAAAATAGGAATGTTCCTTGAGAAATAATCCGGGATCGACCGTCCAAGGGGGCAATTGCTTCGAGACCTTTACTCGATATCCAGCGGCATATGCCACCCAATTTTTGTAGGGAATGCTTAATTTTGAGGGACTGGTACGGATTTCACCCTGGTAAAGCTAAATCCAGCGTTTCTCTCCCTCAAAAAATTCCCAGAACCCGGAAAGAAACTGGGCAGCACCCAGCTCTTTCGTGGTGGGACCCATCTAAAAATCTAGACTAGAATTGGTGCCGGCCGGCTAATACAATTTTGGGGGCTCTTTCAATTTCAATTTCAATTTTATTGGGGGCTCTACTCTATTTTTTATTACTCCAGTTTTATTTCAACTCACCAGAGAAATCAGCGTGTGATATCCATTCCAATTCTGGGCAGAATTGAGCCAACAGGTACAGCGACTTGTCGGTGCAGGCAGTTCCCCGAATCCGGACTTCTTTCAATGGACACCGTCTAGCCAGATGGGCCAGCCCCTTGTCGCTGACATATCGACACCCGTTGAAGTTAACCGTCTGCAATTGGCGGCAATTGTCGCCTAGGAGGGAGACAAAGCGATCGTCTACGGAATACATGTGCGATGTCTCTAATTCCTGAAAAATAAGCTTAAAATAGGGATAAAAGAGTCTTACCGTGAGATTTTTAGCTCCTCTAGCTATTGCAAACAATATCCGATAGGTGATTCTCATTTTACAAATTTTTAATGATTTTAATCGGCTGGCACAGGAGCGAGACCCCCCTGAAATGGACTGCAATTCAAAAATTGGTATAGACACCAACCAGCGAAGTATTTCTGTAGGATATGTGTGTTCAAATGATTGACGTCTAGAGCCAAATTTGTTAGATTTGGAGTATTGTGAAGGATGTAAGTTAGAGCCTCGTCAAAGAGCCGGGGGACGGATACTTGGAGGATGGTGATCTTCTCCCCGAGGGCGGGAAGAATCCGTACCAGGAGGGCATTAGCGTTGTCGACTGCTTGCTGAAAATTTGGGGGGATAAGAAGCGCAGAACTTTCGACCCCCGCCGGGAAATTTTTTTTTGCTTTTTTTTCTAACGCTGTATTATGATAAAATGCCACTTTTTAAATGCCCTACAAAAAAAAATTAGGGTCGGAGAATTTAAGCAAAAAAAATGGCACCGAAAAATGGTCATTTTGGACAGGGCGCGCACCTTCTGAGCTATAAAAGTGGTATATTTTACCACTAAACTCAGCTCACTGAGGCGGTTCGAACAAGCTATAGAAATATGGTGGTCCAATAGAAAATAAAAAAGTTAATGTTTTCGGCGACCAAATTTTAAAGAAGGATTTTAGCCGCTGTAACCGCATTTTCAAGAATTTTCACTATGATATTCGTGATCAGCGTGAAAAACTGAGTCAGATAGACTAGGTTAGAAGTCATTCTGAGATCCACCACCGCACTGCCCCCCGCGGGATTGCTCGAATCTTACAGAGACTGCATCTTTCTATCTTTCCTTCTTATTATACTTTCCGTGTTTTTCTCGTCAGTGAAATAGGATCCCCCTAAAATGGGGATCAGTGTTCCCTCTCCCATGTTTTTACATTTCCCCCTTTCCCGCAAAACAGCTGATCACAGTACAGAAAAGTACAACTGGTCAGTGTAAACAAGGGACTCACAATGCTGGCTTCTCTAACCACTAGCTGGAGGTTGATACTCTTCAACTGGAGCTTGGAGGAGAGGGACTCGACCAGCTCGGCGGGGTCCTCGTCCCCGTTGACAGACAGCCGGAGGGTCGTGACCCCTTCCGGCAGGGTTGGCAGCGTCGTGAAGAAATTGGCGTAGAGATCAACGTCCCGCAGATTACAGCCGTCAATTTTAAAGGGCGGTGTAGGTGAAGGAGGACTCTCCAATTCCTGCAAAATATCCGTGTTTTCCCCACAATTATTTCCGTGTTTTCCCCTGGGAAAGCAGACGGCCGGGGACATATGACTGATGTCCCGAGGAATGTTCCCAACAGCTGACGGGGAGGTGAAAAACTGACCTCATTGAAGAAGCGAGCCAGGGAGAGCTGTCGCAGGTTGGGACACTGCTCGGAGAGATGGGCCAGCGCGGTGGCCGGGTCGGACATATTGCTCGGGAAGTCCAGCTCCAGGGTCTGGAAAAGAAAGTAAAGGTTTTGAGCGGATTGGAAAACAGTCCCGATTCCGGGGTAATTTCGGGTGCAGGGGATCGGACTATCGAGGACCGAGCCGTTTCTCAGATCTCGCCGACTTTTGTTCCATTCTCGCACCTGTGCGACCTCGACAGCTAGCTTTTTTGATCCAAATCATCATCTCACATTTATATTTCTCTTCTGCCAAGGTTGTACGGGTGCAAAAGTGAGGGAAAATAAGAGAATGGAACCGGTATTCAGAAGTAATGGTTGGAAATAGAAAAAACCCCCATGGGGGGAGCTAATTGGTTACGGTAGCTTATTAATAATGACAATTCCTTGGCTAAGATTTCACATGAAAACTCCTGGCGCCCTTTTACTCTGTGGTTTCTAGTTTTTCATAAAGAAAATGACCCAAAATGAAGGAACCTTCACCCCAGGGCTAAATGGTTCCGGTAATTGGAGAAATATTCCGTTTTCTAAACATTTTCACAAGCCATCAATTTTCAAGTTTTATTCCTTCCAAAGTAAATTTTTGTCTCGTAATCTCGTCTCCAAGATGTGTTTTTGCCTGCCGAGCAGCGCATCAACATCAGTTTATTGTCAATAATATCCAGATTTTCCTCGGGAGAGCTCGAGACAACTTTCCCATGTTTTATGACCGGATCAAAGATTGAAATGGGGGTAAAGAAGACGTACCCGAAGACGTTCTCCCAAGAAATGGGCAATATAGTACAGGGCGAAGTCATCTAGGGAGCGACAATGGTTCAGGAAGAGGAAACTGATACGCGGATGGAGGGAGAGCAAGTCCCGGAGTCCGCTGCTCGTTATCTGAATAAATATTGATTTACTTTCTTTTTTTTCTACTTTTTTGAAGAATTGCATCAAAAGGCCAACAACTATATTTACCTGGGCTCTCCCCAATTGATAAAAGTTGGCTGTTCAAGAGGGTCCTGCTTACCTTTGAGCAGCCGCTGAGATCTACTGTATGGAGGAAAGGGCTATTCATTTCCTGGAGCGATTCATCCGTCAATAACCGCATGGCTCGGAGCTCTAACTGGCGGAGATTCGTCTGGTTACGGGTGGCGTTGCGGATTCCCTGAAATGGTCCAATTTTCAGCCATTTTTCCTATACAGCCAATATTTTGGACTTCCCCTTGAAGCAGACGGCCTTTTCGTACCTGGTCCGAGACTTTAGGGCACTCAACAAGAGCTATCCTCTCGAGTTTTGTGTTGTTCCGCGTCAGAGCAGCCAATAAGTCGTCTGTGAGATCATCGCAAAGGAAGAAGGACAGCTGGGTCAGATTAGAGGAGAAATATTTCGAACTCAGGAGACGGTCACAATCCAGGGCTGATAACTGAAAAAAAAGCCTGTTTTATCCACTTTTGGCTCGAATTTCCGACATTTTTCGATTTCTCGCACCCGTAAGATCTCGGCAGCTGACCCATAAAACCAGATAAACTAAGGATTTAGCTGCCGTGACGTTACGGCTGTGGAATTTGAACAAAATTCACCAAACCCCCTTTTTTAAGTGGGGAAAAAAAGAAGGAAAAGTACCTGATCATGACTAGCAAAGAATTCCAGCAGTCTCTGCTTGCATTCCCCGGGCATTAGGGAGAGATCCTCGCTGAGCTCATGCTGACAAACAGCCGACAAGCAGATATTGAACAGAGTCCTTACCATGGTGTCATCTGAGAGGAAAGAGGAACCAAGCTGGAAACGATGACGAAATCACGAGGAAGTCAGCTGAGGAATGGAGAAAGAAAATGAGTAATGGGATCAAAGGATTGACCTCAAAAACAGAAGCCACGAAGGGAATGGAAAACAAGTCACAGGATTGTGGATTGTGATGAGCGGGAAAATATTTGTTTTGGGGAAAACAACAAGGACGACTACAGTAGTCTATAAGGAGGTAGAGAAGCATATTTTAAAGTAGGAAATATGGAGAGTAATGTAAAAAATTAAAAGAAAAAGGCCGAAAAGGAGGGAGAGGCACGATCTTGGGCGCGCTATCTAGAAAATTTCTTAAAATTCCCGTTTCTTTTATTTTTGTGGTAATCTAGATAGATTACAGCTTCAAGAATTTAATAAAGCTAAAAAATTTAGTGGATACTGTAGAAAAATGGAAGAAATTAGCCTGAAGGTCGAAAGAGGCGCGGGAAAGAGCGCGCCAACTCATTCAACCCTCAAAATTCCTTTATTTCCTGCTAATTTAATAACTTTAAAGGTTAGACACCTTTTTAAACAGGATACATATGTTTTTCATAATAAAATGATTGCAAAATGAGCGGAAGTTCCTGGCCCACAAGGCGAAAAGTCGGTTAGAGTCGGCCCGGGCTGAAAGGATGAGTGTCTCTCGGGCTCTCGGTTAAGATTACACTGAACTGCGTGAGCAGCGAGGGATTGTTGGATCGGACGAGGCGCTAGAGACAATCTTCACGTAGACACTGTTGACCCGGAGAGAGATACAGAGAAAAAAGGCCGGTGCCTTCATCTTCTAGCCAAAGAAGAGGGAGAGAGAAAGAAAGTGATCTCAGACAAGGTGGCAATGCTTCAGGATGACTTCTGTTGAAATAGGGGGTAGAAAACTTGGCAATTGTGGTAAAATTCTCCTTTGTCAAGTAGATCACATTTTGGCCATCATTTTGAGCCAGAAATTGTCCTGGAAAGTTAACATTTAACTCTTTTCCCACCGTAATCCTCGAATTTGGACCAAAAACGGTTTAAAATGCTCCAAATTGGGGAAAATGACAGTAAAAGACCGCCAAATTGGGTAAAACTCGAAAAGATCATCTTTATTTATTTTTAAAAAATGTCCCGCTGGCTGGTAGTGATAACATAGAAGTTGAACTGGCTCTTGTGAAAATGAGCGAAATCGTAGTAGTTGTTATTATTCCCAGTAAAGATTCCTCTCTCTATATTAGGTGACCATAGTCGACGGAACTTGAAGAGGGCTTTTAGGGAAACAGAGCTTGAAGAGGGCTTTTAGTCGAGAGAATACGGCAAGTTGGGAACAAGAAGAAGAGGTTTATCTGTGACGAATCGCCCTTCCGATCACAGTCAGCCAGCCTTTCTCTGCTCCCCTTGAATCCCCCTGGCTTGAAGGTGACACGTTGTTCTTCTATTCTGAGACTGTTGAACGCGAGGTGGAGGGCCACCCGGTAAAAGAATAGAGCTCAAAGAAGATGGGTGGAAAGGACACAGCCACGGAGACTTCTCAAATGAGGAATAACAGCCAAAAATACTGCCCCGGAACTGTTATCCTCTCTGGACTTTTTCGATCTTCTTTGACAGGATTGTACAGGACACATCCCAATTAATCCCGCGTTTCACTTCTCACATTCATTGTCATTCTACTTCTTCGAATGGACGGCGAGATGGAGGACCGTTTGGTAGAACGTTCGGTTTGCTGCTGTTTCTTTTTTGTAAAACTTACCTAGAGCGTCGAGGACGAGACCAGCACGACTATGAGCATTGGAAGTAATGACGGGGAGACCGACCTAAGTGAGGACGACTACTGGCCATTAACATACAGAGACCCCTACATGGATACGGACATTAAGAAAGGAGTGCCGCGGCAGGAATGCAGAGATATCAGGTGGAACGAAGTTGGCGAAGGGATTCGTCGGGCACAGGAGGAAAGGGCCGCCAACACGACATCGATATGGGCCTATGATTCCCGCCGCCTCCCGGATGAATTTGTCGACCTGGACCAGAAGACCTTCCTGACCGATCCATCCAAACGGAATCTCTGCTTCCTGCCGACGGCAATCCTCATCAAGATCTGCGCAATGGTTCGTAATTTTACCCTTTTTTTCTATAAATTCTGCCGCTTTAGTTGTCCGTCTTGGATTTTGTGAATCTCTCCCTGGCCTGCCGCTATCTCCACTGACGGATGTTCACGTTCTGCACTTGTTACGCCCCCTACACGATAGGGATGAAAATTAAAGACGGAGGCAGAGACAGTCACTCCTGGAAACACACAAAGATCCAGCCGAAAAGGGAATACCTCCTCGAAATGGACATTTCCCGCTTTGCCGCCCTTCCAACTAACGCCGCCGAGGAATACTACCTGGAACAGCTTGGCCTTCGCCGTCTCTTTATCTACCAGCCGACTTGCCTTCGAAAGCCTTTTCTTTTCAAGAACTTGAAGGTGATACTCAAGGTATCTCAGCCTCTAAAGTTCTATTTACCGCAACCTTATAGCTGCCATTCTATGAGAAATCTTACTATAACGAGTGTCTGCCATTTATTCTGCCCGTTAGGAAATTTGCCCGCTACTTGGAGCTGCAGATCCAATACAAGTGCGCCTTCGAGTCGGACCCGTTCTTCGACTATTCGGCTACCAATGACTTCTTCAAGGTTCTCTTTCTTTTTTATACTAATTGTCTCATTTTAAGACCGTACGGGTGAGCTACTTCGCGAGTTGGAATACAACCCCACCGAATTCAGGGTCTTATTTGTCTAACTATGACATTTATTCGAACTGCCCCTACGTTCGTCAGGTAGAAGTTTTTGATTCATTAAGCTCGCAGGGGCGGCAATCGATAAAATTATTTGTGTTTACCCCTATGAAAGACTAAGTTACGTAATGACGTTTGTGCTTATAACTCTTTTTCCTTCTGAAGAACCCCAATTTTTTTTTACTGCGCCGGGTGCGCCGTACAAAGATGCACTAGTGACCCAAGTTTGGCGATGTTTAGCCATGAAATAAGCGAGAACGAGCGACAAACGCGTTTAGAAAAGTGCGCCGTCCGGCGTCCGCCATCCGCCGTCCGTCCCCTGAATGGCCAAGTGGCGCAATCGGCAAGCGCGCTGCCTGGGAATCCAAGGCTTGCGGGTTCGAACCCCGGTCATGCAAAAACTCTTTTGCTTTATAGGTACATCATCCAGAGTGGTTCCGGGTGTACAACATCGTGAAAAAAAAATAGTTAGATGCAATTTCAATTAGAAAAAAGTTGTTTCTGTCCGGTTTCGCTTTTTTTTTCTTTAGAGTAAGGTATCTCTTTTTGTATAGCGGCAAAATTATGGACATTCTAGACGAATGTCAACAAAAAGTGAACAATTCGTTTGTTGCGGCAGCCCCCCCCCCCCCCCCTGGATGAAAAAAAGTCAAAAACAGCCGTTATTTGTGGTATTGTTCCCCTTTTGTACCCTCCTTGTAAACGCTAATAACACTTTTTGTTGAGATTTCTCTTTTTCCAACAAACTAATATTTATTAGATTCGTCTTGCGAAAAAAATTGTACAGGCCTGTTCCTTAAATAAATGTGACCTGCTTTCAGATGGATCGTGTTCACATTTACAGCCCCTTACTGGATGAACCAATTTTTCTGAACCGCATCGGTGACTATGGCTATCCCTCAGACGATGCCATCAAGCGCACTATGAACGAATTTTTCTATGGCTTGTCAATTTTGGATTATCATAGATACGGATCTCTTCGGAGGGATGATCTGGATGAGAAGAGATATCCTATGTAGGAATATTTCTTTGAATTTCTATGAAGACCTTCTTTCAGTTTGGAATATCTTTTTAGTCAATACAAGGATTTCGAGGAGTATTATCAGCATGGCGGTCACCTCTGGTGCACGACGATCGTGACCGAAGAGACCGGACGGCGGCATCGGCTGAAGATTTCTAAATGTCACGGTTATGCCAGTATCGACATCAGAAAGGAGAAGGCCTATGCCGAGATGGAGAACATCCAGCGCTGGTATTCTTTCTACCTCAAAATGGAGACGGCCCTGGAGCCGGAAGAAGGTGAGGACGAGGAGTCCGACGAAGAATCCGAGGAGGAGACGGAGACGGGAGGAGCCACGACCGAAGACTCAGAAGACGACGAAGTTGACACGGACAGCGGCGAGGACGAGGAGTCCGATGAAGAATCCGAGGAGGAGACGGAGACGGGAGGAGCCACGACCGAAGACTCAGAAGACGACGAGACCGAGACGGACAGCGACGACGATGCTCTAGGGAGAGGGACAGAAAGAAGTTGCCGCCGCTTTTGTAGATATATTTTTTGGTAATAAAAGAGGCTTCTGGCTTTTCTTCTTCTTCAAAAAGTCTTCTCGCCTCTACTTTTTATTGATTTCTATCAAATTACAAATGGTATGTAAGCTTTTGTTGGAAAAAAAGCAGACAGTTAGAGAACCAGAAAAGCCGACGGTCAACGCTTATTCGACCGTCAACTTTTAATCCCAACACGGCCGATAGCTGCCGGAGGCATACTAGTAAAATAGAACATGCACTAACTGGCCAGTACCAATTCACCAAAGGGGGTATCGCCCCACTGGTGCTCTATAAACAGCGAAGACAATGGGGAGACTTCGGAGGCAAGGCGTGCACCAATTTAGACGAGTTAATTTGGAGAGTTTCATTCCAATACACAGGCCACCCAGGCCGACGAGCCGGCAGCCAAGGGCGGCAAGAAGAGGGGAGGACGCAAGACTAGGAAGTCCGAAAAGTCGAAAAAGGCTCAAGGCTTCCTGCCGGCTGTTCCCGAAGCCCGGCATCCCAGTGTCTATGTCAAATAAATGATTCTATAGTTACTCTACCTTCTTCTCCTTTTACGTCACTTTTCGGCTGGCCGGCGGAAAAGAAGAAATTGTTTTGTAGACATTTATTGGCAAGATTACAAAATGACAGAAATTTAGGCTTCGACCCATTCGAATCGTTTCTTGAGTTCTTCCTCTTCCTCGGGGGAGAAATCGTTGACGAGGCCGAAGACCTTCCGAATCTCTTCGACCGACTTCCCGGTGGCCATGTCGGCAATCTTCTGGGTGATGATATCGATGAGCCCGGGAATATCCAGGTAGTTGGCGCCCTGAAATTGTCTCTTTAAAAAAAAGAGAAAAAGACGAACCATCAGCATGGAGTAGAGCTGTTCCGACGTGACGTCCAGGTATTCCTTGTCTGCCTCGGTCAGCCTGATCCGGGGGTCTTCGTGTTCCTCCTTCGGCTTGTAGGTCTCGCCACGATGAGTCTCACACCAGTCGAGAATCTTCTTCAAAGCCCAGCCGTCGACATTTGAGACGGGAAGAGCCTCCGAGAGCATCGCGTCTTCAGAAGAGGAGATTCCGAGGTCCGAGACCATTTTCTTGAGCAGGTTCGACTGGAAGGCCGCATCTTCGGGCACGGTAATCTTCTCGCCGTCGTTGGCCTTCAGGGTGAATTGCAACAGCTTCTTGGCAGCGGTTTCGGTGGACATCTTGAGCTGGGGGAGCAGGGAGACGAGTGTGATGGGAAAGCGAGGGGGACCGGCCTTATATAGGACAGACACTAGCAACGCGAGCACGGAAAGCAGGGAACGCGTCGCTTTAGGGCTCGGACGACGGGAAAAATGCAAAGGAGGTAGCCAGACCTGCTTTTTTTTACTAAAATTACTTCGGAAATGGGTGCAATGAGCAGAGATAATGTTCATTTTCTTACTGTACTCTATGTATATCACAATCCATGTCTTGCAATTTTGATATCTTATTTTGTAAAGAGGGAGAGAGGGAAATGAACCAATTGTTATGGCTAAAAAATACTCGTAAAGTAAAGTGACAAGATCAAGGGCAAAGTGAGCCAAAGAATGGTGAAAAACGTATCCAATAAAGGCATAGAAAGATAATTGAGCTATTCAATTTGGTCCGGGGAGAGGTTTTGATCCGGGATGATGAGCAGGCCCTCTCGTCTGGCGCCAGAAGAACGGGTGACTCTTGGCGGCGGCTCGGGGTGGGCTGCCTCTTCTTCTACTCCAGGTTCTGGATGGCCTAGCTTGACCATCACTCGCTTGACTTCTTTTTCATTCAGACGGCGGGATCCCTTGGCACCGATGGCTAGGAGAGCGTTGGCCATGTCCGGAACGGCTACCTACAAGGCAAAGAGGTGATTTCGATATTGTGTTTGTATGATCAAATGGATTATAGTAGTCTAATTCATATGAAAGTGTACTTTAAAAAAAGGTTAAAGGTCTAAAATTATCAAAATCGAACAAAGTTATCAAAAATAAGCGAAAGTGGGGTTCCAAAAGGAATGAGGCGGGCTAGAGCGCGTATTCGGATCCCCTAGGACCCCGTCCAGGTATAATTTTCTGCGAAATCCGTTCTACATGCTCTAGATTATCATAAATCAACCTCCTGTGTAAAAATTTTAGTTGAAAATTGAGGAAAAATGGCTAAAAAATGAGAAATGAGCCCATTCGGCCCGTTTGGAATCTAAAAATGACCGGAAGGCTCTGTCGGCGTTTTGAGAAAGGATCTCGCGGTGAAAATCTCCCCTTAGCAGTTACAGTAGACCCCATAGTCTTCAAGGAAACGTACCAGATAGATGACATCGCCAATATGACTTCTGAGCTTCTTATTCGGATGATTAGGGAACCAGGTATAGATGACACGGCCGACCATTCCCACTTGTGGCTGACAGAACCACGCCTTATGGTTGGCCATCTCTCTCAAAACTTCACTCGGCCATTCGACAAGAGGATGGCCCGTTGATTTTAACGGCTCGTTTAGGTATTTAAATACCTAAAAATCAAAGTTTTAGCTACAAAACGAAAGGAAGACTTACCTGTTCCAGGTCGGTTATCTCGATCCAGATGAGCTTGCCTTCGGTGTCCAGCTGGGTGCAGAGGAAAAGTTCCTTATAGCTGTCAGTCACACTCTTGGCGTCTTCTTCCACCAGGGGAGGAACGTCAACACTTGTCTGGAAGGAAAATTGTTAGAAAAATTCTATCTTTGGAAGGATTCTGGGCGGTCTCTGTATGGCGGACCGAGAGCGCCTCAACCAATCGATACTTGCTACCTTTCACGAGATTATTTTTTTTACAGGGCCTTTGTCCATAAATTATTAAAACTTACGCGTTTGCCAGAAGTGGATGGTGTTCCCTCCGCCGTGGCACTCCCACTGGATCCCTTCTTCCCCAACCCGGGTGGCTCGCTTTGCGGTCTCTTTGCCAATGTAACTCGTGTTGTTCCATCCGCATTCATCTGCACAACAGACTGCTCCGGATGGCCCTAAAAATATGCCCCGTCTTCTTGTTAAGACCCTTTCCCTACCTGCGATCCCTGGCTCAATCTCTCTTCCTGATCCCTGGCTGTGTTGATAACCGTCGGCGGCGCACATCCGCCCTGATTGGAACTAGTCGACGGTCCGAGATGTTTCCTCAAATTCTGCCAGGTGCTCCGAATTGCTCCACCGATTGCTTCCAAGGTTATGGTGGGTCCCACCACGCGACTGATTTGATTATGGGTGTCTACGAAGGAGGTGGTCAAGGGGGAGACGTAAATCGGGTAGCCGACTGGTTGATCCGCTGAGCTGTTAATCATATTTCTAAAAAATAAAATAAATCAGAATTTAGGGGGTGGAAGGGCTACCGTAAGACTTGGCGGGCATTTTGGATGGATCCTCTTTCTGGGTTGCGATTTCTCAGATAGATCAGCTCCTGTTGCTGGCCGGACCAAAAGGCACGGACACATTCACGATTTAGTTTGATTACTCTGAAGAATACGGTATTTTAAAGGTACTGTAGGGTTAAAATGGGATTTCTGACAGCGACAGTAAGCGCCCCCCGTTGTTCTTCTACTCCAAATGGTCAAAACTACCGTACCTCATATTCAAGTGCATCTTATTCAGCATAATGATCTTGTAGTCATCCTGTCCATCATCGTACATGTGTCTCAAAGCCAGAAGAGAACTAGTATTCGATAGGATAGCCCTTCTCCAAGCGGGATCTTGCTATAAATTCCCCTCATTACCATAATCCAGGGTTGAAACAACCTCATGGGAGATGAACATCTTCTCCTGGTGATCAGTTATCACCTTGTGGAGTGATTCCACCTCGTCGAAGTCATCCGTGGCGGCGAAATGGTCCTGGTGGAGTTTGAGAGCCATTTTCACGGCGGGGGAGATGACCAGTCGAAGGAGATCCATGTCGGCGAAGACCCATTCATCACGCGGGCAGTGGATTCTAAATTATTTGAAAATTGGGTTGAAAATATTCAGAATTTTCTGCTGATCATGAATAATGCCTTTAAAAATAGTGAAAATGTCAAAAAATGGGAAAAAATGGCAAGGTTCAAATTTGTTCAACGAATTTCACCCAACGTACGGCTACAGTTACCCAGAAACCGGCCACTCTGCTCTTTTTAGCTATTTTAAAGGTCTGTTACCTAAAATCTCCTTTAAATAAAGCATGCAATCCATAGAGGAACGACTCCGCCGCGGTGGAATGTCGATTATGGGCAGCTGTGCTGAGGGCTCGTCTTCCCAGAATGGAGAGCATAAATGACAGGGTCAGGAATTCGCCATGGTCGATTTCTTCATCCGGGTTATTGGCCCGCCTTATGAAGAGGCAATAATTGATCCACTGATTGTACCACTCCGTAAAGCTCAGCTTCGAAATACCCTAGAAGGAGAAAATGTGAAATAAAGTAGAAGGAGAGCCGTACCTGGGCTCCGTGATCCCAATCCTCGTCATTTGTTGGGCAGAAAATGTGATCGACATCCGCGTAGCGGGAATCCGTATTGATTGGGGCGATGGCGGCTTTCTAAAGTGAGAATATTAATGTATTTATAGAATTCCAAGGGAAATTGTATCATTCCACACAGTTTAGCAATGGAGCATCATTACGGCGCGCCTTTCCCATAGTTCGATGGGTTTCTCTCCGAGTTTTCTTCTTTTTCAAATGGAAAACACTTACAATATGTTCGTTATTCAGCCAAGATGTCAATTTCGGTGTTGCCGATGCATAAAAGATGATACATTTGACATATAAGGTGACTAGGAGTCTCCTAAGCTCATGGACCTGAATTTTCCCCGTTCTCATCATTTCAAGTGTAATTTCTACCTGTAGAAGGTTTACAGCCGAGTTGTCTGTAATAGAATAGCCATCCACGACGTATTTGGCGGCTACAACTTCCCAGGCGAGCCATCGAAGGCTCCAAGCCGTGTTTAGGGAGAGAAATCCGGGTAAGGAGCCAGGAGAACAGCAACAGAACCCAGTCCCCTCGGTCTGATCCTCAGAAATGGCTTCCACCTCCCGTTGATGGCAATAAGTTCCCCGGAATTCCAATCCTCTCAATTGAAAAGTGACAAATCCATTTCCAACTTCGATTATGTGAACCAGGCAGTTCAGATAGAAACTGGCCAGGATGAAACAATCCCCCGGCTCGACGCTGGTCGCCCATCTTCCCATTAGCAAGTCACCGGCTAGGCTTTTTTGTAGACTTCGAGTTAGATGTTCATAGAAGACGGCATTCAGATTACTGTCATCCACCATTGGTCCTCGGTCTATTTGGGACGAGAGGCGGGTATTCGAGGCATCGCTTCGCTTGGTATTGTAGTCCCGCTCCCAGAATTTTGTCGGTCTTACGTAGGAGATCATAAAGAAGGAGGACCCTGAAATTAAAAGGGTGGGGATTGATTTAAAAGACTGTTAAGGTCACGAAAAGTACAATTCCTTACCTAGAAATGGATTCATCGGTGCGCTGATAACACTGGAAATGAAGGTCTGAACCCAAACCAGAGCCGAATGAGGAATACTGAAGGGCTGGGCGAAGGCGTGGAAGGCACTGCCCCAACTGATCTGCCACGGCGCCACATAGGCCATGATGAAATTCATCTTCATATAGAATTCTAGCCATTTTGGATAGATAATTATGATTATGTAGAAGGAGAGAACGAACAGAGCTGGTCGGGGGAGCTGAAACCGTTTTTTGCATCAAAAATTCTGGTCCTACCGTAGTATCAAAGCCGAATGGCAGATGGACGGCCCAATCCCAGCGGGTGGCGATGTATGAGAGAAGGAGTGGGACGTACATCAGCTGGGGATGAGAGAAACCACCACGGAGAAGACGGAGAGCTATCAGCGGGGTCAGGAAGGCACAGAAGGGGAGCTGCCAGGCGGCGTCGCTCAGCTGGCTCATTATCAGGAGGGGATAGCACTAAAAAGAAAGTGAGATGTTTCACGTTGTAGTGATTTTCAAGGAGCCCAAACTGATCCAGACAGAGCTATAAAACCAATTTATTTTCTGATACTATTAGAGCCATTTTTCCACGCGTAGCAAATGGCTTTTGGCGCGTCACATGGCGTCACTTCATCCCAGATTTCGTTTCTAGCTTTTCAGCGTCAAGTTATTTTCTAGTAAGCGTTTAGAAACTCGTCAGACTTCCTGTTGTCAATTTTTGTCAAAATCTTGTCCTGGCGTCGAAATTCTGTCAAAAACCGTTAGAAAGCGACGACTGGCAGTCATTCTTCCCATTTCTTCTCCCAGCGGACGGCTTCTTCTTCTCTTCTCCACCAGGTTGCTTTTTTCCACTTTTTACTAACAAAATAACTTTGTAATTGCCAATTTCAACCTTTTTTCGCAAAAGAAAGTTAAAATTTTGCTCTTTTTTGACTAAATTCGAGACTAGAGACGGCAAAATAGGACAGTTGCGAGGGTTGACCGCCCCTCCAGCAGCCTGGCTCTTTGAGCAGGTGTCCTGCTCGATTTCCTGGCTTCTGGATAACCATCGTGGCCATGCGGTCTTTGGAAACCGAAGGACCCAGTCGCTATAGGAAATTGAAAGTGCTCGACTCTCAATTCAACCACTTTTTCGTCAAAACTTATCCAAAAACTGTAATTTTAAACCGATTTTCTTCGCTTCTTTTCTCTGGTTTTCAGGCTGCCAACTGCTCTCGGAAGACGTTCTACGACTGGTGGACGGGAAGCGGACGGAAGCAGACAGTGACAGACGGTGACGGGCTCAACGGAAGAAGCTGGTGATCAAATTGTTGGTCAAGGGCAGGACACAGCAAGATGAGCTCCAAAACAAGATCGGAACAGTTCTCCAGAGGTTTTAACAGGTTCCGGGTAAACTAATCCGCTTTTTTCAGGAAAGGACTGGTCTCGGTTTGCTTCTACATTGAGATGACTCCTTGCCCTCTTGCTTTCTTGTCGCGTAGATGAAGATGCTGATCGTGGCCAAGCTGTGGATGACCTGTCTATCAACGTTAGTGCTTTGGTGGAGAGTTTTTCAGCATCGTGTTCTTTTTTTTGACGGTCTATTCTCGGTATGTCGGTCGGTATTCCGGACACTGCAAGCCGCTTTCTTTTGCGATATGTTCCATCCCGGGACTCCTATTTGACTTTTTCCTTTGTTTGATGATTCACGCTGGTATTTTGGTCGTGTATAGGCCGATAAGGAACCTTTCGAGCTGTAGAAACGTTCAGTTGCTTCTTTATTATACCCTCTCATTTCAGGATCTGCTACCGGAGCTCTCGACCACCTTTGTCTGTCCTCCTCCGCTTCTCTGGTCGTTTGCCTCGCCCAGAGGTCAGTTTCTCTTTCACGTCCCTGGTTTCTTATCACTGTGCAAGGTCTTGAAGGGATACAATTGAAAATCAGTGAGCGAGAATTCAAACGGCTTGAAATTTGAGTAATTTCTTCTTTTCCAGGAAGTCTCCCGTTTCTGTCGCCTGTCTTCCGCTGTCCATCTTTGTTCTTCGTCCACTGTGATATTGTTACTGTTTTTCCTTTTGTACTCGCAGGCTTAAAAGCCCTGTGGGTGCTTGTGTTCCATTGTTTATGTGTTTTTGTCACCTTATGCGCCCTTGCGATCCATGCCCGCCTCGCCGCAAACTCTCCCTCTCCGCGCTGCTGCTCCCTGTTCCCGGCTGTATTTCGAGAATTGTTTTTTTGCCAAATCGGGGTGCTGCGCATGTTCTATGACATCTAAACAATCCTCGAAAGCCAGCTGGGTGTCCCGTGGTTCCTCCGTGGCCGTATCCACCGCCCCGTTCCTATCTGCGATTGCTAGAAGGGGTTCACGGGGTCCACTAGTCATTTGAAGACGCTTTTTTGGTTGAAATGTAAGCTTCCGGAGGATAATCAAAGACTCCAGCCGATGGAGCTGTACATTTTCTGAAGCCCCACCCTGCTAAAAAGCTTTCACACTCCCAAATTATGATCTTTTCCCAGGAAGGTATAGTAGCAAGGTACCCGAGCACATCCCCTCATCCGTTGTCGCGACTCACAATATTCCTTTCTGCCTTCTGTGACCAAACATGAATCCTCTCAAAAGTCATGAGTTTCGCTTCTTTCGAGGCTTCAAACATGTTGAATTCGGCTGAACGGAAGACCGGCTTGGCTAACTGAATAACTCCCATTATTTTTTATCCCAAAATGGGGACTTACCAACTTCCATGGAGTATGTGCCCTCAGCTGCATGTAGCCGTAATGATTGAAAATTCCGATTCCGCAACAGATTCCAGTTATTACCATCTGTTTGTAAATTTAAATAAACTGGGAAGAGTTATAGTAACCCACGATGAAATATGGTCTTGTAGCGGTGAAGAGAGAAGTCGAATGGAGCGCGAATACCGTCAAAATGAGGAGAGTTCCAAAGAGGAAGTCATGACGCGCTCGTAGGCTTACGGTATTCTTCAACTGGTCGGGGAACGGGTCCGGGACTTCTTGTTCCTCTTCTAGAATTAAAATGAATATACAAAAATCTTTAAATTCGGTCCCATAGGGAAGAGGACGCCAAAAAATGTGACCTACCCACGTCTCTCCTATCCCCGTCCCTCTCATTCTGACAAGGCTTCGTAATTTCCTTTATTTTCTCCCAAATTGATTGAAACAACATTACCAACAGCTGTGGATTCGAGGAAAACCTTAAAAATCATAATTTCTATTTTAAACAAGGTTTTAGACCTGCTCATCCAGTAGGCCAGACCGACGGAAGCGGCTAGGAACGCCGAGAAGGCCAGGGTCTGGGTATTGGAGGGATTGACATGGTAGGCAACGTGGCAGAGGACCGTCAGAAGGGCGTAAACTCCGAAACTTTTGACCAGTTGGATGGTAGCGGAGAGAACACCCAAGGAGGCCGTCCCTCCGAAAATGTGCATTTCTATCTGTTCGAAGACGTGGTGGGCAAGGGTGTTGACCTGGAAACGGGGATACGGTAAGTGGAAAAGGGCTGTAGCCTGAGAAAGGCGTAATTCAACTTTCTGATTGCCGTAATCCCTCCATTCAATCCAATACTGTATCGGTTATAGTAACACGTACCTGAGGCAGCCATCCACAAGTAAAACAGAGAGGCAGGATCAGAATCAGCGTCGCTACGAGGTCTCGAAACGCCAGGAGAACCATATTTGTGTTGACGGCATCCAATGTGTAGGGGTTCCAATTCCAGGGGAGTTTTGAGTTGTTTGGGTCATCACAGAAGAAAGTCAATCCCAGGAGGATACTACACAAGAGGCAGAAGTAGACTGGGCGGCTGTAGGCCACCAGCCAGTTGAAGCCGTGGATTGGGGAAGCGGCGTCGGGCTGGACGGATTTTAGGAGGGAGAACTGAAAATATACGGGGTTTACTACTTTCGTAAAAAGGTGGAATCGCTTCGAGACCCAAGAACAAACACTCCCTTTCAATAGATTTTTGGGTTAAAAATGGAATAAAAGAGCCTACATGAGAGCCAGCCACAACGGCAGCGAAGACACACAGACTGATATCGTAGTAGATTCCCGTTGAGAGGACACAAACCGCCAAGACGGAGACCATAAGAGCCAGGATGGTATCAAAGATACAGGAGACAATCCCCCGGTTACGGTCAAACAGAGCCGAGACGGAGAGACGATCCATCTGGAAATGGGGCAATTAACCCGGCCAAAAGAGGGGTAAACCTTGATTTTGAAGCTCTTCTCCATCTTGGGTAGAATTTTCATCTGGTAGTAGTAATTCCGTTTAATAGTTGGCTGACGACGATAAACTAGCGGAGCCTCGCTTGGGGGATTGTTCCGGTAGGCAGCTTGAAGATCTTGAAATATTCTTCTTTGGGTCCTACTGGGAACAGAAGAGGGATAGTCGAAAGAATTGAACATCCGGTCCTGTAGCTGGAGGAGCCGTCCCTGGAGGGATCCCCTCTGGTCATTTAGAGACCGCCTCCTCTGGAGCATATCCATCAGATGGTCCAGGTCTTGTTGTGTTGTGACATTGGATTCTTGAGGCTGTCTCCGGAGGCTGGCATGGTTCGGCAGACGGAAGCGTTGGGAGATTTGGGACAGGGAGATGTGACCGCGTTGTCTGAATGAAATGAGTTCAACTTTCCTATAAATTGGAAAGTTAGAGGCGTGGACAATTAGGATTTTTTTACCAATTTAGGCGTAAAAATGTAGAATTTTCTGCTGATCGTGGTGGATTATATAATGTTAGGTGTAAATAGGCAAAATATAGAGAAAATCGCGATCAAAGCGCGCGGTTAGGGCAATTTTTGAAATACCCCCCAAAATTAGACTTGTGCGCCTCAAATTTGCTGTTTTTTTCTGTTTTATTAAATGTTCGTCGCCCTTACCCTCTCGAGGCTCCAGTCCCTGTTCCTGCGTGGAAAACACTCGTCGGAACTGATGGAATATACGTGTAGCTCTCATTACTGGAAGAGGACAGCGCCCTTTCCCGTCTGCTCGATCTCGTCGACGATTCGTGAGCCCTGCTGGTACTTGGGGCTGCTATTTCCTCCTCACTGCTGTGCATCTCCGATTCTGTAAGTGCTAAACAGGTTTATGAATTAAAAACTCTCTTACTTCTTCCCCTTTGCATCATTTCCATCAATGCATTAGCTGATCCCAGTGGCTGAGCCGTTCCGACTCCTTGCTCATCAAAGGCGTATGTCCACCAATTGCCGTCCTCATCCTGGAAGGAGTGCAGCGCTCCCTGGGAGGTGTCCTCATGTCCCGAAGCTACGTGGGTTCCATCCCGTTGGGTTAGATCCGACAAGGCCGGAGGTACGGTAGTCGAGGAGCTGCGCCGTCTATACCGTTCCCTCTTGACCATCGGGGTTGGGGTCTTCGGTGCCCGGCCCATTCGATTCATCCGGACATTTTCTATGACATCCAGAGTTTCCGGATGCTTTTCAATCAGCTCTTCCAGGAATTTTGTTATTTCCACCTTGAAATCGCCAGAATTTGGATCCATTGGATCTAAAATAACTGATCTTTCGTTGGGAAGAGGACCTACTCGAGACCATGCCGCTAGTACCAGGCTTATCCTCTTCGTTAATGGATTTAACAACCACCGGCATCCAACCACTCGATGTTGATGGCATATCGTACTAAATTGAGCGATAATAAGACAGAAAGAAGATAGTTTACAGTGTCATAGGGGATTTTAGCCGGGGTGTAGGGATCAATCGGGGTTCCGGCGCGCATCACTGGCTGGGGACGATGATGTACTTCGATGGACTTCGAGCGGCTACTACTGCGACTCTCTTGCTAAAAATAAGGGATTATTAGCCAATTTAAAATATAGGTCACGAAAATGTAGCTTACCGGGCCGAAAACCTTGGGACTCGAATCCTTCCAACTGCTTGTCGACTGAAACTCCGAATTAGCCGTGTACTTGGCCACTTCGTTATCCATTTCCGACTCTTGAGCAGCTTCATCCAAATCTGGATTTAATTGTTTTGGAAGAAGGACGGAAAGTCTACCTGATGGCTCAACATTGTTAAAACTACTGGTCGTCGCCTCCGTCCTCTTGGACAATTTCTTCATCTGGAAGTCATCGTCGCTGCTGATCTTATTGGGGTAAGACTTATGTGTCGCCTAGAAACCAAAAAATAAAAAAATTTAAAGGGAAATTAACCTCTTTCGCAATGGCTAGGGAATGTTCACTGAGGAGAGCATCCTTCGTTGTGTTATTCCTCGGCTCGAAGGTGGAATAAGCCCGCCGGACGCGCGATGTCCCGGCATCGGATGACGACCGCCGTTGAGTCCCTAAAATTCGAAATTTCCAACATTTTCCAAATAAAATTACCTTTCTCCTCAGCCCTACAGTATTCACAATGCCATTCGTTGTGAACCGGGAGTGCCGGCTCGGAATATTTCCTAACTAATTTCGTCTCCCTTTCGTCTCGAGACTCCGAGAGGGAGGGGATCCGCCTAATCAGATCCAGGGACGTCGTCCCCTGCTGCTGTTGATGGTGTTGCTGTTGTTGCTGCTTGAAGAATTCCCTAACGGTTATCTCTTCCTCACTGAAAATTCTGGGTCTTGTAGCGAAAATATGAAGTTCACTTACTCGTGATCCGCGTCCTCTTCTTCGTCGTCCAGATTTCGGAGAGCATTCAACAGTTTAGCATCCGTTGCAGGGATGAAGAGGCGAGACTGAAATGAAGAGAATGCTCTAATAGCCTTTATAACTTACAGATTGATCTCTCATATCCACCTCCACATCATTAAAGTCAAGTGGTAACATATTCTCATCTCTCGGTTCGAATTCAATCCGCACCCGACGGCGGGAAGAATGACGGGATGCAGAGTCCATTAACTGAAAGAGAATACGGTAATAATTAAAACTATTATATTTTGAAAAAGCATTTTACAGTACAACGGAGGTACAATACGCATTTCACGCATTTCCGTGGCCATAATCGTTCAACTATTTTTGACTGCGGCAAAACGACAGAAACCATTATTTAGCTTGTAATTTGAAAAAAGTAGCCGAGGAAATTAATATCCTATTTGTCTCTGGCAGCTGTTTTCCGCCTTATTGGCCACATTATGGTCCCTTGTCCGGATTCTTGTTGTTCTTCTCATTGTTTTCTGTGTGTTTTCTCTCTCACAACCACAATGACAACGATCAAAACTCGTTCTCCATCCAAATTAACTGACAAATCGTCGAAATCCCACCCTTGAGCGTGTCTCCGATCGTCGTTGCCTATCCCTGTGTGGACTCCTGTCAACCCGTCGAATTTCTTGCATTTCTATTCCTTCTTCTGAATATTTTAACATATAAACTATACACAATTAATTCTTACCTTGGTTATTAACATTAGTCAGTAGATTCAGCCGTTGGAGGAGACTCGGCGCCTCGTCGGGCGTCTCCTCCTCGGGTGGGATCTCCTTCGTCGTGATTATCGGTTCAGAGGTATCAAATATTATATGCAGATAATAAACTAAGGCCTTAAACTTTAATATAAACTAATATTGAGTGGTACAGACCTTTAAAAATGCAAATGCAGCGGTAATGAAAGCGGAGTACCCGATGAGGATGCCCAAATTAAATGACCCGGATAATATCATACCCAATACAAGGGGCAGAGTAAATAAAGCAAGCCAGAGATAAAGATGTACGGTATTGCAGAAGATACTGTGTGCTGGTTCATAATACCTGGAGAATTTATATTTTAATTTTAAAGAAAAAAGAGGAAGAGACTCACCATCCACCTGTAAGCGATGCCCATATCCCTTGGCGGAGAATTTCCGCTATATGAGTTGTTATTGTCATATTATATACATATTTTTATGTGTGGAATATACCTGGAAATCCATATTAAGCCAAAAAATTCCATGAGAAAGAGATTTTTAATGAAAGTGGGTGAAAATAGGCGAAATTCCCGAAAATGAAGGGAAATTTCCCTCCTGGCGGCGATTTTTAAATTTTTCCTTTAAATTATAGTTGTAAAAGATGTTATTCACACTATATGCATAGTTTAATGTGGAATATTCCGAAAGTTTTTTTATCAAATCTTAAAAATCCAAAAAGAGCGCGAAATATAGAGAAATCTTCGAAATTAGAAGGATTTCCCCCTTCCTGGCGGCCGCTATTACTTTGTTTTTCGCTTATCTTTACAATTTTTCGGTTTTGTAGCTTGAAATATACATGAATACGCTATTTAGATCCTAAAAAGAAAATATGAAAAGAATTTTGGAGAGAAAAAGCCGAAATTCGAGCGAGTTAGAAGGAAATCTTTGCCCTGACGACCCATTTCCCCCATTTCCCTTCAGATTAATGAAAAAGAGCCATAGAAAGTGATAAACAGATAAAATGAAAGAGTTGATTGGCGTTTTGCCTGCTGTTTACAGCCTGCCCGCTGTTTACGCGGGCCCCTGCATATCAATGAGAGGCTGCGCATTTCGCTTCTCTCCTTTTTTTCATTTGTTCTGCTGACGTTTGCCTATAGGGCGTTTCATTTCTTTTGAAATAGGATTCTTTCCCACTCGAGAATCTACTAGAATTGGCTAAAATTATTTAAATAGCCGCGGCTGGAAGGGCGGGATTTTGTCATCCTACGCTATCCCTCAATTTTGGGGGAAAGTCGCCGTTCCGGCGGTCTTATCTGATTTTAGGACTCTCTTTTCTAGCTTTTATGTTAGGTACCGGATTCTTAGTTTAATAAGACCGTATTTAATTAAGACATATTAAAAATACGGAAGGTAGAAGCCTCTAAACCGGGAAAATGATGCAATGTTCCCATTTTGTTTGTCCGGGTACAAAGATAAGGCTCCTGGAACAAATTTTACTGAGATATCACCTCAATTTCTTCCTAATTCCTTACGAAATCATCTAAAATTAAATATTCTATACTTTTCCCTCCTTAAAATTCCATTTTTATGTGAGAAATTCGGGAATTTAATCGGCGGACGCGGGAAAAGGGCACGATTTCGGCCCATCGCTTCAAAAACCATCTCCTTACAGGCTATTGATTGATTTTCTCAAATTTTACGCTTTATATAGATTTAGCGTTATTTCAGTCTATTATTTTAAGGTGATAAGGAGAAGAAGATGTCGACCCCAACTGCTCCCCCTCCAGTGGTTTCGTCTAGCAATGAACAGAACATGGTAGTCTCCTTCATCCAATTCATCCGGCAGAAGGTGTCCACCCAGCAGTGCACTCCCGATCAAATTGAGACTCTCGAAGGTCCGTTACCCTCATTTTTAGCCTACCATACCCTTTTTTAGTCGCTGTCCAGTGCCTCGAGTCCGCCTTCGGTCTGACCGATGCCAACTACGCCTTCCAGCCGTCCAAGAGCCTCTTGGATATCTTCAACCAAGCCGAAGGACTGCCCCAGGTACTGCAGTGGTCTAATTCATTAGTGGAGATTATTTTTAGGGTGAGAACCATCTCCCAACCCCGACGGAGGCCGACACAGCCCAGGCTAACAAGCTCAAAGAGGAGGGAAACGATCTCATGAAGACGTCGCAATTCGACGCGGCTGTACAGAAATACAACGAGGCTATCAAGCTCAACAGGGATCCCGTTTACTTCTGTAACCGGTTAGTCCTTTAAAAATAGGCTTTTCTCTTCCCAAGGCCCTTGGTCCAAGGGCTGTGTATTCGAAATAGCCACGGTCTTATGGAAATATTTGGCTTGGAGTGAAAACGTACAGCAAGCTACGATATGTTTATTTTGTTCTACCAGTTATTGTTTGTTGGAAGAGGGGGGAAGGAAGCCGGCCTCGCGCTTGCCGTAGTACCCATAGTAAGGAGAGTCGTATCCGTATCCGTAGGAGCCGTAGTAAGAAGAATAGGGATAGCCGTATCCATAGCCGTACCACTGAAATGAGTGCTCTCGCCTGACTGGGCCGACCCTACCTGAGCCTCGGCCACCAGGGCACAGAAGGCGAACAGAGCCAGGAGGAGGAGAGCAGAGGGGGAGGCCATCGGGGGAGGAGGATACTTCTTGCTCCCAGCTGGGGGCATTTATACTCCGGGGAGGAAGTTTGCTCAGGCTGACGTGGGAATAAACTGGATGACGGGAGAGGGAGAAAAAATGAAGGAGAGACGATTTTTGATGGGTTGGAGAGGGACAGGTAAACTCGTCCATTTGCTCGCCGTTCAAAACTGTCAATCGGGTCAAAAATAATGACAGAACTGTCTAACTGTGGCTATTTCTAATTTCCCTCTTTTCAGGGCTGCTGCCTACTGCCGTTTGGAGCAATACGACCTGGCTATCCAAGATTGCCGCACCGCTCTGGCCCTTGACGCCAACTACAGTAAGGCCTACGGCCGTATGGGGTGCGTCCCCCCTCAATAGATTTAAAACCCCGCCTCCTCTTCTAGATTGGCCCTCTCTTGCCAAAACCGTTACGAACAGGCAGTCGAAGCCTACAAGCGAGCCCTGGAACTAGAGCCCAATCAGGAGAGCTACAAGAACAACCTAAAGATCGCTGAGGATAAGGTCAGGGAGCTGAACCAGGCTCGCGGTGACGGAGCACCCAACCCATTCGCCAGCCTCTTCGGTGGAGCAGCTCCCGGCGCCGCTCCTGGTGGAATGCCCGACTTCGCTTCCATGTTGAGCAGCCCACAGATGATGCAAATGGCACAGTCGCTGATGACCGATCCCAATATTCAAAATATGATGGGACAGATGATGAGCACCGAAGGAGGCGGATTCGGAAACTTTATTCAAATGGGACAACAGGTAAGAGAAGCAGCCTTTCTTTTGGGGGCCTTTTTTGGGGGCACTAGTTGCTTTTCTCATTGTATCGATCTTTTCGGGAGCCAAAGACGGCCCAATTTGGGAAAACACCAAAAAAGGTCTGTCGCGACTCATAAAATGACCGTCAATGGGGCTTTCCGCGGGCTGGACTACATTTAGGAAACGGAGAACCTAGGCACTAGGCGAAATTACAGTAATCCTCGGAAACTAGGAATCCCTTACAGAATGGGGGATTGGAGGGGAGGTTCTAATTTTCTCCGCTCTCCCCACTATTCAAAAGATTACGACAGCAATATACTTGAAAACGAGTAGATTTCAAAACAAAGACCGGAATTGGTCAATGAAACTCATCACCTTCGGCTGCAATCGTTGTGGGACCAGTGGAAAACGATCTGATTGTCCGGTACGTATAAATTATGGAACCTACGGGTTCTGCCCAGATTCGGAAGCAATTTCTCTTTGTCAGGGGGTTTATTCCTTTATAACACATGCATTTCCCTTCGGAACCATTTTCCGAGCCTCCAAATCCGTAAAATTAGATTTACCATCCCGAAATAAGACTAGTTCTCGCGTTTTCAGCTAGCAGCCCAAATGCAGAACAGCAATCCTGAACTGGTGGAACAACTTCGACAACAGTTTGAAGGCCACGGTCCTAGTGAGTTTCCCTCTCCTTTTCTCTCCATTTTCGCCACTTTCAGACCAGGAAGACGGCCAAAATCCCCCTCAGAATCCTCCTCCTCAATAAGTTCTCTCTCCCTCTCCCGTCCGCCCCTCTCCAACCCCTGAGCTCTCTACTTTGTGATCCTTGTTAGAAATATCCCCCCTCTCCCTCCATTTTGTTTTACTTATTGTCACCTGGAAAGCTTTTCACCCCGCGGTTCCCGCCACGATCCCCCATTGCCTTGTTAATTCCGAAACCCTTGTTTTTTCCGACGTTAAAAAGGTTTTATAAAAATCAGAATAAGAATAAGAATAAATTATCCGAATGTGTTTTATTCTACACCAGTTTAAAATATATATTTTGCACAAAAGAATCCTTTAAAAAGAGGAGGATTAGACTAATGCGGCCGGAACTTCGAGCTCATCGAGCCGTGTCCCGCTTGAGGGGTAGCAGCTCTTCTTTTTCCTCTCCCAGACGTTTCTGCTGCTCTTCAGAGTCCGCATATTGGAATGTAGTGTCTTCTTGAAATGTCCTGACATAGGGAGCGTGGTGGGACTGGTAATCTGGAAAAGGACGAGCTAGTCTTGGGATTTTATTGGTTGCTCAAGTAGAACTAGGAAGGAAACCGAATAAGGACTCTTAGAATTATCAACAAGGTCAATTCTAAATTTATGGGTCCTACGTGGAGCTGGCCACTCCGTTGGTCTCCCTAGACCGTCCTAGACAGTTCTAAGAGCCTGCGAAGGCCTTCCCAACCCATTTTCCCGTAAAATAAGTATTAGTGGAGCAGACCAATGCAGACCAACTATTAGTGGAGCAGACCAATGTAGGAACGCCTGCCAACATTCCCTGGCCCAGTATTTCATTCCAAAAGAGTTCTAGACTCTTCTCTGTGTCCATTTCTCAACAAAATAAGCCGGAAAGGGATTCTATACCATCTGCAGATTGTCAAGAATTGCTTTTCGCTGTTTTTGCGGGTTTGGAGAGCAATAAATCTTCCGTAGTGCCCGGGGCGACGAGCCATTTCAGCCATATTTTTCTTTTAGAGTGAAAAAGGACCGCAGAAAGTCAACGCGTGGTTAGTTTTTGTCAATATAAAGTTGTCTATGCGATTTAAATGGGCGATGCCTGGTCATGAGACAATTATGGTGGGGTTCAGTCAAAAAGCCCACGAAATCCTGGATTTTGGAAAACAAAAAACGGCCCGGAGCCGGAAGTACTGTGGCCAAATCTTCGGAAAACAGTCTAAAATAAACTGACGTCTTTTTTTCTCCCATTTGGCTCTGGTGTCCACCGGATGATCGTAGAAGCACAGCGGCATCAGGCCAATCAACGATCCCAGCAACATTCCGAGGGCTTTTGCCGCCCGTTGAACATATCCAACTTCGGGATTATGTAGCTGTTCCGCTGACAGCACCGGCCGTCGAATATTCATCTTATCCAAGACTTTTTCAAAATGCAGAGCAAAATTCAACAGGCCCACATTGGCCACGACGTTGGCCAAGCCGGCACCCGTCATTATTGTCAGCCCGGCATTGTCACCCAAGAAATGTCTGAATATTTCGAATTAGCGGAGTATAAAAGGCCGGGTTACTGTAGATATTCTGATAAGAAGATGAGATTGACCGAGTGGATGACGCCGACGAAGAAATGGGACACGAAGTAGACATACCACAGGGAGAGTAGGTCGTCATGGTGGACTTCTGCCTGGCCGAGGCGCTTATGCTCATTGTATTGATCAGCCACTGAAATAGAAACACAATGAAAATAATAATTTTTACATAAAAATACGGTATTTGAGACGATCCTGACGTTGCTTCAGGCATAAAAAACTATAAAAGAGTACGTACTGATTTTCCTCAGCGCGTCAAAGACGAGCTTCTTCTCGGCATGATCCAATGCCTCGGCCACTAGACGACCCTCTTTATTATCTCGTATTCCATAGGGCAGAACAGCTTTGTTCAAAATTTTATGGGAGCTTCTACCCTCGGGAGTGGGTAGAATCCCTCCTCCGCCGGTGGTTGTTGTAGCCGGCCGCCGCCGGAGCTGACACAACGGCAGCTTGGAAAGAAGACCTCTAGAACGTGTCAGAGGTTATAGAGAAGTGGGGGTGAACCGACTTTAGTGGCGAAATTGTGAAAGAATGGCCGGAAAATGACAATTTTTGACTGATCTTTTTCCTAGGTTACAACTTACAAGGTAACCCTTCTTCTTCTCTACTAACTACATTCCGTCCGGAAATTACAGGGGCACTCAAAGATCGCTTCTAGTGGGCAGGTTCTTCAAATCTACGCTAGGCATCCATGATTTATCAGCAGAAGTAAAAAAATTGCTTCTAGTGGACTTAGGAAATCACTTCGAGTAGGCCGAATCCTCTTCCTATCCACCGCACAGGGTTCTTCCTGAATTATGAGAACAAAAACCATTCGGAACAACATAACAAAGCCGTCCATCAGGAATCAATCCCTCTCCTCGGCCAGCTCTTTTTTGCAGGTAAGGAGTCAGGCGGCACTCCTCTTTTATTGTTCGCAGCTGCTCCGGCAAGAACTCAAAAGCCTCAATGTTGCGAATTCCTCCTTTCTTCTTTTCTTCTCTCCCCCTACAGTAACCCATTTCTAGGATGTCCTCCCCCAAGCTGATCTTCCTCTGCCTTTTGCTCTGCTCCGCGGCCTGGTCTCTCTCTCTTCCCCAGAGAGCCTGTACCAGAGGGTGTCGGCTTATATTGCTCCATGAAATCGGCAAAATTTGCCCAAAGTATGTTCAAAAAGTATAAGAAAAAATCAAGGTTTAGGTACTGCTCAGATGATTGGAGCAGAGAAGTGGAGCCGTATGAAGAGGAGCCGTATTTCCGTAGACTTCGGTACATCCCAGTCCACCTACTGATATGCAAAGACCCTTATATGGCCTGTTCTTGTTGTCCTTGGTACTCGGTAGATGATTGAAACATCGTGTCAGTGAAGACGCATTTCTGATTTTCCAACTTCAGGGAAACTGCTGCCAACTGAAATGCAAAGACGCTTTTATCGCCTGTTTATGTTGTCCTTGAAAGGGATAAAATGCTTCTATAGTATATTTCCCTATGATCTACAGATCCATATAAGAATAAAAGAAAAGCAAGGATTTATTCAAGTGTACTGTGAAATATGGGCGGCAGGCCGCTTCTGGCCCTCCAATCCTAACAACAGAATGTCTCCAAAACCCCATCTCTGCATCCATAGTTACAGCACTGCTCTGGGATTGAAACTCTAAATGAGAACAATAGTCAGCTTTAAAACTGAATATCTTCTACCTCTTCTTTGTGACTGGATCTTCTTCTGGCCCGAGGGGAACGAGCTTGGAAATTACCCGTCACAAAGGTTCATAAGTTTCCTGGTCAGCTGAAATCCGCAGAGCCTTTCATTCATTTGCGGCATAGCGGAAAGTTCTGCCCTCATTTTTCTAGAGGATTTACTGGAAAAACCCTGATCGATACGAAACTAATTCGAATTTTTATTCAATGCGACAGCCAAAGTCCGTCTAGCCTGATTTGTGGCAGCGCTGGCAGGCACTGGCCAGAATCTCAGGATTGCAACCTCTCATGCAGCAGACTTCGGTCAGGTTGATATCATCAAGTGACATTCTTGCTAGAGGATCGACCGGGCAGTTACTGAATTCAGTTTTATACTTCAAAGTATAGGAATAGTTACGTCTCGGAGCAGATTTTCTGAAGAACTGTGAACAATCGATGCCCGCACAACCTGATTTTGCCGGTTTGGGGCATAGTCCAGGCGGTGGAGCAGAGCAAAAGGCAGAGGAAGATCAGCTTGGGCGAGGACATCCTAGAAATGGGTTACTGTAGAAAGGAGAATTTTCGCAAGATTAAAGAGAAAAATGTCTTATTTCCTGAGCAGAAAGGAACATTTAACGAGAATAACCGCCTGACTCCTGGCTGTAATAAGAGCTATAGTGTGATCCATGATGGATAGCTTTGTTATTGTCTGTCCCAAAAGTTCCTTTTCCTCTTTTCTCTAACCTCCTTCGGTTTAATTTCCGGGTCTATCAGCCATGATATCAAAAAGCCACGGGGTCTGCTGGTTGGAATGTGGCTCAGGGAAGGAGCCGTAATTCCTCATGGTGTCGTTAAACTGGGCCATTTCTCATACTTTTTCAGCCTGGGAGACCATGCGATCTAACTGCTTTACACCGTTTGTGGGCTAGGTTTTACTTGAGGTCCGGACCAGCCAGATCATTTCAGTCCGGATGGGGCTGAGACGAGGCGCTCCTGGACGCTCCTTGACTGAGCTTTCCTCAGTCCTCTACCAGTCTCTGGGGAACTCTTTCAGCCTATTTTTCATAGTAGATATGGTTTACGGTAGCTCTTTAGCCAAAAAATTCCACTTGGAACCCTTCCAGAGGCTTCCCAAATCCCTATGAAGGGCTGTCCAGCATGTAGATCCTTCCACTTTTACAGCGTATTTTTGTTTGGATTTCTGTACTTATTCCGGAGCCATCTCCTTCCCTTTTCCTCGATCTAATCAAAAAATAGTCAATTTAGCTCCCCCTGGCCGCCATGAAGTCCCTGGTGGTCTTCCTCCTCCTGATCGTCTGCGCCTCGGCCTTTTTTGCCGACGGCCGCCCTCAGAAACTATGTGGCCGGCTAGTTGAGCGAGGTCTGCTCCGCTTCTGCAAAGGGTAGACTTCTTATTTCACCAGACCCTAATAAGAGGAATTTTAGCTGCGCCTCCATCCCGGAGAGACACCTTGAAACCATGAAGGTTAGCTGCTGTACAAGGAATTGCTCCATTGAAGATTTTCTCCCATTCTGCTGCTACCATTAGATTAAAATAGGGGCGATTATTCTATTCTAGATGGGAAATAAAGCTTTCTTAATATATTAGCCGTTTTCCTTGGCTTAGGCCGCCACTCGCTCTGTCTAGAAGTGGCCCCCGTCACCCGGCTGGAGATTATCCTGATCGTCATTTGTGGTATTCCTGTTAATTTCTACCCACTAATCTATTAAATTCCAGTTCTAGAGGTCGTGTTCCTCCTCGTCCAGGTCGTCTTGATTACCATCCAAGCGGCGAAAATCCACAAAATGGTGAAAAGATTTGAAGACGAGAAGACGGCCATCCTGGAGCGGCAGAAGAACGGAACCCGGGTGGTTGTGCCCCTTCTCCGGCAGAGAAAACAGATAGATTGATATCGAGAGGAAAAAAGACACAAATAAATGAGTATTCAGCTTTATTTTATTGGTGATTGTTGGAAGAGGAGGAGGGAAGGAAGCCGGCCTCGCGCTTGCCGTAGTACCCATAGTAAGGAGAGTCGTATCCGTATCCATAGGAGCCGTAGTAAGAAGAATAGGGATAGCCGTATCCATAGCCGTACCACTGAAATGAGTGCTCTCGCCTGACTGGGCCGACCCTACCTGAGCCTCGGCCACCAGGGCACAGAAGGCGAACAGAGCCAGGAGGAGGAGAGCAGAGGGGGAGGCCATCGGGGGAGGAGGATACTTCTTGCTCCCAGCTGGGGGCATTTATACTCCGGGGAGGAAGTTTGCTCAGGCTGACGTGGGAATAAACTGGATGACGGGAGAGGGAGAAAAAATGAAGGAGAGACGATTTTTGATGGGTTGGAGAGGGACAGGTAAACTCGTCCATTTGCTCGCGGTTCAAAACTGTCAATCGGATCAGAAATAATGACAGAACTGTCTAACTGTGGCTGTCTTTCGGGTACAAATTAGGAAAACAGGTAGTAAAAAGGATTACGGGCTTAAAATGAATTGACCATCTTTCCAAATCCCCTTCCTTCATTTCTCTGCTCTGCCCGGTCGGGAGATGGACACCAAGGCCGGTGGGCAATTCCCAGTCGTCTTCCCCCTACTTTTCCCATTTCCAGCCACAAAACTGTTCCAAGAGCCGACGCCGGTGGATCCCATCTTCCCGCTGGTGATCCTGGAGCCGAACTCGACGGTGGACAAGTGGACAGTGGTCCGGGTGTTGGGTCAGGGAGCCTTCGGGGCCGTCTACGAAGTGCGCCGAGGGGAGCCGGGAAAGGCCAGCTACGCGCTGAAGGTGGAGAGCAGCCAGTCGAAGGTGCACGTGCTGAAGATGGAGGTCGTCGTGCTGAATGCCCTGGCCAAGTCACGGGCCGGCCACGCCTGCGAGCTCGTCGACACCGGCAAGAGCCGCGGCTTCTTCTACATTGTCATGACGCTGGTTGGCCGCTCCCTCGGGGTATTTGTCTATTTATTCCGGGTCCCGCAACGAAGAGGTTCAGGCCCTTCGGAAGAGCTACAAGGAGAGCCGGTTCACGGCGGGCTGTGCCATCTCCGTCAGTATGCAGTGCCTCGAAGCCGTCCAGGAGCTGCACAACGTCGGCTACCTGCACCGGGACCTGAAGCCGTATAACTTTGCCGTCGGGCTGGACACTCCCCGGCGGGTGGTGCTCATCGACTTCGGCATGTGTAGAAAGTACGTGGAAGGGGAGAATCTCCACCGGAAGCCGAGGACGAGCGCCGGCTTCCGCGGCACTTTGAGGTGGGGCAGTCTGATCCCCCGAATCCTCCTAGGTATGCCTCCCTCCGGGCCCACGAATGCCTCGAGCTGAGCCGGAAAGACGACCTCGAGTCGTGGATCTACCAGACGGTCGAGCTGACCTCCGGCTGCCTGCCCTGGTCGTACCTGTCGGACATCCTCGCCGTGGAGGAGATGAAGCGGACTGCCCGCGAGCCGGACCATATGAAGCAGCTCTTCGGCGGCTGTCCCAAGGAGTACATGTACCTGCTGATGTGCGTCGACAAGCTCAACTACTACGAGGATCCCAAGTACAGTATCCTCCGGGGACTGCTGCGGGACGCGCTCACGGCCAACAAACTACAGGAATACCCGTACGACTGGGAGAAGGACGGCGCCGACTCCAAGCAGGAAGGCTAGCCGGGAGACGGCGAAGAAAATTAACCCGTCTCCAAATTAGAATAAAGCAATAATGTACAGTATCTTGTTGTTTTATTTTCTTCCACACGGTCACCAAAAAACGGATAAAAACACTTCCTGCCGACTGCAGTTATTTTGATCCCCGCGCATTGACACATTTGAACTGGGAGCAAGTAACGAAGTTTACCCGTCTCGCTGGCAATCAGAAACCGTCTCCCTTGCACTTTACCTCCTCTTTTTTTCGCCTCTCGTCAACTGCCATCATCCAGTTTACTCTCCTGCCACGCTGGGTAAACTTCTACCGGCTATAAAAGAGCCTCTACCCTCCCTGTACCCATCCTCCCCGATGGCCTCCCCCTCTGCTCTCCTCCTCCTGGCTCTGTTCGCCTTCTGTGCCCTGGTGGCCGAGGCTCAGGTAGGGTCGGCCCAGTCAGGCGAGAGCACTCATTTCAGTGGTACGGCTATGGATACGGCTATCCCTATTCTTCTTACTACGGCTCCTATGGATACGGTGGATACGGTGGCTACCCCTATTATGGATACTATGGAAAGCGCGAGGCCGGATTCCTTCCCCAGACCAATAATAACCAATAAATATATCAACCTCAGATTATTGTACTTTAGTCCTCTCTCCCATTTCTTCAACGTCAGTAAGGATGGCATTTAAAGCGAATGTTCAATGTTTTCTTTTCAACTCTTACGTAAATGGGGAGTCTGATGTCCGACACACCGAGGTTATCAGTTGCTGTCGCAGCACTACTTATAGACGATAAGAGATGGCAAACCTCTCCCATCGGTTGCGATCGTTACCTTTATTTTTGGCGCGGATCGGCCCTCGGTAGACCGATTCCCTGCACCCATAAAGTCTCGGCAGTAGGATCATCTTTATTCAAAACTGTTACAAGACTGTGTTGCCTTTATACCTTTGTCTTGCCGATACTTTGCGGGCGTAGGGGATCGGCCTATTGAGTACCGAGCCGGCATGGCGCGGCCCTAGACGGCATACGTCGTTTCCTCTATGACATCATGAGGAACAATAACACCATAAAAGTAACACTACTTCTATTCTTTCCATTATCTCCTGTTTATTTTCCCTCTTAACAATAATAGTATCCTATGATCCTACCCTCCTTATCAGTTCACCCGATGCACCCTCAGCAGCTGCACAATTACCTCTTCCCTCTTCCCATATTCTCCCAAATTTACAGTATGAAATTCCTTGTAATCACCCTGGGCTGTCTGCTACTCATAGCCTCGACAATTGATTGCAAGAAAGTGAAAAATGAGAAGCCAACCAAGGGAAAAGAAGTCAGAAGGGAGAAACGGGAAGCCGAAGTAAAGAAGCCAAAGGAAATTGTCAAGGAGATCATCGTGGAGAAAATCGTCCAGTCGCCTCGCCACGAGCCGCATCAGCACGTCCAAGAGGAGGACAACCAGCAGCACTTTCATTCTGCTCCACAGCACGACGAAGTTTTCCCATTAAAAAATTTATTGTATGGATTATTTAGGGAGTCCAAGAGCATTTTGTTGAGCACGTGGTTCGGCCGAAGATCGTCAAACCGAAGACTTTGAGAGTGCTCACTGCCTATGAACAATGCAAGGCGGAATGCAGGAAGCAGCGGGACAGTGTCCACGCTCACGATGTAAGAAAACGGGAAATACCGTATAACTAGGATTATGAGTCAAAAATTAGCTGAATAGTGTACCTTCTGGGAGGTGCCCGCCAAAATTCTAGCGCCTTGGAATCCCTGGAGGTCGTTCTACTCCAGAAAAACAGCGTTTGGAGGCCATCAGACCCGTGACATTCCACAATAATGACCTCCTGATGGTCTCCAAACGATGCTTTTCCCATTTGGAAAAAGATCTACACTGGTAGAAGCTCGCATTCCGCGATAGAGGCCCTTTTGGGCAATTCGAACGCGCCAAGCCGAAAATTTTGAAGAATAAGGGAATTTGTTGGATTACGGTATAAATATTCAAATTGGGAGGTGTAAAAGGCTGTGGAGAATGTCTTCCGATCCCTATTTGCCTAACCTTTTTGATTTCAGTACGTCCAACACCTTCGTGACGAGCTGATCGCTGCCGAAGCGGCTCTAGACGAACAAAAACGACTAGCCGAACATGACGCTGAATCAGCTCACGAGCCCGAAATCGCCCACTGAGTACATCTCTTTACATTTAATTACAGGCTACAGTATCTTATTTCTAATAAATAATACCATAATTACTGTCTTGAGAACCATTTATCGCCGCGTTACCCCCTCTGGGATCGTCCCTGACTTGATATCCAAAATCGCACCAATATAATATTTATTTTTGACTTCATTTATTAACATATCTTCTCTTTTCTTAATAGTAAAACACCCATAGAAGTAGGCTGTGACTATATACAACGGGGAACTGGGCAGGAAAAGATCTAGAGCAATCTACCGGTATAGGGGAAGGCTAAACTCGCGGGGGCAATCACTAGACGCATGACTAATAGGGGAAACGGGTCCTGAAGGGAATACAGAGAAACATATATCTATATATATAAATACAATTACAGACGAGCTTCACGGACCAAGTTGTGGAGCATATTGGAGACGTACCAGGCATTGACGCGGTCGAACGTCTGACCGGCCCAATCTTTTTGAAGGATTTTGAAACGGGACTTCGAGAGGAAGAGAGCCTTTCCTGAATATTTTTAAAGTCAAAATAAAGCCGGGAAAAGCTACCTCTTCGTAGATTACGGTCCTCCTCTCCGTGAGCGTCAAGATAGATGGATCCCCAGACGGCACCATAGCGACCACGAATCAGGACAACTACAGCACTGTTCAGGGCCAAATAGATGCCAACTCCGCCTGTACAATTATCGGCATGCTGAAAGCAATAAAATTTAATAAGAATGAGCTATGGTAGAGGAGTAAATGCGCTCTAAATGTGTCAGCATCGAAATAATCGCAAAAGGGCGCGGTTACCACCCATTTTTGGTTTTTACAGTAGCATGTATCAATAACTACATCTTCGCTTACCGGTTTGGAAATAATTCTAGGAAAGAATTGCCTGTGAAGCTATCCAAACGTGACTACCTTATTTTCCTGCTTTTTTCTGTATTTTCTCAGAATAAATTATAAAATAATGTCTGCCATAACTTAAAGTACAGTATTCTCCCCAAAAAAATCGGGAAATAGTGGCTTTTTGACCGTTATAAAGGGCTGAAACTGACCCTATTGATTTCCATACTGTGCATTCTGTCGGATGCATTGTAGATCTTACAGCAGTCATCGAAACAGATCAATTGGCCACAGTTCATACAGATAAACGGCGTTTGGGGTACCTAAAACAGTTATTTTAAAAAGAAGGATGAATATAGACTTACCCGGTCGCAGGTGAGACATTTCTTCTTGAAGAGCTTGGAGAACAATTCATCGTACTGATACGGAGGAGTCAGGAGAGTTACAGTCTTCCAGGTTAGCGGCACGTGATGGAGGATCTGGAAAATCCCAATTTATCGATGGTATATGGGGCCACAGGGTCCAGAAGCCAGAAATTCATGGGACATAAACTTTTCCGGGCCAAACCCCAGACTGGCCCTGCTTCCCAGTCCAAGAATAGGCAAAAAGTCAAAGAAATTCAATTTCTCGCTTGATAATTCGTTCCCCTTTCTCATATTTTTGAATGACTAACTTCTGCCGCGAACATAGCCCCATATATTCATCGTTCTATTTCGTGATTCATCCAACTGTCTCCCTTCCTCGTCATTTGCCGCCTTCCCTCTCCCCGATTACTCATCTCTCATCGTTGAGAGACCACGAGTCTTTCTGTACATTGGTCTTCCTGCTTCCTCCCTGTACTATAAGACTTTCTAGACTATTTGCTCCCCCAGCTGCCTAGGCTCCCGGGGGAGCCAGGAGGGACTCTATTGACTCAGCCAGGTCATGTTTCCCGAAATTCATTTGGTGCCACCCGGCGTAACCGTTCTCTGTCTATCTTTATCCCTCTTGTTTCACAAGCTCGCATCATCTCTTTTTTGACCTTGTCGACATTTTTGTCCGATCTGTTTGTATTCAGCTGATTCACTTCCCTCTCTCCTCTCACAAAAATGGAGCTTTCCTCGAGAGAGAGGCCATGTACCCGGAGTCAATACGTTTGCTTTGCATATATTTGACCATTAGGCATGCGAGAGGTAGGGGAGAAGAATGGGAGAGAGAGAGACCTAGCGAAGCAGGGAAGGAATTTCAACGGAAGGACCTTACGAAATAAGGAAACCCCTGTTGAAATCTCCCGAGCAGAGAAGCCAGCTTCTTTTCCCTTTTTCTTTCCTGTCAAGTTCTACCCCAGGAAAGTGCACTTACTGCCTTTGGAACCCCTTTTCAACAGAAAATAAAAGTTTGCATAGCGCAATATGTTGAAAGCCTCCCTCCCTCCTTCCGGTATCAGCTGGCCCTGTGACCAGCTCGGAGCTGGTAGCTCCCGCCCCGAGTTAACAATTTTCGCCTATGCGACCTAACTTTTTTACAGTAATTTACCGCTCCATTAACTTCTTTCCTCGAAGAAAACTCTTTCAAACTTGGGAGGAATCCTTTTAACAAGAGAGTAGGACGTTCGGAGGCCCGTATGCTCCAAAACCTTCTACTTGGCCCTCAATAGTCCCCCGCACCCGTAAAGCCTCGGCAGCAGACTCATCTTTATTCAAAACAATTAGAAAATTCTGTTGGATGACTTTGTCTTGCCGAGACTTTACGGGAGCAGGGGATCGGACTATCGGGAAACAACTCCCAAAGCTCTCAACGCTCCATAACAATTGCCAGTATATTTACTTTCTGCTCTCTACCGTTTGCCTAGTTCCGAACTTGTGGGCAAGTGTTCGAAATCCCTGGCTGCCAAAGTTCACTTCTTCAATAGAGAACCGTTTTCTAAAGATCTTCACCTGTTTCTCCTCTTAAAATTTTGAGTTTTTGCCTTTAAAATCTCTACAAACTGGGGAAAACGGTGAAGCGTCCCTCTATTCAGGAAGCGCCTTTTTCCTGAAAGAACCCGGCCCAAATTCTTTGCCTCGCGGTTCCCAGATCCCTTGTGCATACGATTTCTATTGTATTACCGGGAAGCACTCTTCTCTTCGAAGGGAGAGAGGTTCTCCTGACCGTACCCAGTCCATTTCTGCCCCTTTCCCCTAGTAGCTGAGCAAGGAGATGACGCCTTGAGCCAGGTCTATGACTACCAGCCGAGTGATAAGCTCTTCTGCATCATTTGCTTCCATTTCCGCTTTTTGTCCTATTCCTTCCTTCCTGTTCTTTTCTTTCTCCTCGTCTTTGAACTGTTTCAAACAGTCAAATCAATATGTTTTCAGCTTGGGAAGAAGCGAGGGGCATGATAAAAAGCAGCCAGTCTCGAGACAGCTACACACTTTTCCCAGCTGGGGTGAGTTTAGAGCTTTCCAGGACGGTACAAAGTTAAAATTACCCGTTAAATTTTAATACCAATCGATAGATCTCTTCCCATCCTACATTTTGGTCTTTAGAAGAAAAGAATCGGGCCGTCTAATGCCGAGATACCCCCTCCCCCTTTTCTTTTCGTTCCTCCCTAGAAAATAGCTGGAAAAGAGCCAATTCTTAGCCAGAGAACGGCGAGAACTGTCACATGCGCTGCTTTCGAAATGCTTTTCTCCCCTCGACGACGATACACGCGGCAGCGGCCGGGAGAGAGGACAAAACACACAAATAGTAAAACATCGTCCTTCCGTGCCTCCCAGCCGCTCTTTCGACTCTTAACCCTTGTGAGAGAAAAAAGTTGAGTCAAGTCTGATTCCACGACAAAAAAGAGTGGGCCGGCTGAGTCGTCTCCTCTTCTTGCATAAGCTTATTTGTCAGTCGAATCGATGTGACAACGAGACGACTCCGCCTATCACAATATTTGACCGCATGGGCTTTGCCTTGAGGCGAGGCGAGACATTGTTGACTTCTTTCTTTTATGAAAATCGATCGATTAACGCATAAACAGAGCCACTTCTTTATCTTTTTAAACGCTAAATAGGCTCCCTTATTGTCGAAATCACTGTCAACCATTATTCTCAATCCTCGGGTCTAACACGTGGCCAAGTACGGCCGCCTCACGCGTTTAGAGTCCAGTGGGGGATTCCCTGATTCTTAGATCAAATATTTTGAGATTTCCTGGTCTAATTGAGGAATAAAAGCCTCTGGTATATTTTGGGCGCGTCTATTCCTACTCCACCACTGTTTGATAATGAAAATTCCCTCATTTGGCCCGGGTTCTCTTGTCATCCTGACTCTAACCCTTTTCCTGGAGGCTCGGTAAACGATAATCCAATCTCCTGCCCCCGTAAAGTCTCGGCAAGACAAAGGTATAAAGGTGGCACAGTCTTGAATAAAGAAGATCCCACTGCCGAGATTTTACGGGTGCAGGAGTTTGAACTTTCGAGGGCCAAGCCTTCCTCGTCTTTAGCCTCTTTCTATCGAATTTTACTTCATGAAAAAACTCTACTTTTTGATTCAAATTTGTCAGAATAGAGTGCCCTTTATTAAGCGTATCCTCTTACATTCCTATTCGCCTATTGTTTATTTGCACAAGCCCCTGAATAGAAAACGAGCGTGTGATCAGTCTCCCCCCGTCATGCTTCGCCTTTTTGCTCTTTCGGCCGCAAAGATAGCTCCCGTAAATGGCAACCCAACAACAATCAGCTGATCAGAATCAGAACTTTTTCTCTAGTTTAACTGTTCTAGTATTCGAGTACATCTTCAATAACTTCGGAAAGAATGGGAGCGTTTGGAACAATGCAATTGGAGGAGGCCCCGAGGGCGCATACTCCCACCCGGTTTGTCCATATTATTTGTTTTGACTAAAAAATGAGTTTTAGAATGCCCCAGAGGGGAAGTCACCCCATTGCGGCCGGCTATTCACCGATGGTGCCGACTCAAAACACTCCAATCATGAGTACAGCCGGTTATACTCCGGCTCCCGGAGCAGGAAGGCGGCAAAATGACTATTCGGCAGGACCTATCGCTATGAAGAGGCCGATGGAGCTGGATATGCCCAAACCGTATCATCACCCGACTACAGTATCCAACGGTAGGTTTATAAAAGCGGAAAGAGTCCATAGGGGGCAAAAAACCGCGCATCCCTGGTGTCAACCGGATTAATTCGAATTTCCCCACTTGTACGGTCTCGGCAGCAAGAATCTCTATCACCAGAGCTTGACATACTTCAGCTGCTGAAGTCATACAGGTGCGGGAACTCGCCCTGAACATTGGGTAGGGAAATTTCGGCTTCCCAGACAGTACAGACCAGGAATTTCGATAAAATGAGTCGAGAACGTCCCGAACAGTTTCGGGGGCTTGCACTTGGCCTATTCAACTGTGTACCACGTTTAATCCTCAACCCCGAATCGATATTCTAATCAAAATCTGATTCCAATAGCGCGCATCAGCGACTACCCCCTTTTCCATCTATAGGTGGCGATAACGTGTGTGGGCAAATATTTGATCATTTCACATGCAAAGTGGGAAGGAGAGACACCGAAAAATGTTACAATTTCCAGCTGATACGTCTGAAACAAGGAGGAAATATGATAAACTGACGGATGTAGTCTCAACAAGTGGCGATACCGTGGAATTCGCTCGGAATTTTAACGACTACCTCAATGAACGCATTCCGTATGGGATTACTATTGGAATATTGACAGTTCTATGTCTTATTGCCTTTATTGTTACACTTGTTGGTAAGTGGATTTTAGAGAACAAAAAATATTGTAAGAAGAGGGATTTTTGGGCGAGATATGAGTAATTAGAAAGTCAGATTATGGTCAAAATGGACGCGCGCACCAAATCCGCTTTGGGGCGCGGTTCCATAGGGTTACTGTAATTAAAATTAGTATGGCTTAAGCAGCTTTTTCTGCTCTTTCGAATAATATTACTCACAACACTTATAACAGTACCTACAACAAAATGCTCCTAGAAGATATAGTTCCCATCTGCCGTCTTTCAGGCGCCCTAAACATCCCCTTCTGTCAAGCCCAGCCGATGATCCCCATCTGGCTGATGGTAGCCGGTATCTTATTCATCATCTCAGCCAGTATTCGCATCGTCCGCCACATTCCGGACCCCTCTCCCAGAAGACAGTCCACAGCTGCGCGTAAGTCCCGCATCTCTACGAATCTCTGTATAACCGGAGTGGAGATCCTATTCCTCGGGATAAATCTCATCTGGCTCATTTGTGGTAAGGAAATATACTTTTAAAAAGAGGAAAATAACAATTTTAGGCTGCGTCTGGGTCTACGGAGCCCGTCAATATGTCCACTTTAGGGACCAAATCTTTGAGGAGCACTTCTGCGACAGGGGAATCTATTGGACGGCATTTGCTACCGTCACCGGATACATTGTAAGCTATTTAATTAGAAAAAGAAAAGAAAAGGAATATTCAGATCTTCGTCTGTCTACTTATCCTCATGTTAATTTGTTTGCTCTTTGTTGGGTCCTACAAAGAATCACAGTCCGAGAGCTCGGATCGCTAGTTACGACAAAACCGACAAGCATTGGTTATTTCTGCTATTTTTTCTCGCTGATGAACGAATTATAATAAAGTAACGGGTATTTTAATCCATTTTCCAAGGATCTTATATAGAATTATGGAGTTTTAGAGGCCTCTTGAAAGATTTTTGACCATTTCCAGGGTACCAGTCAAAAATGGGTAAGGCGGCCTTCTATTGAGCTTCTGTTTGACTTCCTGGGGCTTTTCCCAGTATTATCACTTTGTCAACAGGGTATAACGGCTGTCTATTAATAGGAAAACAGTTGGATAGGAAGAGAATGGGCCAGAAATTGACCCGGCGGGGAGAAGAAGCGCCCATTACCTAATGGTACACCATGGCGGGCGGGTTGTGGTCAAAAAGACTCAGATTGATTTCCAATAACCTTTAACACTTTTAGGGCTTACTGCCCCTTTCCTTGGAAATTCGAGAGCCCAAATAATTATAAAACTACTCACCGAGGTTGGCGGCGAGATACAGCTGTTCAACTCCATGGCGAACCACTTGATCCAATGTTTCACAGCTTCATCGCACTCCGAAAAGTCTAAATTCTCATGAGAAGATATTCTTCTGGGTACCAACCATCAATATACGTGTGGATATCCTTTCTATCCGCCACTAATCCCGTAGCGAAGACGAATTCCTGACAGAATTCATCTAACGAGCGGAGATTCTCCCTCAAGGTGTCGAAGACTTCCAAGGGGGAGCCAATCTAGAATTCGACTTATTCAAAAAAGCGAAAAATAACTAACAGAGCCATCATCATGGGTTAGACTATTCTGCAGTCCTACCAGCATGTGCCGGGAGGAATTGTACCAGTCACAGACGTGCTTGAAAAGCCAGGCGGGGTTCTACAACGAATACTTGGAAATGGGGCTAAAATGACCCTACATCATAGAAAATAGGCTCATAGCCGAAGGAAAACCACTCCCCGTTGACCAAGACATTATTCAGAGTGGGGGTGACACGGTGGAGAAGCACAATGGAGGCTTTGATTCCGCCGCTTTGGACAATCCGCTTGGCTAGGGCTGTGATCAGGGCTGATAGAAGGAAGAGATCAATTACTGTATCAAAAAGAGTCTCACTTAATTTATCATGATGTGTTAGCTTGTTATTCTCCAGAATAAAACCGGTGAGTCGGATAAATAACAGACGGAGGTCCAGCAAAAGAAGAGGCACCTGAATTTCTATTGTAGTTATCAAGAAGATAAATTGACTGACATCAGAGCGGCTTTTCAGCAAGGCTTCAATTTTCTTGTCCTTCTGCAGCGATAGGATGGTACCCGTCTTCTTGGCCAGGGTTCTCTCCGCTTCCCTAGCAATTTCTTCCAACCGAGCGGTATCCATGGTCATGTGAAGCAGTTCTTCCATGGAGCCGGAAGGTGGCGGTGGAGGAAGGGGCAGAGCCGACTCGGATATGGAGCGCTGGAGACAATAAAATTAAAAGGGATTTGGGACTGGCTTACGGTAAGTTCTGCTCGTTCCGGGACGAAGAGATCCCGAAGGGCGGAGAGGCAGATGTCGACATTTCGGCTAGTGGTACGGGAGACGGCAGCAGGGATCAGTTGGACTGGAAATTGGCTTTTTCTTCAATAAGTACGGGATTTTGGGCTTGGTCTTACTATAGAAATCACAAAACTTTAGCTGGGTTCAAATTTTTAGGGGCCTACTCCCGATTAGGAGATTCAAATTGATCGAATAGGAAGCTGAAGTCTCTCAGATTTCATGGATAATTTATCCTCATTATCTCTAGGAGTGAGCTGAGTAGATTCATCATAGAGACAACGCGTCTGCCGTAGCGGTTCATGCCCAGCCCCGCGGCTGCCGAGATTTTACGGGTGCAGCGGCACCAGTGGCACTGGGGGGAAAGGGACAATGATCTTCCCATTTTCTCCCATTTCGCTCACCTATCGGTAGCGTCCAACCATTTTTCCTCCTCTCCGGGACTCCCAACTCCTTGTAGATGATGTTCCTCTCCACCGCCGCCCGCAAAATGGCTACCAAATTCGTCTGACAGTCATATTTTGACCTCAGAGTCAAATTAACGGGCGACATCTTCTCCATCCAGTTGTCCGTCTGCTCCGTGTAGTGATTATGCCAGTTGGTGTTCTCCACCGGGTCTTGGAACGTCTTCTCCCAGCCCAAAACACATCTCTTGATCTCTTCGAAAGCCCTGGTTGGTTCATCTTCCACCTCCCCGATATCCGAGGTTCCAAAGTCTGCGTCAATTTTCAGCGGGATTATGGTATCAATGGCCGTTCGACAGAGTGGACAGGAGAGGAGGAAGCCCCTATTCGGGTCTTGTCTCAAAGCGTCGAGCTAAATTAATCGATATAGTCCTTTAAACTTATCAAAAATAGCAAACCTGGGATTGTTGGAACATTTGAAAGCACTCCAAATGGGCGGTATGACCACAAGTTTGAATTTCAGCAGTGATCGCGGGGCCTTGGACCTGGTCTCCGTAGATTCCCATATTCATCTGAAATTTTTCAACTTATAATTTTAAAAAAGGGGTATAGTAAGTCTTGGGTCCCGTTTGGGAAAGGTTTCAACATGAAAATATGGAGAGAACGCCCCGCCCAATTTCCGGCGCACCCGTTTTTGGGCGTAGACGGGAGTGTCGGATGTTTGTGTTCGTATCTCGGTTATTTATTGGTCAATTTCAAAAATTCAAAGACCTATTTGGAGAGCACGTCAGGACGATTCTAATGAGCCCAGTCGCAGATCATGCACCCCCCCCCCCCCCCAAAAAAAAATCTGTAACCCCACAAACTTTGACTGAGAATAGCTATGTAACACGGTGTGCCCGAACCTTGATAATGTCCTTCTCCTCGATGATATTCCAAAATCTCTTCTGTTGCGGATAGGTGATTTCTTGCTCGATTGCTTGCATCAGCGTTGGCGGGTCCCATCCTTGATGAACACGTAAATCGGGTAGATTATTGGAGACGAGAACAGCCATCATTCCCAGAGGGTTCTGTAGAGTGGAAGGAACGTCAATGTCTCCACAAATTGGGCACTCGTACCGGGAGACTTCGCGCTAAATTTGAAATTTCTTCAAAATATTGGATAATCTCTTACACTGGTAATGTCCATTGCGTTGACTTCATCCCTCGAGAGTCCCTCATTTTCTCGATGTTTTTCCATCAATTTTGCTCCTTTTTGGCGTTGTTTCTCCAAAATTGCTTCCCTTTTCCTCTTCATGGCCAATTTCCGCTCGCATTCCTTGTCCACCTTGCTTTCTTCCTCCTTTTTCATCTCTTTATAACTCCGAAGGTCACATTCCATCGGGAATCTGCACGTATCATCACTGAAATCGTTTTTATACCGTGAAAATCCTTTTAAAACGTTCTAGGCCTTTTCTAGACTCTGTTGGAGAGCCCCTGGGCGCTCTTTTCCATTTTTTCAAAAATTTGCCTCAGTTGGATATGACCTCAGGGGTATTTTTAATCAGGGAACATCAGCTGACACGCATGAAAGAAATCATCGGCAAGGGGGGTCGAGGTGGGGGCAGGACGCGAACCCTGGTTGTTTAGCCGACGCGGCCGGCCATTAACCGACTGCGCCTACTTACTAGGCCTGTAGAATTGTCAGCAAACGGCCCAGATATTCCAGTTCACCGCCAATTATGCGTTCCTCATGTAGACGGCTGCCGAGCACCTTTTCCAACCAATCCAGGACGGCTCCTTTACGGATTGCCAGGGACATAAAGTAACGGTAGATTGATTGGAACAGGGAGATCTCGTATCTGAAAAATTGGACAGGTTAAAATGTTTATCTAGACAAATTTTCTCTTAAAAATGTCATAAATTGCCTAATTTTGGCCGAATTTGCGTCCCAGGACCGCTGGAGCGCGCCTAGAGGAGTTCCATTGACTTTATTCCCCGCCACATCCCCATAATATCAAATTTTTGGGAAGATCGTTATATATTCTGGATCTACACAAAGAGGGCTTCAAAACCATATATAGTAGTCCACAAAAAGACTTGGGTATTATGGTATGGCTAGGAGGATTTTTCCAGCTGAGACTCTATCAGCGCGTCGGAGTCGCTTATACGCCGCTAGGAAGGCTCGATGGGATCCCCTGCACCCGTAAAGTCTCGGCAGTGGGATCATCTTTATTCAGAAGAGTTACAAAACTGTGACGTATTTATACTTTTGTCTTGCCGAGACTTTACGAGTGCAGGGGATCGGACTATCGAGGATCGAGTCACCCCGAAATTTCCAAACTAGAAAAAGAACTCACGGCTCCTCGCTTCCATGCATCTTCACAGTGTACAGTTTATGAAATCTCCCATAGCCTTCGGCCTTCTCGTCCTCGTCATAATATGCACAGTCTTTAGCAGCCAGTGACAACAGATATACCATTAATTGGATGGTATTGTCGCTCAAAAATGGCAGTCCCGCTCGTTTTGTCTAAAATTTCAGATTAAAGCAAAGAAAAGGGCAGAAAATGCACCTCAATGGTTAGAATAGCCAGTTGAGTGAATCTATCGGTAAAGAGAATTTGGAAGATGTCTTGAACCGCCGGGTGGCGAGGTTGATCCGGCGAGTAGAGCCTATAGGGGATCCAAAGGGATGGGGGTCTTGTAGCGCTTGGTAATCTCTCCAAATCACTAGAAAAAGCCATTTTTAGGATTAAAATGAAGTGTTCTTACTATTTTTCAGCCTTCATAAGCGCTTCCTGAGCCCTGCCGGGGAGCGTCGCCCTCATTTGGGCGAAAACTGGGTCGAAATCTGTGTGCCACAGCTAAATTCTCATTTTTTGGAAAGATTAAAAGGATAAACTACCTTAGGTTTTAGGGTATAACCACCCTGAGAGAGACGGTTATCATTTCCCTCATCCGGTTCATGATAATCAGCGACTTCATTGAGAACATCGGTGAAGAACTCGTTCGAACTGTTGCGGGACCCTTTATCCGTGATGCATTGACGAATATGAGAGTACTTCATCTTCCCATTGGCTAATTCATGAACCTGGAAAGAAAATAATGTAGGAGAGGGCTAGATAAGGCCAAACCATTTCCATTCTCATGGCTTCCCTTTCGGTAGCGCCGCAATTGACTCGGATTACTAGTAGTTCAGCTATCAGCCTGGAAATAGGTGATTAAATTTGACAAATCAAATGTAATTTTTTATAGATTTTTGTGCGGGTTACTGTAATTCTTCTTTTGATCTATATCTAGGGAAAAAATAAATACAATTAAGAAGAGGCAAACTTTCCCAGAAGCAATAGGTTTCCAAACGCAAAAGGCTGAAAGTAACCGCGCTCTATGGCAAATTTACCGGGTTTCCAACACGTTCGGCACAGTCAAATAGTATAAAAAGAGAGATAGTTTACTGTAACGCTTTGTTTTGAAGCGCTGGCCCTTGAAATCCCGCAAACCCAAGCGCATCATTCCAAAAGGCGGGATCCCTCGAACTTCGAAAATTACGGGAGTTTGAAAACTCACAGGAAACAGTTCTGTACCATCGGATCGATCCATTCTCCCCGTTTCAGGATCAAGCTCGTCTCTGGATTCCACTTGGTTCCAATTTTGACTTTTTCCCCGTCCAGGAAGAGTCTACTGTAGTCCGCCTGGACAATCTTCTCCTTCTCCTTATGAACCTGGCTCAGGGCGATGCAGATGCTCTTTACCGTCTCGTTTTTCTTAATTTTGATTCTCAAATTTTTGAAGGAAGAAGGACAAACCTTTAGTACTTCGTTGACTTTTCGTAGCTTTTCCTGGATTTCCCTACGGCGGCTCCATTCTTCCGCTTCTTCTGCCCGTTCGATCTCGTTATTATCCTGGCTGGTACTTGGCTCGGCTGCCATTTCTGGCGGCTCAGCTTCTTGGCTACAGTTCATAATAAAGTTCAACAGGGTCTTGATGGATTCTTCTCTCTTCTGTCCGGTGAAATTGCTGAACTTCCTCAATAAGTCCTGGTTTATTCCTTCCTCTTCCAGAGCCAGTCTGACGGCTGCTTCTGCTGCCAGGATATGTCTCTTCTTAATTATTTTAATATTTTAATGCTGGATTAAAATTACCCCAGAACTTTGTCTCTCCGGATCCCTTCCATCAAGGGAATAGTGATCGAAATCGTCCTCTTCTTCCATGGCATCGAGGTCTGGCTCCTTCTCGTCTTCAGAGAGAACTTCAATTTCGAAGAAATCATCCAGATGATAGCTCTTGGCAAGGACGGAAATAAACCACTCCGCTGGAACATTTGCAGCACAGAATCTGAAAAATTTGGAGAAAATTAGGGGTAGAATGGCGTCGCGCCAATTCCTCTGGTTGTAAGCGCGCTCTACTGCTAAATGGCTCAAAAAACTAGTTTACAGTTTTTTTTCTCTATTTTAAGGCTATTATTAAATTGTAAAGGATGAAAATATACCTGATAAGGTCCAAATCCGGTTGATAGAAGGATTGATTAATATGAGGCTGAGCATATAGCATGGACTGGATCCTCAGCTGATGGCCGTTCCTTACCCACATATTGCAGTGGTGTTCCGCTCGGAAAACCTGAACTCTCCAAGTTTTTTTTTCATAAAATAGGGAAAAACGAACGTGTATTCTCAACGGGTGGAGTAAAATCAGCCGGAGAAAGTCTTGATCCTTTCTGAGAGCGAGGACCAGCTTATGGAAGCCGGGAATATCGTGGAAATGGGAAATTGCTATCGAAACATGCCTGGAATATGGTATTCTTCGAGAAAATGGGGTGTAAAAACCTGTGAAGGGGTAGATGGACGGTGAAACTGTAGGCAGGACAGGAGCGGATGTCTCCAGAGGGAAGGAAGGAGTCTTCTTTGGATGTCTTTAGAAGGATCTCCTTTATCCACTTCTGGAAAAAGGATACAGTAGGAAATTGAGCGGGGAATTGAGTCAGGGACGCCTTTTTGGGGTAAGCGCATCCTTTTGCGCTTTTCCACGGCTCGATATGCGATAGTCCGATCCACTGCACCCTTAAAGTCTCGGCAGGTGGATCATCATTATTCAAAACTGTTACGCGCCTTTATAACTACTGGCCCTGTTCTAGTGATAAATTGAAAAAGAAGGGAATTCAAACCTTGAGAGCTCTAATAGCCCCGAAGAAGAACATCTCGGCGGCTTCTCTGTCCTTCTCCGAGAGGATGGCCATGACAAAGTTGAACATAGTGATCGAAAGAGTCTCATATTCCATGGTAAATGTCCTCTGGGCCTGTTCTCCATTATCGTGGATAGCATGGTCACCGCTCACTATCCTCCAGTAGACATTCATTCCTAAATTATTCAAAAAAGTATAAAAAATGGGAAAAAGGGCAAAAACCTTGCATGAGACTAGCCAAATCCAAATAGACCCTAAATGCCGGCGAGCAGACGGTCCTAACAGCCAGCTGTGTGTGCGACATGACATTTTGTATATCCCCCATGACGAACCAATACCCGTGCTGGGAAATAACCTAGAAAATTTGGTTCAAAAAATGGAAGGAAATGGTTCTTACCGCATTCCTGTCGGCAATAATGACTCGGGCAGTAATATTTGAGCGAAAACCTGGTGGAATATCTTGATAGTTTCGAACATAGGTTAGACCGGGATCTGGAAAAGGAGGTTTTAGGGCGAATTAAGAGAAAGGGACTTACGAAGGAAGCATTCACTACGATCGGATGTCTCCCCGAGGAGATAGAGAGCAGAACGGAAAACCATACTCACGAGGTCACATTCATCATTCATCCGGCAGCAGAGAGCAGACGAGGAGAGCATCTGAAATAGTCATTTATTGTCTTCTTTTTGAGATGTTTAGAGCCAATAGTTTGGCTAATTTTTCAGCATACTTGCGCGCCCGGTTGCGCCCCATTTTGGGCATATTTTGGTTTCGGGCGTTTAATCCTATATCTCGGCTACTTCTGAAAATTTAGAGTTATAATTAGGTTCGTTAGAACTACCATGAAGTGTTCTTCAAGTTGATTATTGCATTTTGAAAATTGGCCAACAAATGGCCGAGCTATGACCACAAATGCAAAAGTGGCCTCGAAGGCGTTACGTAACGGTCGCTCGCTGTGGATTCAGTCACGTTTTGGGTCACAGCTCGGTAATTTGAAGGCCAGTTTCCAAAATTCAATAACGAGCTTCGAGAACTCGTCATGGTGGTTTTAGCGACCCTAATTATAACTCTAAATTCCCAGAACTGACGGAGATACAGTGGCAAACATCCGACCAAGCCCAAAATGCGTACAAAATTGGACGTTTTGCCCCTTTTTTTTGTTCGTAATGTCAGTTTTCCCTCAATGTTCCTACCTGAACAGAGACGTGAATAATCCGACTAGCCACACTGCCGACTTCCGTCGTAACCTGGCCAGTATTATGGTCTGCTATCCGTTTACACAAGACTTTCATAATATTGGCGCTAACCGGGTACCATTTGAAGAAACGGAGTGCTACCATGTTCTGAATAGATTTTAATAAATAAAAAAAAGAAAGAAAGAAAGCATACCAAGTAGTCAGGGTCAGAGAGCATGCTCAGGATGAAGTTTATCGCATTTTGGGGGAATTTTAGACGGAATATCCAGAACAGGAACTCGTGCAGCAGAGTGTCACATCTGAAAATTCAGAAAATAGGGATTTTAGGGGGTCAAAGGGGGCCGGACCAGGATTTTCACCTCGAAGGCATCTCTCACCTCATATATTCCTCCGTATCCTTCATTTCATAGTCAAAAGCGTGGATCAGCTTCTTATCCAGTAGGGCAAGCAGATCCCGTTGGAATTCGCTCTTGGTCCTCCAGTCCAAATTGACAATATTGTGATAGAAGAGACTTCTCAGGGCGTTTCTACCCAGCTCCCTCTGTTCTTCTCGTCCTTCATTTGTTTCCTGTTCATTAAAGAGATCTTCACTCGTCTCCTCCGTCAAATATCGGTACAACTCGGGATCGGTCAGTATTCTCGTCATGGTGTTCCGCATTGGACCGCCGAGATTCACGCATTCCTGGAAAACGGGCGTTTTATGAATTCCTGGGTAGCTGAGAATTATATAGAGAGTTTGCGCAGTAAAATAACGTTCACCCGGAGAGATATTTTCGTTACGGGACCTTTTATAGCGCTCCACAACCTCGGAAGCCATTGCGGCGGTCTTTTAGCCGTTTTTGACTTGCTGGGTCAATTTTAATTTTTAAACCGGAGATTTAAAGCTTTTATATGGAATTTAAAGGTCTAAATTGAGTACTAAATATAGGAAATTGTGGTGAATAATAGGAAAATGAATACTCACTTGTAGAAAACTAATAGACGGAGAAATAGCTTTGGTTCGAATACTCAGAAGCTGAGAATATGCCCTGGGTTCCATCTGCTCATAGGCCCGCTCGAACCCTCGAAGTGCCAGAAATATCCTCACAATAATCTTGAGATAAATATACTCGGCCAGAGCAACGGGCGGTTCTATTCGCTTGACTTTCATGGCGTCGGGACCATGACGGGAACAGAATCTGTAGGAAGACGAATCAAAGAGATGGAAGGTTCTTACCCAGAAGCGCTGAGGACATCTTCATTTCCACAGTCGCAGGCTCCTCCCTCGCGGGAAAAGAACCGGGTAAAGTCGTGGTCAAAATGGCCGTTGCTTAGGAAACATTCAGCACACAGGGACATACCTGAAAATCAGGGGTCCAATTCCATACCAAAGATCTTGGTCGGGCGTTTGTGCCTGTATCTCAGTCATTTCCGGCCCAATATTGGAAATTCGAATACCCGCTTGTAGAGCTATTCAAGACGAATCGAACAAATCAAGTTTGAGCTCAGAACCTCCAATAGAAAATTTAGGAGCCCCACGGGGCTACTGATTTTTTCTCTCTGGGCGACTGAGATGTGACTAAGTTCATTAGAATCGTCTTGACGTGCTCTCCAAGGTAGTCTTTGAACTTTCGAAATTGACCAAGAAATAGCCGAGATACGGACACAAACGGCCGTCACACCCGTCTACTCCCAAAAACGAGCGCGCCAGAAATTTGGCGTTTTTCGCAAACATGTTTTCGACACCTTGGACATATCTCACTAGACTAACTAATTTTAGAATAAAAAAATAATAAGGAAAAGCAGAACTTACAAGGTGTCATGGCGCAAGTATTACACCGATAGGCGACGGAATCGTTCTCCCAGATTTCATTACATTTTAGTGAATAATCCAGATCTTTCACTGAAATTTTAAGACATATAAAAAGCTAAATTGAAGAAAAACATACTTTGTTTAATAAACTCTGTATAGGATTCCGTTCCAGTGATTAGAATCCGGCATTTCGTTGCTGTCAGCTCGGAGTCGACTCCTTTTTCCGTTATTAATTCGTCAAGAAATTTATCCAACGCTTCGGCTTCTTTTCTAAACAATAAAATAAATATTAGAATAAATATGTCAATTTTAATACCGTATTCCTTTAAAAATGGTCTGACGCCTCATTTTACTAGCATGCTACAGCTCGCCGAGGCCAACACCTCAAAGGTCTAAAATGACAAAAATGGTCCCGCGGCGACCACATGCCAGTTTTTTATATATACGTTTCTACACATTTTCACATGTTTTTGATGTTTTATTCGGTCTTATCGACCCCAAATTACTATAATGCAAAAGAGAAAACATAAAATAACGCAGATTTGAAGCGTAATGGAATATCAGTGAATTTTTGCTCCGAAATAAGCCAAAAATAACTTTTTCCCATGATATTCTTCCGTTTATAACTTAAAATGCTCCCCATAACAAGACTAATTGATTGCAGTAAAAATGAAAGATCGGATGTCACAGTTTTGAGAAAGAAATTGTCAAAGATTTTGACCGATTTTTCAAAAAATCGACGTTGGATGGAAACGGTTGTAAACAGTGGACAAACAGCGTTTTTTGTATTGAATATTACGGTATTCAACTTTGTAGCATCAAACACTTCTTATCCAGACATACGTTTTCGGAGTTCTTGCGCTTATTCGATGCAGAAATAAATGGAGATTCTACAGCAATTTTGGCACCAAAATCTGTTCGCATTTTGATAGTGAAAATCACAAAAAACTAATTATCTTTGCTGCGCTACATTTGTAGGAACCAAAAAAATTGCTACCAATTCTTTCGAACATGCTGAATCGAATGTAATTTATAGAAAAAGCTGAAAATTTGTGGTTTTCGAATGTTTGATGCTACAAAGTTGTTCTTCCCGTAGAACAAAAATTGCGCGGGTCCCGGCGCGATCACTGTTGCGTTGACCTCTCTTCAGCCGCGGCGAGCTGTGAGCAGCCCCTGGTCACGAGCTTCTTTTCGGGGGACTCGGGCAATTTAGAGTGGATGAGTCAGAGCTGTTTCATAATCAACAAGAGAGGGATGTTTTCTTGGAAATACGCCCAAAATTGACAAGATTCGTGGTAATTTAAACAGAAAAATAGAGATTTCTTTGGGGAGGACGGTTTAATCGGCCCGGTACTCAATAGTCCGATCCCCTGCGCCCGTAAAGTCTCGGCAGGGAGATCATCTTTATTCAAAACTGTTACGCGTCTTTATAACTTTGTTTTGCCGAGATTTTACGGGTACAGGAGATCGGCCTATCGAGAACCGAGCCGTTTCATCCACTCAAAGGCGCTTTTCCCAAGTTTTTGAGATTCCTGGGTCAAATTTTTAGCTTTTTCACCTCGCAAGCAAGCCAACTGACTGAGCTACACGTAGAAAATTAAAATATCGCTTAATTTTTAGAGTTTTCTAAGATAAAAAGCGAAAAAACGGTCTTACACTAGTCGCTGGTCATATTTCCTCTTATTCCTTCTGTTGATGTGTAGAGGAAGCCCGGAACTTCTCAACCGTTCGGCTATATTCTTCCAAAATATTACATTTGTTCTCAGCTCTTCGTTATTCTGGAAAATTTTCTATAAAAGGGAAAATGGCGACTTACTGGTCTCAAATGCTCGTCTTGGTACTGTATAAACTGTTTTGTATATTTCTCTGCTTCTGTGGAAGTGTGTGGTTCGTCTATTTCCATTGGTATATCTATTTTTTTTATTTAATAGTGTAAAAACAATAGGAAAATCTACCTTGTGACTTATCTGCGGGTATTAGAAAAGGATCCCCGGGTCTTGGAGACATCCCTAAAAAGAAATTCGCCATTTTACCACTAGAAAAGATTTAAAAATCAGAGAAAATCAATAGAAAGCAGCAGAAAAAGTGGGATAAACATCATCTGATTGAAGAGAGCACATATGTTCCCCCACTCAAAAAAATTGACTGGAAGTGGGGAAAAGTCGCCATTGCGTCCTTCGGTTTTCGCTTTCACGCAGCGGGGGGAAATCTCCGCCGCGGACGAGAAACCATTTCATCTGCGGAGCAATTCCCCTCTTTCTTTTAAATCTTGCTCATTTTATTTACCTATTTTTCAATGTTAAAATATTTAATTCAGAAAGATGAAACGGAGATCATGGTATCCTCTATATAAGCGGACATTCACTCCGGCGGAGGATAGCAGCTCTCCGATGAAAAGAACAGCTATTAGGAAAGAAGTGGAGCCTAAAGATGGTGGCCAAGAAGGTAAGAACACTCAAATCCAGGAGAGCAGGGGGTTAGAACCCGTAGAACGCCGTCTGGGGATCAAGAACAGCTCTTTGAACTGGGCATAGACGAGTCTGTCGGGCGTTTGTGTCCGTATCTTGGTCATTTCTTGGTCAATTTTGAAAATTCCAAGACCTAGTTGGAGAGCACATCAAGACAATTCTAACGAATCCAGTCATAGCTCTACCGCCCCGACAAAAAATATGTAGCCCCACAAAGTTTGACTGATGATATGTTGGCCTAACCCCTTGTTTTTGTGGGCTCCAGTTTTGTAAAATACTGATTGAAATCCTCGAAATTTAGGCTCCCACAACTATAAAGAAGCGTCTCCGTTAGTCGAACAATTGGAGGAAAATGGCCGTGCTGTCGGAAAAGAAGATGGCTATTATCAGCCGCGACAGGGGCACACTCATGCCTTCCCGTCGGCGGCGGCAGAAGATCAGCTGTCACCGAGCGCCGAAACATCTGACCTGTATAAAGAGCTAAAAAAGTTTTGGAATGACGGCAACCCGGATATTATCAAGCTAGGGAGGGCAAAAATACAGTATGAGGAGAATATCGGCCCGGGGCAGAAGCATATCGAGGTGGGGAGACATTACAGACCAAAAACTTGGGGAGATTTTTCAGAGATTTGTGTGGGAAGTGGTGCGATTGAGACGATTTGATCTGGCTTCTGTTGGCTCGTTTGATAAATTTCTGGCTAATTCTAGCCCCCAAGAGATGATGAAGGCCTTCTTTGAAGGGTCAGCCATCCTGGTGAGTCAGAAACCAGTTGAGGGGCTCGAAGTAAACAAGGCCAATTACAAATTACACCAAAAATAGCCACCAGAAAAATGTTCCTATTCCAAAAAGCGCTGCAAATCCCCTCCCTGTCTCCGGAGTGATTTCCCCTATAAATTGGAAAGATAGGGAGATGAAGGCGTGGGATAACTGCTGCGAAAGCGGCAGCAGCCAAAAAAGGGGAATAATATCAGGAAAGACGGCTTGGAATCCCGTGACTGTATGCAGGAAAGCTGGTGACACCTGTTTAGACTATGGCAAGGGGTGTTTGGAAATGCAGTCACAAGCCATATGACAGCAGAGAAGGCGGAATACCAAAAAGCCCATTGATTTCTAAATACGGCCACCTTTTGGCTGATCCCCTCTATTGGCCCCCATTAGAAGTGCCCAAATTCTCTCCTTGGGGTTTCCGAGTCCGTAAGGACCAGGGCTGGGCGGAATAGCATTTTTTTCCATGGTATATGGAATGGAATAAAAACGCCAAAAAAAACAATGGAATATGGAATATGGATTCCACCCAGCCCTGGTAAGAACTACTTTCAAGTAGAGCGTATTTTGCGCTATTCCCAGCAAACAGTACCACAGTCTTTGGTATACTGTAGTTAGTAAATTGAGTCGGAGAGTTATAGGACTGTATACTCCGTACTAACCCGAACCCGATCGCCACCTCCTAACTCTCCTCGTTTCCAGCAAAGCATCAGCATCCGCCTGGCCCTGGCAGCTGTGGACAAGGCTGAGAAGACAACAGACGATAAAGTAATGCCGCTACCGATAGCCATGGCTTCTCCCCTCCTTCCCTCATCCTCCTTCGCGCCCATTTTTGAGAAATACCCGCCATGTTTGAGGCTGAACGGAGCCAATGTTAAACGAGCTTTTTGGGTCGACGTTGGCGGTGATTTCCGGGTACGATAGACTTAATTTTTTCGAATAAAAAAAAAAATGGAATTTTAAGCACATAAATGTGACGACGTTAATGGAAAGTTGGAGGCCACAAAAAGGAGATGTTATCATGAATTTGAGGGCTTGTTATCGGAAGATATTCAGCGAGGTAGAGCACACGAAAAATGTTCTATAAATCAAAATTCAGATTACTGTAGATCCACGGCAGATTCGAATGTATTCTATCCGGTTGAGTAATAAGGGAAGACGATGTCCAGGGATTAAAGATCTTCCTCAGCCTATTATTGACACTTTGATAGGTGAGAAACTGGAGGATACGGTACTGATCGCCTTTTAGACTATACCTTGGCTATTTTTGGACTGGATCATGAGGAATTAGCAGAAGTCGACAAAAGTTCAGCTCTTCCAAAGACAGAGTACGGTATTTTTTGTTATTCAATACGGTAATCCTCCTTAAACCCCCCAAATTAGCCTCAGTAATCGCGATCTGGAGCCATCTCACCCATTTTGGAATATTCGGTTATTAGAGCGTACTTACTTCGCGTTTTCGTTAGAAGATTATGGTCTGTTTCCAGAAATAGGGTTACTGTACATTTGTCTTTTTGGGACATTTTGGGCAAAGTGCAAAGAAAAATCGAGCGAAATCGGAAGTCCCGATCACTTTTGCTCAAAAGGTCCCGTACGGAAGATTTTGTGATCCGTTACGGTAACCCTATTTTTGGAAAAGAACCATAACTAAATACTTCTTTTAGATTTGTTGAAAGCCTTGGCAACAGGGATGAAGAACGCTTCGACAGATTACTGTACCTAGCCAGTGAGAGGCGCAAGATTCTCCAAAGAGCTCCCCGCCTTATCCAAGAGTCTTTGTTCGTTATTCTCATTTTTTCTATAGAAAGATCGTTTAGATCAGATATTAGACAGTCTACAGTAGAAATAGAACAGCTGGAAGATGGATCATGTACTATAAATTTTAGAAATAATAAGAGGAAAGCGACGGCCGCGGATGTCGGCCCAGCAGCGGGTAATTTCCCTTCGACGTAAGGAAAAAAAGGACGTAAAATGGAAGAAAAAGGATTTTAGACAGGGAAATGGAGCAGAGGAGCGGAAGTAGAGATCTGCCAGAAAAAATGGACCAGAGAAATAAATAAAAGATTTGATAGTTTTAATAGTCTGGATTACAGCATCTCCCCTTCAAATACTCGTAGTCGCATCCGTGCCCACCGCAGCAAACTTTAGACAGGGAATTTCTTCGAGAATGCGGCTTTAAACACCTAAAAATGGAGTTTTATTAGGAGAAATTGAGACCCTTACCCGCCACAGATCTCCTTTATAGCGGCGGTCAACTTGTGTCCACATAACCTTTGCATAGAACCAGCTATCAGAAGGGAGAAGAAGACAACAAGAATTAGGAAATTCCTCATTGGAAGGGGAAGTAAAATACGTTGAGAGTAGGGGCAATGCAATACGTCCTTCTTCAGCTGATAGGAGAAAACCTCCTGACGATAAAAACTGGAACATCCAAGTGATCACTGGGTCTCTGGAAACTTTTCAATTGGGGGGAGAAAAACAACCAAGAGACGAAAAGAAAGGGAAACGATCGGATGGGCTGCTGCTTTATCATCGTCACTAACTGATCAAAAGAGATTTATTCTAGCAAAAAAGGAACCGTCAGGGACCTTGGCGCGAGGGCAGTGGTCCCGAAGCGACTGCCCCCCGTCAGGCAAACGCGTTGTTGTTTTTATGAAAATACCTTTCACAGAAAATAAGAAACTGGCTGAAACCTAGCTTATTCGACGTAGTTTTTCACGCTCTTTCGAATGATCCTTTCAGTTTTTTGTGAAAATAAGAATTTTGCGTCGCCATTTTCAGCAGCTACAGTAACCCGTCACTGACGGTTCCTTTAAAATTTAACAAATTATCGAGAGAACGGGAGGCTAGCGGGTGGCGTAATCCGGGTAATTAATAGCATTTTTTGCACATTTTGGAGGTCTCCCCCATTTCACGGCTTGTCTCTTACCCTCTGACCAATTCCAGATCATGTTGCCAGTGTCATTAACCTCTCGCGTCTTTTCCCATCGATCGATCCATTTTTCCCAGATACAAAATGCATCCTCCCCGCATTCATCCCCAGCAATATAAACTCCAGGAGGATTTGTACGTTCCCAAGGAGACGGGTGTACTGTAACCCTATTCATTGGAAACGAATTAAAGTCGGAACTTGTCTCTTATCCATTCCTGCTGTAATCCCCCCAAGCTACTTTAATATGTTCAAGTTCCGTTTGCGGTCGCTTTACAACAGCTGTAAAGAGGGCTTCTTCTACTTTCTTTCTCTCTTTTCTAAGGGTATCGCCCTCTTTCCCTTCTCTCTATTCTACCGTAATCCCAGGAGTCTCCTTCGAGTCGTTGGCTCTGCGCTACTTGCACTTCCTCGCCTCGCTCCATCTGCCCCACTGGCTACAGTACCCTGCTCAGCTGCTCTTCCTCTACATCTTCATCCACATCTACCTCTTCTACATTCTCTGTGCCTCGCTGGCTCTGGTCATCCGCCGGGGGGTGAAGATCCGCGGCGATCGGCTCTATCCCTCCCTGCCGGAGCTCAAAGACAAGCTGACGCTATGGATCACGACGATGTTTATCTTCCACTGGTTGTCGACTTTTATGCTCGGCTCGGGTTGGAGCCTCCTGACCGATTGGATCTTTGCCATCCGGCCGCAAATTAACATCAAGCCGCAGGTCAAGGTACTCCAGCAGGCGGCTGCCGTGTCGACGGCCTCGTCCTCTTCGAATTACTCCTTCTCGATAGAGGACGTCACGACGGATTTGGACGTCGGCCTGATGCCGGACCACGCGGCAACCAGGGGACTGCTGAAGAATGTGCGAAGTGCACAGTGGAGCATCTCCACGGCCAGCGATCTCTACCACGCGATGGCCAGCGACTCCAGCTGCTCCAATGAGTCGACCTCTGGCCCCTCCGACATGGAGGACGACTGACTGACTGACCCCGCCAGGAATCGGAAAGAACTCGGTGGAATATAATAAATGAAATAAAAATTAAGATTGTCTTTTGGTCCTTGGTATCTTCTCTAGCACTGTAGCTATTTTGATCCCCGCGCATTGACACATTTGAACTGGGAGCAAGTAACGAAGTTTACCCGTCTCGCTGGCAATCAGAAACCGTCTCCCTTGCACTTTACCTCCTCTTTTTTTCGCCTCTCGTCAACTGCCATCATCCAGTTTACTCTCCTGCCACGCTGGGTAAACTTCTACCGGCTATAAAAGAGCCTCTACCCTCCCTGTACCCATCCTCCCCCGATGGCCTCCCCCTCTGCTCTCCTCCTCCTGGCTCTGTTCGCCTTCTGTGCCCTGGTGGCCGAGGCTCAGGTAGGGTCGGCCCAGTCAGGCGAGAGCACTCATTTCAGTGGTACGGCTATGGATACGGCTATCCCTATTCTTCTTACTACGGCTCCTATGGATACGGTGGATACGGTGGCTACCCCTATTATGGATACTATGGAAAGCGCGAGGCCGGCTTCCTTCCCTCATCGCCCAACAACAATAACCAATAAATATACATATCAACCTCAGATTACTGCATTATTTATGCCTTTTACCTCTTCTATAGCTTGTTCACATCCCTCTCCAGGAGCTAGGAGCTCAGCTCTGTTAGAGCTCTTTTGTACCCTGAATATGGCGAGCCACTCTTCCCTAATGGTTCAATGTGGAAATTGGTGATCTATAGACCGGCAAAAGGGTATAAAGGAAGGAGAAAAGGGTGGAGGAAGCACTCAAACCATGTGGGAACAAATTGGGGCTTCCAGGTATTGACAGGAAGAGAAGGCTCCAATTTCTTCTCCAATGGGGGATGATGGAGGTTGCTCCAGTACTATTAGAGGCTACGGCTTCAACCAAAGGGGAAGATGGAGAGATCCACCTTACAGTCTTTTGTCAATCGTTCCTAATTCTTAAAATGAGCCCTCTTTCCGTGTGGGAGTCCCGTTATCCTTGGAAAGGTGGCAGGAAGGACGACACACCATAGTGAGATCCCCTGCACCCGTAAAGTCTCGGCTAGACAAAGGTATAAAGGCGTCACAGTTTTGTAACAGTTTTGAATAAAGATGATCCGACCGCCGAGACTTTACGGGTGCAGGGGGATCGGACTATCGAGGACCGAGCCGGAGGACGAGGGCCGCCACAGTCAGCCGAGCTTCCTCTACTAATCTACAGTAAAATAACAGAGGTCTTACATTTATTGTCTTCAAGTTTGAGCAAGGAGAAAGAAATCTTGGATTATTTACAAAAAGAACAATTGGGGGTGAATTTCCGATGGGGCCTGCTACTCCCTTCTCTTTTGTGCCATCGTTTCCGACAGTAAAAATCGTGATAATAAAAATCTGCTTATTTTTTTGGGTTATTTTTTGGAATTTTTTAACTCTTAAAATACTCTTCTATGTACATGAAAGACTGAAAAGGGCGTCAGGAGAGGTTGAATCCCATTCGGCCCGGGGGAGGCCGCCTCCGGGCAGGGGAGGACGGCCTCTGGCAGTGTTGGTGGTTGAGAAAGAAGACAAATAATGACACGAATAAGTGGGGGGACTGGGGAGGATGAGGAGGCAAAAGGAAGTAGAAACGGTTATCATTGCGGATAGATGGATGCAGGAGAGAGGGAGGCGAGAATTTGGAGAGGGGAAGACGTGTCCGGTGAGAGATTGGCGTCTAGGGTCACTCGGGGGCCTGTACACTTCACCGGGAGACTGGCAGCAGCCGACCGGCCTGAAAATCTGAGACATTATTTTATTTTTTACAGAATGGCGAGAGATTTCTTTGCCAATTTCTTTCTAGAAGCGCCTGTTGGTGCAAATTGGAGGAAGTTTGCTCTCTCCGGCGCGGGATGGCTTTCAACTTTTTGCCGCTCTAACCTGTCAACTGGTGGCATTTTTTCTTATTAGTTTACCTCTCAAGCTGTTGAGTAAACTGGCTGCCAGGAGTATAAAATACCCTCTGGGACGGTGGAGAGTATCCTCCTCCCCCGATGGCCTCCCCCTCTGCTCTCCTCCTCCTGGCTCTGTTCGCCTTCTGTGCCCTGGTGGCCGAGGCTCAGGTAGGGTCGGCCCAGTCAGGCGAGAGCACTCATTTCAGTGGTACGGCTATGGATACGGCTATCCCTATTCTTCTTACTACGGCTCCTATGGATACGGTGGATACGGTGGCTACCCCTATTATGGATACTATGGAAAGCGCGAGGCCGGCTTCCTTCCCTCATCCCCCAACAACAATAACCAATAAATATACATATCAACCTCAGATTACTGTATCGTTTCCCCTCCCTTTAAAACGGTAAAAACTGACCATGAGGTATACCACACAGCAACGAGCCTTCCACGAGACAGAAAAGAAGAAGAGGGGCAGCAGGCAGGAATCAAAATGGTGTCGATGGTCCGGGTTTTATTGAAAGAAGAATGGTTGAAGTTGTTCTGTGGTCAGTTTTTGGAGTTTAGACGACTGGGACAGTAGTCCCATGCTAGAGAGGGTCATTGCTTCATTATCGGGTTTTGGTGGCTGAAAAGAAGATAATTTACAATAATAAATCAAGTAAAGAGACGAAAAATGAAGAAGGGGTTGGCTAAAATAGTAGAGAGGAAACTTTTGCAGACTGGGAGAGAGTCGCCTGGTGGTGCCGACGGCGGCGGCGGTAGTAGAGACGGGATTGGTGAAAAGAGGATGAAAGCGAGAACAAAGAGTCCGGTTTTACAGATATCTTCTCTTTTAAATTTCTCCCTATTTGGAATAGGAAGAAAAACGTGAAATTTTGGCGATAAAGGACTGATTTCCCGAAAAAGGCGTCAAAAATGGGTCCTACAGGGAAAATAAAACAAAGTGTGGGTGACAGAGTGACACCCGGAAGATGGAATTGAACCATTGCGAGTTTCCCCGCCTACAGGTTTGAAGCCTGCACCCCGGACCACCGAGGATCATCCGGGCAGGAGGGGAGGGCGGCACCCGTCGCCTATATACTCACAAGGCGCCTGGCTGCCGAGATTATACGGGTGCAGGGGCGGGCAGCCAGACCGCCATTACGGGTACTGGAATGGACTGGAAGAGACGGGCACTGTTAGTAAATAAAGTCTGTCTCCCGGAGGGGAAAAACAACTGATTAGCTGACTATGTGGACTAGTACTGTTCCTGTTTATCTGGGGGAGGTGGGCAGGGTGCCGGGGGGCGGTTGGCAGATCCTATAAATAACGGCGGACTGGGGAGATAAATAAACCTGGAAAATGCAGGGAAACGAGTGACGTGATAGTGTGGAATCGATGCAGCGTGGAATGAGAAAAGGAATGGGCCAGGGAGAGGAGTGGATAGAGTATACGAAGGAGCCCCGGAGGCGGACACGGGATGAAAAACTCTCATGGGAGAAAATGGACGCGGGGGCTTACGCAGCGTCGGATGGAGCCCAATTGGAATTGGAATTCTTCTCCTCCGTTTCTTCTGGCTTTTTGAAGGGATATTTCAATTATATGGAATGATGGTTATTGAATTCGACAGGGTCTATTCAATCTCTCTCTCTCTCTCCCAGCCGCCAGCCAGCCAACCAGCAGCAAAACTGGTTCCCCACTCCTGGAAAAAGCAGTTGTATAGCAGCTTTTCGAGGCGGGGAGAAGTGGACGTAAATAAACCCCTTGTTTTTTAGTAACCAGTTTGAAAAGCCTGGAGATTAGAGGGAAGGGTACCCTGCGGCAGGGTGGCAGGCAAAAATAACCAAGGGGCGGGGCTGGGTGAAACTTGGAGCGGTCAGCTACCGAAAAGGACGATCAAAAAGGATCTTTGTAGCCTTGAGGGGCCAGTGAATTTTACAAAAACTGGGGGCAGGTACTCAAGAATGGCCCCTTACCTGGCCTGGTGACCCTTGTGGGTGATTCGCCCCTTTGGTATCTGCCCAAGGCGGCTGGGATCGGACAGGGTCAGCTTTTTGTATACAGTTCTTGGTCTCGTCCCCCCAAAGAAATGGTTCGAACTTTAAGAAGCTGTCACGAAAAATAGCTGATATTATGTTCTGGAGGGAGCGGGCACATTGGACAGTAAGCTGAACTGCCTGTTCTTCTCGTTTCAGGACCTACAGGCTAGAATTTGAGGTCCTGTTCGCTTCCGGGACTGGATCAAATAGTAAGGAAGACCGAAAAGTTTGAGGAAATCGCCCTGGAGTGGAAGATGGGCAGGCGAGGCAGGCAAGGAATTACTGCCTGGGAGAGAAGCAGGATTTTGACTGGATAAAAAAGAGCCACAGCTGTGTTTTGTGGTTATTTTCCAGGCAGTAGATCCTCCTCCTCCTCGAAACACTAGAGAGGTGTCGCAGTTGCCACGCCTCCCCTGGCCTCTCCCTGCTATCCTCCTCCCCTCTCCCTCCCGTTTTCCAATCGGATTAGTCGTATTCAACGGCATGCGATAGAAAAAGCTGGACGCCGATTCGTACAAGCTGCAATATGCCGGCCGGCCAACACACACACAAAGGGCCCGAGAGAGTAGGCGATAAGCAGGAGACGACAGAGACAGCTGTGGTCAGTGTGCGATTGCGCAACGGGGGGCTGGCTGGCTGGCCAGTCTGCTGCCTTCAGGGGTTGGGGGATGGAAAACTGGAATAGAGAGAGTGGGAGGAGAGGGAGAGAGACCGGGGGCCGAGAGAGGGCTGAATAACTGGACACAGCTTGGGAGCAGACGAAGCAGGGGGTCTGTCTGGACACTCCCGGGGGGTGGGAGAGAGAGAGAGCCGTCTGGCTCTCGTGAAATTAAAACCACCCCCTGCACGCATGCTGGCCGGTTCGTGTGGTGATTTGTTTCTGCTAATAGATTAGAATACGAGAGCGGGGGGCGGAAGAGGGGGGCAAGTGTAGTAAAGTTGGAAAAAGTAGGGCTATCGCCTCCTCCTCCTCCCCTTCAAAATGCGATAAGGCGTCCTTTTAGCCGCCGGGCGGGAAGAGAGGAGGCTATTACTCCTCAAAAACTACAGTAATCCGGGATAAAACATGAAATTATGGCAGACGAGGCGACAAAATGACTCGGGCGCTTGTTCGCCGCCGGCCAAATGGACTGGTCACCACCACTAGGCGGACAATTGCAATTCAAACGACCGGCCCTTCTCCTCCTCCTCAGACCGGGTCCACTCTCCGCCGCCGTTCTGCATAATCTTTGATGAAATCTTCGGCTGGACACTTCTTCCCAGACTGCCTCTGAAAGGAGAGGGGACAGTGACCAGAGGAGACAGAGGGGACAGGAAGTGACCGGTTGTACATTTCTGGTGTTTGACCAGCGGCGGGGGGAGGGGGTCCAAGGATGAGGGAGGACTGTCCTCCCTGTCTGCAAGCGTCTTCCCATCTGCCCAGGGATGGAGGAGGATGGTCCCTTCTGGACAAAGAAGCCTCTAACCCCCTCCCTTCTTGTTGTCTAGATGGGAGGCAGAGATTGTTTTTCTCCTCTCCCCTCTCTGCTGCCCAGACAAGCGTCAGAGACAAAGAACTACTATACGCAGCCGGCGTCATAGCATCCAGTTAATCATAACCATCGGCCGCCGGGCGGAGGCTAGTTTATAACCAGACGATGACGAAGTGTCCAATTTTACGGCTGTCCATTATGAGCTTGGTCATAAAACAGACACAGGCACGGGCACACATTCTAGCGCAGAGGCGAGAGCAGAGGGAAAGGGACAGAGGGGGCCAGGTCCCTGGCCACCGACTATAAGAGTAAGGGAGGAGGAGGACGGCCCAGGGGACAAGAAAATCAGCAACAAGATACTGTACATTATTGCTTTATTCTAATTTGGAGACGGGTTAATTTTCTTCGCCGTCTCCCGGCTAGCCTTCCTGCTTGGAGCCGGCGCCGTCCTTCTCCCAGTCGTACGGGTATTCCTGTAGTTTGTTGGCCGTGAGCGCGTCCCGCAGCAGTCCCCGGAGGATACTGTACTTGGGATCCTCGTAGTAGTTGAGCTTGTCGACGCACATCAGCAGGTACATGTACTCCTTGGGACAGCCGCCGAAGAGCTGCTTCATCTGGTCCGGCTCGCGGGCGGCCCGCTTCATCTCCTCCACGGCGAGGATGTCCGACAGGTGCGACCAGGGCAGGCAGCCGGAGGTCAGCTCGACCGTCTGGTAGATCCACGACTCGAGGTCGTCTTTCCGGCTCAGCTCGAGGCATTCGTGGGCCCGGAGGGAGGCATACCTAGGAGGATTCGGGGGATCAGACTGCCCCACCTCAAAGTGCCGCGGAAGCCGGCGCTCGTCCTCGGCTTCCGGTGGAGATTCTCCCCTTCCACGTACTTTCTACACATGCCGAAGTCGATGAGCACCACCCGCCGGGGAGTGTCCAGCCCGACGGCAAAGTTATACGGCTTCAGGTCCCGGTGCAGGTAGCCGACGTTGTGCAGCTCCTGGACGGCTTCGAGGCACTGCATACTGACGGAGATGGCACAGCCCGCCGTGAACCGGCTCTCCTTGTAGCTCTTCCGAAGGGCCTGAACCTCTTCGTTGCGGGACCCGGAATAAATAGACAAATACCCCGAGGGAGCGGCCAACCAGCGTCATGACAATGTAGAAGAAGCCGCGGCTCTTGCCGGTGTCGACGAGCTCGCAGGCGTGGCCGGCCCGTGACTTGGCCAGGGCACTCAGCACGGCGACCTCCATCTTCAGCACGTGCACCTTCGACTGACTGCTCTCCACCTTCAGCGCGTAGCTGACCTTTCCCGGCTCCCCTCGGCGCACTTCGTAGACGGCCCCGAAGGCTCCCTGACCCAAGACCCGAACCACTGTCCACTTGTCCACCGTCGAGTTCGGCTCCAGGATCACCAGCGGGAAGGCGGGATCCACCGGCGTCGGCTCTTGGGACAGTTTTGTGGCTGGAAATGGGAAAAGTAGGGGGAAGACGGCTGGGAATTGTTCACCGGTCTTGGTGTCCATCTCCCGGCCGAGCAGAGCAGAGAAATGAAGGAAGGGGATGTGGAAAGATGGTCAATTCATCTTTAAGCCGGCAATCCTTTTTACTACCTGTTTTCCTAATTTGTACCCGAAAGACAGCCACAGTTAGACAGTTCTGTCATTATTTGTGACCCGATTGACAGTTTTGAACCGCGAGCAAATGGACGAGTTTACCTGTCCCTCTCCAACCCATCAAAAATCGTCTCTCCTTCATTTTTTCTCCCTCTCCCGTCATCCAGTTTATTCCCACGTCAGCCTGAGCAAACTTCCTCCCCGGAGTATAAATGCCCCCAGCTGGGAGCAAGAAGTATCCTCCTCCCCCGATGGCCTCCCCCTCTGCTCTCCTCCTCCTGGCTCTGTTCGCCTTCTGTGCCCTGGTGGCCGAGGCTCAGGTAGGGTCGGCCCAGTCAGGCGAGAGCACTCATTTCAGTGGTACGGCTATGGATACGGCTATCCCTATTCTTCTTACTACGGCTCCTATGGATACGGATACGACTCTCCTTACTATGGGTACTACGGCAAGCGCGAGGCCGGCTTCCTTCCCTCCTCCTCCTCCAACAATCACCAATAAAATAAAGTTGAATACTCATTTATTCGTGTCTTTTTCCTCTCGAGACCCTCCTGTCGTCTTCTTCGGACGATCATCATCGCTTATTCGATACCAGCAATATGGTAGAAAATCTTCTTTGGAGCATTCACTGTCACAGCAGGCAATCTTCAACTCGTGGAGGTGCCTCCCCGGTATGGAGGAGCATCTATAATTCTTTTTATTAGGTTCCGATAACATTAAAATCCTTACCCTTTACAGAAGCGAAGCAACGCTCGCTCGACTAGACGCCCACATATTTTTTGAGGGCGGCCGTCGGAAAAAAAGGCCGAGGTGCAGACGATGAGGAGGAGGAAGACCACCAGGGACTTCATGGTAGTTATAAAACGCTGAAACTGTCTATTTTTTGAGTAAATAAGGGAATTGGAAAGGAGAAAAGCTGTGGAACAAGGGATCAAATCCACAACAATGGTCTCCAGGTCCTGCGAGAGGGGACAGAAGCTGGAGACTACTTTAGAGGCTCCCCAGTCGGAGTGAAGCGACTTCCCAGAAAAGAAAGCTATGCGACCTATCGTCTGGGCCAGCTTTCGCTTTCCCTCAGATCATTTCGATGTGAAATCCCCAAAAAAGCAAAAACTTTTCACACCGGTGGGGATCAAGTAAATCTCCTCTCCCAGTAGACAAAAAAGACGACAGGCGCATGGAGCTGACGGCGGTGGTTTGACTCAGCCAGAGAATTAAAACCAAGTAGCGACATGACTCACAAGGTTGTCGGATGGGTCCTCATGTAAAATTCCACAATCGTCTTCAAGAGAGCAGAAGTTCCCTCTCCCCCCGGTCCCTGTTTCTCGTCCGTCTTGACTACGTCGCAAGGAAAACGGCTAATATATTAAGAAAGCTTTATTTCCCATCTAGAATAGAATAATCGTCCCTATTTTAATCTAATGGTAGCAGCAGAATGGGAGAAAATCTTCAATGGAGCAATTCCTTGTACAGCAGCTAACCTTCATGATTTCAAGGTGTCTCTCCGGGATGGAGGCGCAGCTAAAATTCCTCTTATTAGGGTCTGGTGAAATAAAAAGTCTACCCTTTGCAGAAGCGGAGCAGACCTCGCTCAACTAGCCGGCCACATAGTTTCTGAGGGCGGCCGTCGGCAAAAAAGGCCGAGGCGCAGACGATGAGGAGGAGGAAGACCACCAGGGACTTCATGGCGGCCATGGGCAGCTAAATTGACTATTTTTTGATTAGATAGAGGAAAAGGGAAGGAGATGGCTCCGGAATAAGTACAGAAATCCAAACAAAAATACGCTGTAAAAGTGGAAGCTGGACAGCCCTTCATAGGGATTTGGGAAGCCTCTGGAAGGGTTCCAAGTGGAATTTTTTGGCTAAAGAGCTACCGTAAACCATATCTACTATGAAAAATAGGCTGAAAGAGTTCCCCAGAGACTGGTAGAGGACTGAGGAAAGCTCAGTCAAGGAGCGTCCAGGAGCGCCTCGTCTCAGCCCCATCCGGACTGAAATGATCTGGCTGGTCCGGACCTCAAGTAAAACCTAGCCCACAAACGGTGTAAAGCAGTTAGATCGCATGGTCTCCCAGGCTGAAAAAGTATGAGAAATGGCCCAGTTTAACGACACCATGATGAATTTCGGCTCCTTCCCTGAGCCACATTCCAACCAGCAGACCCCGTGGCTTTTTGATATCATGGCTGATAGACCCGGAAATTAAACCGAAGGAGGTTAGAGAAAAGAGGAAAAGGAACTTTTGGGACAGACAATAACAAAGCTATCCATCATGGATCACACTATAGCTCTTATTACAGCCAGGAGTCAGGCGGTTATTCTCGTTAAATGTTCCTTTCTGCTCAGGAAATAAGACATTTTTCTCTTTAATCTTGCGAAAATTTTCCCTTCTGAAATGATCTGATCTATGATGGATGGCTTTCTACAGTAACCCATTCTAGGATGTCCTCGCCCAAGCTGATCTTCCTCTGCCTTTTGCTCTGCTCCACCGCCTGGACTATGCCCCAAACAGGCAAAATCAGGTTGTGCGGGCATCGATTGTTCACAGTTATTCAGAAAATCTGCTCCGAGACGTAACTATTCCTAAACTTTGAAGTATAAAACTGAATTTAGTAACTGCCCGGTCGATCCTCTAGCAAGAATGTCACTTGATGATATCAACCTGACCGAAGTCTGCTGCATGAGAGGTTGCAATCCTGAGATTCTGGCCAGTGCCTGCCAGCGCTGCCACAAATCAGGCTAGACGGACTTTGGCTGTCGCATTGAATAAAAATTCGAATTAGTTTCGTATCGATCAGGGTTTTTCCAGTAAATCCTCTAGAAAAGTCCTATGAGGGCAGAACTCTCCGCTTTGCCGCAAATGAAGGAAAGGCTCTGCGGATTTCAGCTGACCAGGAAACTTATGAACATTTGTGACGGGTAATTTCCAAGCTCGTTCCCCTCGGGCCAGAAGAAGATCCAGTCACAAAGAAGAGGTAGAAGATATTCAGTTTTAAAGCTGACTATTGTTCTCATTTAGAGTTTCAATCCTAGAGCAGTGCTGTAACTATGGATGCAGAGATGGGGTTTTGGAGACATTCTGCTGTTAGGATTGGAGGGCCAGAAGCGGCCTGCCGCCCATATTTCACAGTACACTTGAATAAATCCTTGCTTTTCTTTTATTCTTATATGGATCTGTAGATCATAGGGAAATATACTATAGAAGCATTTTATCCCTTTCAAGGACAACACAAACAGGCGATAAAAGCGTCTTTGCATTTCAGTTGGCAGCAGTTTTCCTGAAGTTGGAAAATCAGAAATGCGGCTTCACTGACACGATGTTTCAATCATCTACCGAGTACCAAGGACAACAAGAACAGGCCATATAAGGGTCTTTGCATATCATTAGGTGGACTGGGATGTACCGAAGTCTACGGAAATACGGCTCCTCTTCATACGGCTCCACTTCTCTGCTCCAATCATCTGAGCAGTACCTAAACCTTGATTTTTTCTTATACTTTTTGAACATACTTTGGGCAAATTTTGCCGATTTCATGGAGCAATATAAGCCGACACCCTCTGGTACAGGCTCTCTGGGGAAGAGAGAGAGACCAGGCCGCGGAGCAGAGCAAAAGGCAGAGGAAGATCAGCTTGGGGGAGGACATCCTAGAAATGGGTTACTGTAGGGGGAGAGCAGAAAAGAAGAAAGGAGGAATTCGCAACATTGAGGCTTTTGAGTTCTTGCCGGAGCAGCTGCGAACAATAAAAGAGGAGTGCCGCCTGACTCCTCACCTGCAAAAAAGAGCTGGCCGAGGAGAGGGATTGATTCCCGATGGACGGCTTTGTTATGTTGTTCCGAATGGTTTTTGTTCTCATAATTCAGGAAGAACCCTGTGCGGTGGATAGGAAGAGGATTCGGCCTACTCGAAGTGATTTCCTAAGTCCACTAGAAGCAATTTTTTTACTTCTGCTGATAAATCATGGATGCCTAGCGTAGATTTGAAGAACCTGCCCACTAGAAGCGATCTTTGAGTGCCCCTGTAATTTCCGGACGGAATGTAGTTAGTAGAGAAGAAGAAGGGTTACCTTGTAAGTTGTAACCTAGGAAAAAGATCAGTCAAAAATTGTCATTTTCCGGCCATTCTTTTACAATTTCGCCACTAAAGTCGGTTCACCCCCACTTCTCTATAACCTCTGACACGTTCTAGAGGTCTTCTTTCCAAGCTGCCGTTGTGTCAGCTCCGGCGGCGGCCGGCTACAACAACCACCGGCGGAGGAGGGATTCTACCCACTCCCGAGGATAGAAGCTCCCATAAAATTTTGAACAAAGCTGTTCTGCCCTATGGAATACGAGATAATAAAGAGGGTCGTCTAGTGGCCGAGGCATTGGATCATGCCGAGAAGAAGCTCGTCTTTGACGCGCTGAGGAAAATCAGTACGTACTCTTTTATAGTTTTTATGCCTGAAGCAACGTCAGGATCGTCTCAAATACCGTATTTTTATGTGAAAATTATTCTCTTCATTGTGGGACCTACCGTAATTACCGGTGTACTCTGAAAACGCGGCCTATAACCGGCCTCATCTTTTCCGGCGGCCATTTTCTGCTTTATTTTATTTTATAGCTTCTATAATACATTATTCTGTAGTTATGACGCCCATAACCGTAAAAATAAAGAAAAAATATCAAAAAAAATGGGAGGAAAATGAGTGGAAAAGCGTTTTCGAGAACTGTAACAATGGCGTAAGCTTACGGCGGCCGCGCATGGAAGATACGGAATTTGCGGAATTTGGCGGGGTTTCAAAATTTAAATTGTACCGTTCTTATATTTCTATTTCAGTGGCTGATCAATACAATGAGCATAAGCGCCTCGGCCAGGCAGAAGTCCACCATGACGACCTGCTCTCCCTGTGGTATGTCTACTTCGTGTCCCATTTCTTCGTCGGCGTCATCCACTCGGTCAATCTCATCTTCTTATCAGAATATCTACAGTAACCCGGCCGTTTATACTCCGCTAATTCGAAATATTCAGACATTTCTTGGGTGACAATGCCGGGCTGACAATAATGACTGGTGCCGGCCTGGCCAACGTCGTGGCCAATGTGGGCCTGTTGAATTTTGCTCTGCATTTTGAAAAAGTCTTGGATAAGATGAATATTCGACGGCCGGTGCTGTCAGCAGAACAGCTACATAATCCCGAAGTTGGATATGTTCAACGGGCGGCAAAAGCCCTCGGAATGTTGCTGGGATCGTTGATTGGCTTGATGCCGCTGTGCTTCTACGATCATCCGGTGGACACCAGAGCCAAATGGGAGAAAAAGAGACGTCAGTTTATTTTAGACAATTTCCGAAGACTTGGCCACAGTACTTCCGGCTCCGGGCCGTTTTTTGTTTTCCAAAATCCAGGATTTCGTGGGCTTGTTGGCTGAACCCCACCATAATTGTCTCATGGTCCTTTTTCACTCTAAAAGAAAAATATGGCTGAAATGGCTCGTCGCCCCGGGCACTACGGAAGATTTATTGCTCTTCAAACCCGCAAAAACAGCGAAAAGCAATTCTTGACAATCTGCAGATGGTATAGAATCCCTTTCCGGCTAATTTTGTTGAGAAATGGACCCAGAGAAGAGTCTAGAACTCTTTTGGAATGAAATACTGGGCCAGGGAATGTTGGCAGGCGTTCCTACATTGGTCTGCTCCACTAATAGTCAATTTTTCTCAATTTTTCGACGGTAATAGCTAGGATTCACCGTAATTTCTGCCCTCAGGCCATTATTTTACGGGAAAATGGGTTGGGAAGGCCTTCGCAGGCTCTTAGAACTGTCTAGGAAGGTCTACGGAGTGGCCAGCTCCACGTAGGACCCATAAATTTAGAATTGACCTTGTTAATAATTCTAAAAGAGTCCTTATTCGGTTTTCTTCCTAGTTCTACTTGAGCAACCAATAAAATCCCAAGACTAGCTCGTCCTTTTCCAGATTACCAGTCCCACCACGCTCCCTATGCCAGGACATTTCAAGAAGACACTACATTCCAATATGCGGACTCTGAAGAGCAGCAGAAACGTCTGGAAGAGGAAAAAGAAGAGCTGCTACCCCTCAAGCGGGACACGGCTCGATGAGCTCGAAGTTCCGGCCGCATTATTCTAATCCTCCTCTTTTTAAAGGATTCTTGTGCAAAATATATATTTTAAACTGGTGTAGAATATAACACATTCGGATAATTTATTCTTATTCTTATTCTGATTGTTATAAAACCTTGTTAACGTCGGAAAAAACAAGGGTTTAGGAATTAACAAGGCAATGGGGGATCGTGGCGGGAACCGCGGGGTGAAAAGCTTTCCAGGTGACAATAAGTAAAACAAAATGGAGGGAGAGGGGGGATATTTCTAACAAGAATCACAAAGTAGAGAGCTCAGGGGTTAGAGAGAGGGGCGGACGGGAGAGGGAGAGAGAACTTATTGAGGAGGAGGATTCTGAGGGGGATTTTGGCCGTCTTCCTGGTCTGAAAATGGCGAAAATGGAGAGAAAAGGAGAGGGAAACTCACTAGGACCGTGGCCTTCAAACTGTTGTCGAAGTTGTTCCACCAGTTCAGGATTGCTGTTCTGCATTTGGGCTGCTAGCTGAAAACGCGAGAATTAGCCTTATTTCGGGATGGTAAATCTAATTTTACGGATTTGGAGACTCGGAAAATGGTTCCGAAGGGAAATGCATGTGTTACAAAGGAATAAACCCCCTGACAAAGAGAAATTGCTTCAGAATCTGGGCAGAACCCGTAGGTTCCATAATTTATACGTACCGGACAATCAGATCGTTTTCCACTGGTCCCACAACGATTGCAGCCGAAGGTGATGAGTTTCCTTGACCAATTCCGGTCTTTGTTTTGAAATCTACTCGTTTTCAAGTATATTGCTACCGTAATCTTTTGAAAAGTGGAGAGAGCGAAGAAAATTAGAACCTCCCCTCCAATCCCCCATTCTGTAAGGGATTCCTAGTTTCCGAGGATTACTGTAATTTCGCCTAGTGCCTAGGTTCTCCGTTTCCTAAATGTAGTCCAGCCCGCGGAAACCCCCATTGACGGTCATTTTATGAGTCGCGACAGAGCCTTTTTTGGTGTTTTCCCAAATTGGACCGTCTTTGGCTCCCGAAAAGATCGATACAATGAGAAAAGCAACTAGTGCCCCCAAAAGAAAGGCCGTTTCTCCTACCTGTTGTCCCATTTGAATAAAGTTTCCGAATCCGCCTCCTTCGGTGCTCATCATCTGTCCCATCATATTTTGAATATTGGGATCGGTCATCAGCGACTGTGCCATTTGCATCATCTGTGGGCTGCTCAACATGGAAGCGAAGTCGGGCATTCCACCAGGAGCGGCGCCGGGAGCTGCTCCACCGAAGAGGCTGGCGAATGGGTTGGGTGCTCCGTCACCGCGAGCCTGGTTCAGCTCCCTGACCTTATCCTCAGCGATCTTTAGGTTGTTCTTGTAGCTCTCCTGATTGGGCTCTAGCTCCAGGGCTCGCTTGTAGGCTTCGACTGCCTGTTCGTAACGGTTTTGGCAAGAGAGGGCCAATCTAGAAGAGGAGGCGGGGTTTTAAATCTATTGAGTGGGGACGCACCCCATACGGCCGTAGGCCTTACTGTAGTTGGCATCAAGGGCCAGAGCGGTGCGGCAATCCTGGATAGCCAGGTCGTATTGCTCCAAACGGCAGTAGACGGCAGCCCTGAAAAGAGGGAAATTAGAAATAGCCACAGTTAGACAGTTCTGTCATTATTTTTGACCCGATTGACAGTTTTGAACCGAGCAAATGGACGAGTTTACCTGTCCCTCTCCAACCCATCAAAAATCGTCTCTCCTTCATTTTTTCTCCCTCTCCCGTCATCCAGTTTATTCCCACGTCAGCCTGAGCAAACTTCCTCCCCGGAGTATAAATGCCCCCCAGCTGGGAGCAAGAAGTATCCTCCTCCCCCGATGGCCTCCCCCTCTGCTCTCCTCCTCCTGGCTCTGTTCGCCTTCTGTGCCCTGGTGGCCGAGGCTCAGGTAGGGTCGGCCCAGTCAGGCGAGAGCACTCATTTCAGTGGTACGGCTATGGATACGGCTATCCCTATTCTTCTTACTACGGCTCCTATGGATACGGATACGACTCTCCTTACTATGGGTACTACGGCAAGCGCGAGGCCGGCTTCCTTCCCTCCTCCCCCTCCAACAATCACCAATAAAATAAAGCTGAATACTCATTTATTTGTGTCTTTTTTCCTCTCGATATCAATCTATCTGTTTTCTCTGCCGGAGAAGGGGCACAACCACCCGGGTTCCGTTCTTCTGCCGCTCCAGGATGGCCGCCTTCTCTTCTTCAAATCTTTTCACCATTTTGTGGATTTTCGCCGCTTGGATGGTAATCAAGACGGCCTGGACGAGGAGGAACACGACCTCTAGAACTGGAATTTAATAGATTAGTGGGTAGAAATTAACAGGAATACCACAAATGACGATCAGGACAATCTCCAGCCGGGTGACGGGGGCCACTTCTAGACGGAGCGAGTGGCGGCAGAGCATCTACCGGAGAATGGGCTGGAAATGGATTAAACAGATTAATTTGTTCATTTCTGGTTAGAAAATAATCCCTTTGGGACCATTTCGCCCCAAACTCGCCTTCCAGGACGGTTGGAAATGGATGAAAACAATGACGTCATTGATGACGATGACATACACGACGAGTGGGAAAGAAGACGCAAGCCGCACCCCCTCAATCGGACATATTTACGGGTAATTTTTACTACTTTTTATAGTAAACCATTCAGTTTAATTATTTTTTATTGTTAGAAGTTGAAAAAATCAAAAAGAACGAGTAAAAATGACCGAGGAGGCGATTCACCCCAGCCGAGGGAAAAGCGCGCCCGCACCCGTAAATTCTCGGCAGCCAGACGACATGGCAGTATATAGGCGAGTCGCGCCGGTTCTGCAAGTGGCGCTCTCCAGCTCCGTATCTACAATCATCAGTATTTGCGGCGTTTCATAGAGCGGAAATTAGTAGACGCTTACCACTTTGGTCAATGTATTTGGGTTGATCAAGACTAAGAACGTCTAACATTTCATTTTCGCCTTTTTTGCTATCTTTATCTCGATTGTTACCACTCAAAAGGACTATTTTAAGTTTGTTGCTCTTGTAGCATGTGCTTATTTGATCATTATCAATTGGTGTTACTATTATTCGGAGCCGATGATAACTGTTCGCTGTGCTATAAATCCGAAAGACCATAAGAATTGCTCCCAATTTGATGAGCCTTCATATGTTGAGGTATTACTTTTATTTCTTTTTTATAAAATTACTATTTTTCAGATTTCTACTACTATTATGCAATTTTCATTGTATGTTATTGCTCCGGTGCTTTCTGTTATAGGTCAAGGACATCATTTGTTGATTTATTTGTATCCATCCGTTTGGCATCATCTACCGAAGAATTTTTTCTGTAATTTCCATCATGTCTGCTTTTTTTCTTTGGTTTGTAACTGTATTTATAATTAAAACAATCATATAATTATAGTATCGTGAGCTGATAGTTGCATTTATTGAAGCAACAACCTCGCTGACTTGGATAAATGCAATCAATCCAATGGATCCCACATATAGTGATACAAGTATTGGCAGCTATGTTCGATCTTCATTTCGGTAAGCTTTTATAATTTTTACATGGTAAAAAATATCAAATTTATAGAGCTATCTTCAACTTCTTGCTGTTTCTTCAATTTCCTATTTATGCTCACATGGCAGTGTATGAAGAACGCTACGCTCGTGTTCGGCGTCAGCTGCGCCTCGAACGGCATGACTAATTCGAAAAAGATGATGATAAACTATCAGATTTTTATTTTTCTGATACGAAAATAAAAGTCATAACTGCACAACACGAAGAATTTTTAGAAGAAAAAGCCGGTTGAGAACGAGAGGGCGGAGAGCCGGGTCTTGTCGCGCCTCAACGGAGGAAGAGCGTTTGAATCGAGGTTTTTTACCCTCAAGCAGTCTCTTTTCTCTTCTCTACCACTCTTTTCTTATTAGATTCTTCATAAACGTGTGATAAAATCAGCCAAAAATACTTGAACCTGCACAAATTTGGTGGAAGCCTCCTGAAAATGGAAAATAATCAAATTTCTAGCTTTTCATGTAGAATAATACTCGAATTCTTATTTTTTGGTGATTATTTCCATTATTTTCCCAAAAAGTACATATAAAACTGCATCTTTTTGACATTTTCCTTATAGAAAAGCCGATTTTACTGTTCATGGTGTCATTTTCTTGAATTGTCTTGCTTTTTCTTCGTTTTTCTCCCAGTAGGTCATTGAAACACAAATTTTCCATCATTATAACATTTCCCATCCGTTTATCTTGGCCTGCAGTATGTATTCTGTTGGAAACTTCCCTGTTGAAGAAGTTCACAAGGAAAAAATTACTTTTTCTCACTTTTTGGTTGATTTCTTCATGATTTCTGCTTCTAAACCGGCAATTTCCTCCATTTACCCTAATATTTCACTGTTTCCCAGTCCGTTTTGCCATTTGTTTATTCATTTTTGCTCACAATTCTTCAATTTCCTCGCCTTCTCCAGATAAAATGGCCTCTGAAGCCAGTCCGTCCAATTGTACCTATTGTTATACATTGGAATGTTCCCTTCGGATCGGGCCGGCCTCTACTTCCACCAAAATGGGAACAATTACCGCCAAACAGGCTATAGTAACCGTTGGGAGGAATAACCACCGGTATTTTTATTCTCTTTCTTAAAAAAATTTTTAAAAAATAGCGATATTCTGCTGCAAGTTGAGCTGAAATCATCGAGAGGCGCGCTGCCGGCGGTTTCGAGCTATTCCCTGTCGGAATGTGAGATCCACTCGCAGTCGGCTGGACAAGGTAAGGGATGTATAGCCATCCCATCCAGGTAAGATCCGTCTTTTTCCTCTAGGACCCTTGAAATTAAAGGAATCTCCTGATCCAGATGAGCAACTGCCCGCCGAGGCAAATCACCGTTTTTTTAAAGTCGTTGGCGGCGAAATTGGAGATAATGAAGGCGGAAAAGGAGGGAAACAACATGAGGACACCAATATCATTGGCTAGGTTGGATTAATATTGAACAATGGAAATGGAGAACGTTTAGAAAGACACTGATGCAGGGATTACCGAATGTCTTCAATGCGCTGAGCCCCCTGACTGTGGGAGAGATCAGAAAGGTTAGAAGGTGAGTGGGAAACCCCTATTAGGTGTTTGTATCTGTATCTCGGTCACTTCTTGACCATATTCCTAGATTCTAAAACTAGCTTGTAGAGCTGCTCAAGACGAATCTAATGCACTAAATTTGAGCTCAAACACCCCTATAGAACAGTTTGTAGCATCAAAACGAAACTCCCAATTTTGGGCGCGCCTAATTTTGGTTATAAACGGGCATGACGGGTGTTTGTGTCCGCATCTCGGTCATTTCCTGGTCGATTTCAAAAATTCAAAAGGTAGCTTGGAGAGCACGTCAGGACGATTCTAACGAGCGCAGTCAAAGCTCAAACGGGCTGACATAAAAGCTTGTAGCCCCACAAACGCTGATTGATGGCAGTTACGTAATTTGATTTATCTTGAAAAACTCTACAAGCTGGTTTTTAAATCTCTGAAAATAGTCGAGAAATGACCGAGATATAGGCACAAACGCCCGCTCATATCTTTTCACGCCCAAAAGGCCGGTTGACAGTTATTCCTCCGTTTTGTTCACCATTATCGCTTTATATTTTTATTTTCTATGATTTTTTCAGATTACGGGGAGTAGCTACAGGCCAATCTCCCCTAGCCAAGGGTCTAAAATCCCCTAAAACACCGTCAGGGGTCCTGAAACGCCCGTTGCGGGAAGTACAGACCACCACTCCCACAACTTCCAAGGCCATAGCTCCTGGGATCTCTAGAGTGCCTTCTGTAAAGGTTTCCCTATAATCTTTACATTACAACTACAATATTCCAGGTCCCGGAACGAATTCAGCTGACGGAGGAGCAGAGAAAAGTTGTCCGAGCTGTTATTCACCAGAAGAAAAATGTCTTCTTCACTGGGAGTGCCGGCACGGGGAAATCTTTGGTCTTGAGACGAATTATTGAAATGTTACCGGCTTCTACCGCTTATATTACAGCTGCTACAGGTAAAAAATACCATTTTTCATCCAAAAAAAATACTGAAAATTGAAAAAAAATGACCATAAATGTTCCAGGAGTCGCTGCTTGTCAACTGGGCGGGATCACTCTTCACAGTTTTGCAAATATCGGCGTTGGCGGGCTTTCTAATGAGCAGTGCTTGAAGGTAGGTTACTGTAGCCCTTTTTAAAAGCCATTGTTAACATTAAAAACCATAAAATTAGAGCTGAAATGAGCCCAAGAATCGTCCTCGAGGAGACATTTTCGCGCGGACGGCTGCGTACTGCACCAATGGCGCCTGTATTTCATGAAAATAAGAAAAAACACCTTGAATATAGCAACTCTTATGGGTTTTTGTTTCTCCATTCTCTAGAAAAGAAAAAACGATTCTATTGACAAAAAACAATTATCCCAAACCTAGAGATTCTCCAAAACCAGCGGTGCGAAGTTTTCACTTTTCAAACCCAAATTTTTCCGCTATTTTTTAATTTTCTCTAATTTTTTTATGACTAATAAGAACAGGAGAGCGAGATCTATAGAACGCACTAAATTTCTAATAATTTGAAGCATTTGTCAAGAAGATATGAATTTTTGAAATCTTTTGTCTTACTGTAGACCGACGCGAATGATTACGGTATAAGTGCGTCTCTACCTACAGTATATAAGGGCTCCCGGCGCCAAAGTGCAAAATGAATACGCGGGGGAAGAAAGCGTCCGGGAAAAGATGATTTTAATTAGAAAAAATCGGGAGAAAATCTTCAGATAGCCGCTGGGAAGAAGACTGCCGTGAAGCAGTGGAAAGAATGTACCCATCTGATAATTGACGAGATTTCGATGGTCGAACCGGACTTTTTTGACGCTATGGAATATGTTTGTCTAAGAATTTTAAGACAAATACAGGATTACGGTAATTTTAGGTGGCTAGATGTCTCCGGAACAGTGATGCGCCGTTTGGAGGGATACAGGTCATCATTACTGGCGACTTTCTCCAATTACCGCCCGTTGTGAAAAAAGAAGAGGACGTGAAATTCTGCTTTGAGGTGGGGAGAGTCAAAATGGTTGAGGATTAAATGCTCTACGCAATTAAAATTCCGGAAGATATTTAAAAAATCGCAAAATTAGCACGCATTTCTCCCCTAAAAAACGATCCGAAACCCTTTTTTTTTTCGCGCGCCCGCACCCGTAAAATCTCAAAAGCTGCGCGCTCCGTAGTTGCGGCGCCCCAGAATACCAGAACTACGTACTGCCGAGATTCTACGGGTGCGGGAAACCGTCCAAATCCGCAAGCTCCTAAAATAACTTAATCTTCCCGTTTCAGGCCGCTTCTTGGTCCCAAGTCATTCAGAAAACGATCCTCCTAACCGACGTAAAAAGACAAGACGATCAGGTCTTTGTAAAACTGCTCCAGAATATAAGAATTGGACGGTGAGGAAGGGAGGGAAGCAAAATGATGCGGTAGAGCTTCAGGTGTGATTCTACCGCTACGGCAATTCTCCAAGCGACAAGAATGGCTGATTTCACTAAGATGGGCGTCGTTCCGACGAGACTCTGCACCCATACGGCAGATGCGGAGCAAATTAATCGGCTGAGCTTGAATAATCTGGAAAGTGGGTAGATTTCGAGCTTAGAAATACCATAACATCCTGAAAAATATGGTATATCATCAGAATAATCCCATTTCAGCGGAAGAGAGGCGCTATTCCACTGAAGATTCTCAATACATCCCCGATAATGCCTCTTGTCTTGCTCCTAAATTGGTAGTCCTCAAAATTGGAGCTCAAGTCATGTTGAACAAGAATTTGGATCTTTCACGAGGATTATCCAACGGTTCTAGAGGAGTAGTAACCTCCTTTTCGAAGCTAGGCTTTCCCATGATTCAATTCCTTGCCAGTGAGGAAAAAGAATTAGAAGTGAGAATAAATTAACATAAAATAAAAGAATATTCGCATATTTTTATAGGTAAAACCATGTAATTTTATTGTTCGAATAGCTGTAAGTGAAGAGCCGGTTACGAGAAAGCAAATTCCATTACAACTGGCTTGGGCGATTTCAATTCATAAATCTCAAGGATTGACATTGGATTGTGTTGAAATTAACCTGGCAAAGTATGTTTTATCAATTAAAAAAGCAGAAAATAATAAATAAAATAACAAATAAAATATTTTAGAGTATTTGCCGAAGGACAAGCATATGTTGCTCTTTCAAGAGCAAGAAATCTCAAATCTATACGGGTTTTAGGTTTTGATTCATCGATTATACGGGCAAATAAACGTGTTATTAGGTGAGGAAGAGTGATGTACATGTTCATGACATAAAAATTAAAGATATTATGAATCATTACGAGAGAATATGGAAGAAGAAGATGATGGACTCGATAGATTTGTGATCAAGAAAAGAAGTCGACTCTCAATTTGAGGTTAAAAAGGCGAAGTAACCGCGACCCCTTGCTAATTTTTTTCTTTGGTTCCTAATTTCGAGCGACAATCTCTCGATCTCTTCTTTCTTTTTGTGTTGCACACCCTTATTTTTCTAATTACTTTGTCATATGTTACATGTTCATCTTTGTACAAAGAAGCAACTGCTTCGGTCGTTGTGAATAGCTCGAATCGTCACAAGAAGTAAAACTGGTCATCGCGTAGTTTTTATGAAAATGCTTGTAAATGATTTCTTATGAAATGTCTCTTGCATTTGGCATTTAGCAGCATGTATGTAGCTTTTTTTAGAATGGGAGAGAGTTTTGTTTGTATAAATTGCCTTCATCCTACAGATTCTTTGTATAAAAAATATTCGGCTGAAGTTATAAGACTAACGGAATGCGTGAGTGCTTTTTATCTTTCTTTGATATTTGCTGCGCTTTTTAGAAGAAATGCAATGATGTTGTAGATAAGTATGTAGAATATGATGTTACTCTGACGGTTGTTGATCTAATTATGCACTACTCACATGCCTATCGCCATATCATTTACAACATGCCTGGAAAGGCACGGCTTTCAATTGTAATGGATATGTTTACAATTTAGAATATCCTGCGACTTCTTATTTTGTTTATATTCTGTGATGCATATGATAAATGGATAACGGAAAGAGCGAATGGGATGGAGGAGAATAAGATTTACGATTTGGAATTAATGTAATAGCTCCTAGTTTCGAGCTTACCTTTTTTCATAGATTTTATAAAAGTCTTGCAAGAAGTTCAGCCGAATTTATAGCCTATCTTTTTGTCATACTTCTCTTTGAAGTTGGTCTTCATCAGACAACAAAGCGGACTAAATTTGTTCTCGAATCTAGTATACTAGGATTTTATGGTACGAAATCTTATCACTAGTTCAGTTGCATAATAGGAAACGTCGCAGTATTGCTGTCGATAATTTTCAAATTGAGTAATGAGCCTTTCTATCAGATTGCAACAAAATTATTTTTATGGATATCACATGTTCAGATACAACGAGGTATATGAAGCAATCTTCCTTTCCTTATATTTGGTTCAGCGCTTTTTCCCGAAATGCATCTTATCACAAATGTGGCTGTGGTGACAGCGGCGTGCACAGCTTCTTTGATCGTGGGAAAATCGATGCATGAATTGTTACCAGTTCTTTAGTGGTGCCCTTCAACAGTTTGATAGAGTAGATAATAAATTCTTCCATTTCTTTGCTTCATACTATCTATTGAGGCATATAACCGATGATATATACCGAACTTTGTAGATTTCGAAACGCATTCTTACGTCACTACGTGTAGTGAGAAATAATTTTTTTCAAATGATGTTATTTTCGAAAGATATTTATTTCATTTTCTCTTTTTCTTTTGCAAACATAATTGCTCAATTATTCTTTTACAGCAATGTCAACTGCTTTCAAGCCTATTAATCCCAAGCCTTTTCTCAACGACCTTACTGGAAAGCCCATTGTCTGCAAGCTCAAATGGGGTATGGAATATCGAGGTTTGAATTATGATTGACGATTAAACAATTGTTTGATACAGGAATATTGGTTGCTGTTGATGGATATATGAATCTTCAGATGGCTAATTCCGAAGAATGGATTGATGGCACCATGCAAGGAAATCTAGGTGAAATCTTGATCAGGTTGGTTAGAATTCATAAAAATACCTTTGAATCTTAAAATCAAATTGAATTTATACCTTCAGATGTAACAATGTCCAATATCTTGGTGGTACTGATGACACTGAAGCATAATGACCTGTGTTGATCTCCAACATCATCTCTTTAAAATTCGTATTCTTTATGATTCTTGATTTTGTTATTACTGCTATAATGAGTAAAATGTTCCAGTTCATATGTGTTTTTATCTTTTAAAAGTTTTGTAGCTTTTGTTGTTTTTTTTTTTTGCTTATTTGCAAGATTTTAAATCAACGCGATTGATGATAGAGTATCAATTTTAGAGAAATAGCGCATGGGAGATCAGGATAATTCAGAAAATGCTTCAAATCAATCAACGTCTAGCAGAAATTTAAGATTCTACGACGAAAGGTGTGTTAAATGGGCTGATTTACCATTGTATTTAAGATATCCTGATACATCATATGAAAATCCCAACATAGGTCTCAGTTCATTCGCCGATCCTCAGTCATCATTGTAAGTCGCTGAGCTTTGTATACCTTTTTCATCAGTTCATCTACGGCCGATCCAATGTCGGATAAACCAGTGCAAACAGTAAGAAGCGAGTACGCTACTGGAGGCTTTCTCGATACATCTAATGAAGATCGTCGCTTTGAAAGACCACTAACTGCCTTTGAGCAGGTAATTTTTAACTGTTGTGTATGTATACATTATAACAGGGTGAAAAATATAGCTATGATGATAATATTGGAGTAGCAGCAAAACAGGATAATCGAGAAAAAGTTTTAAGAGAGCGAGCAAGATATCAAGGACGCGTAAATAACAGAGGCAACAGACCTATGAATGTACCTTCAACTACACTAATTGACCAGGATGATTCGAATATGAGCCAGGATCCGCCTAGAAATTTATTCGACGGTGTTTCATCTGGAGATGAACCAGCAGACGAAGAAGATAATGAAGAGAAAGAACGAAAGAAACGCAAAATTCGAGAACGTAAATATCACGCATTGCTGAACCGAGAAATTATGGATCCTATGGATTTGGACGAATTGGATTACGTATGTCTTTGAGTGAAGTTAAAGCTATATTCAATTTTTAGGAAGATGAACAGTTATCTGAGAAGGAAGAACTTGATATGGAAATGCGTATCCAACGTCGAAGAGATGAATTGAGAGCACACGTAGGATATGTAAAGAAGCTAAAGGATAAGAGAGCTCTTCTGGCAATCATTGAGCCATTAGGAGAAAAAACCGTGAAACCGATTGTCGACGCTCAGCAAATAATATCAAAATTTAATGTTAAAAATGAAGCTCAGTTGTTGGAGGTAAGCTTGGCATTGTTAAATGGTTTTGTGTTATTCTAAATTTGCAGAAAGTTTCGGGACCTCCTTCATTTATTCTAAGTAATCTGGCTGATCTAATTATGAAATATGAAAAAAATAAAAGAATCCAAAACGAAAATAGAGAGCTGCATGATTCTATTCGAAATTGCGAAGAAGAGCAAGAAATGTATTTTGCTAAAGGTTAGTCATTTATGTGAACCGGTGTATTTTTTAGCCTTGTCTAATATGGAGATGAGAGCTGCAACCGAGACTGCTATCAGTGCTACATTAGATCATGACAAATATGTGCTAGAACTACTCCAAACCGGAGAAGAAAAAGAACAACTGGAAGATGACTACAAAAGTTCGCTGTGTGTATAATTTAGCATGTTTTATTTTCTAGAAAAGCTTGAGCTTTTGGAAGAGCTCAAGAGACGCACGTGCAAAATTCAAAGCCTCTGTGATAATAAGACAAATTTCGAAGATTTTCCCCTGAGTGAAAACGTGGATGCAAGAGAATTTAACAGTTCTCAAGACCAAATGAGGTTAGAGAACTTCTTTTAAATCTTAATCCACCAACAGGGAATGGCCTTCTGCTTTTCCCACCAGAGAAAAAAGAATAACTTCACGTGAAATATCCACCTTCCTTCTCAGAGTAATATTCTTGATTACATGTTACTATGTTTCAGAGCAAAGGAGACGCATATGAATCTTCGGATCCAAAGGGGAGCAGATTATTGGAAAAAGTTCTTAAATTTAATGTTGATAAACGTTTGGACACGAATGGTTCCTTGCACGGATACGGAGTTTGACATAATTAATTTATTTAGATTCTTCTATAATTGTGGACTTTAATGAAAAGGAAGCCGAATTAAAGAGTAGAAGTGCGCAATGTCTTCGTCCCGTGCTTATTGGTATTGTTAGTATTATTTTATGATGTTATATAAATTTTAGATGGTTGTGGTGCTGCATACGCCTACGATAAAGAATTTGCTCCTTTATTTAGCGGCCCCACCAAATTTAGTCCATATCTTCGTCAGAGAGTTCTTCCTGTTTATCCCCTTGCAACCTTAGCTTTGAGGATGACTCTTATGGGATATAAGGTTGGAAAAGAGTGTTTGATGTATTACGCTTTATTTAGATCATCATTATACTTCCTAAATACTACGAAGAACCGTATTTTAAAGCTCAAAAGCGGCTCAAAGTAGATAATCTTTACGCATTTCAAGTATATTTTATTTAATTGTAACAGAGTAAATTGTAGAAATTGGTGGACGCGAAATTGATATCTTTTTGGGATCCTGTAGAGGAGGAGGATAACATTATGGATATGATGAAAGATAAGGCTCAAGAGGTCGTTTGCTTATAAACAGATTTATTTCCGCAACCTTTAGTTAGGTGCTGCCATTATTACTGATTCACATGTTGAAGCCACCTATGCTTACCGGAAAAGACAGAAAGGGGATGATAACACTAATGATGATTTCATCTACGATCTTACGGAGCAATTAATGGACGATAACCAAGCTGTATTTTTTTTCTTGTTAGCCAACGTTATACTGGTTTAGGATGAATATCAAAAGACGATGAAGATAGAAAAATTGAAGGGAAATTGCGCCGATCGAGTACTTTCTGTATGTTTCCAAACAAACAGAAAAGATCTGGTAAACATTTGTTCAATATTTTACCGTTTACTTGTAGTTTATCACTCGAGAGTTTCATGACGCTGTAGAAGTAGGAGAGGTGGATCATGCTAGAAGAAAATATAATTACTATAGGATTGGCGAAAATATAACCTTTCTTTATTCTGAATTAGACGGAGATGTGCGTGATGAAGAGATACGCCTTCATAACCAGCTTATGCTTAAAGATCAGGCCGAACGAGTAAGCTAAATTAAATTTTTATTTAAAAATATAGGTCCTCACCCTCTGCCAACTTTATGAGCTAACCAAAGTTCACCTGTGGGCATGCATGATTTTTCTTAGTTTTGTGCAGAAACAGGGTATAATACCTGAACAGGTATGTTGAACTGTTTATTTTTGTACTTAGTTTTAGATGGACGAATTCGTGGAGGACAATGTTCCTTTTGTGGTTCCTAACTCGCACGTGGTTACCTTGGCTAGTCAAAATTTAGCCGAGATAGAAGCAAAGAATAGCGACCTGAGGGAATACCTTAAAAAGCAAGAATTATCATGGAAACAGAAATTAAAGATGTTTAAAGAAGAAAAGGCTCGTTGTAAATTTCTAACAACTCAGCTTGGATTTTTAAATGACTTCAGTGAAGAAGTAAGGATTTTATCATTTTCCTTACGAAAATTCAAGGAAGATGGTAATAAGGAGGCAGCTGTAAATCTCCATAAACTGTCAACAGATACTTAAACAGCCACTTAATAAACTTATTTTAACCCACATTGTAAGTAGATACGTTTTACATTTGCAATTTACCTAGATGTCATAAAGATTCAACGTTACAATAAATATTTTTCCCTATTTGTTTTCTTTCAAAACAAACTTGTTGTTACGTCACCACTTGATCTTTTGACTTTTTTAATTTGCTGTTTTCTATTTAGAAACTATTCAGATTATTGTAAATATAATACTTATACATAATTTGATATAATGACTATTGCTAAATCTCTAAATTCTGTGAGAAGACTTAGTAGGCCGACAAAATGGGTTAGTTTTATTCTTTGTTGGTTTTTACTCTTCGTTTTTTAGATTTTAGGTGCTGGAATGGCTACAACATTTGGGATAACAGCTTATACCACAACGCCAGATAAACGGACCAATATTGGAATTATAAGATTTGGTAGAGCCTTTAATGCTGTTCGTTTCTTTTGTTTGCGTAGATATTTTGTAATATAGGTGTCGCAGATTGTTGCTGATTACAAATGGTCTCTTTATGGCGTACCAGAGCCTTCAGAAGAATATGATACCAGTATAAAAGCATGCCATGAAAGATGCGCTAAGCGATTGTTACATTTAGCTGAAGTGAATGGAGGAGTTTTTATAAAGGTTCGTGTTTTTAAAATTAATGGAGACTCAAACCACTTTTTACAGGTTGGTCAGCATCTTGGAGCCATGGAATACCTCATACCGCCTGAGTATACAAAAACGCTTTCGGTTTTAATGTCTAAAGCACCTCAGCAGTCTATGGAAGATATTAAATTTGTAATTGAAAGTGAATTAGGAAAACCGGTATGCGTTTCAATGGTTTTGTTCCATTTGAATTTAGCTAGAAGAAATCTTTCCTGAATTTTCTGAAAAACCGATTGGAACAGCTAGTTTAGCACAAGTACACACTGCGTATTCTAAAGAGGGAGAGAAATTGGCTGTAAAAATCCAGCACAGAATGGTCTATCAAAATAGTCTTGCGGATATGCAAACTATGGAGGTAATATTTTCTGTGTTTTTCTTTATTGTTGGTCAGATTCTAGCGAAGTTGGCCGATAAATGCTTTCCTGAATTTCGATTAAATTGGCTAGTGGATGAAGTGAAAAAGAACCTTCCGAATGAGCTTGACTTTTTACATGAAGCGAGGAATATGATGAAAGCTCGTGAGATTTTCCGACATCTTCGATTTTTAAAGGTATTATTACTTTAATCAGCTGTAATAGATACAGATTCCTCTATGTTATCAAGAGCTTACAACGAAGCGTATACTAACGATGGAATTTTGTGAAGGATCGCAAGTTGATGATGCTGATTATATAAAAGTGAATAACATAGACCCACATGATGTTGCCAAAAAACTAGGCCGAATAATTTCTGAAATGATATTTATCAAAGGATTTTTACACGCTGTAAGTTCACATATTTTTGTTTATTTTCTGTTTGTAGGATACTCATCCTGGCAATGTACTTATCCACAAAAAACCGAATGGAAAGGTGGAAATTGTTCTCCTCGATCATGGTCTTTATCTCAATGTAAACGATCGTTTCCGAACTATGTATTCAGACCTCTGGATGGGAATTCTCAATGCCGATCTCAAAGCAATTAAGGTTTATTTGAAGTTTTATAAAGTAGCTTGAAAATTATAGAGAGTTGCGCTTGACATGAACATTGGCGAATATTATGGACTGTTTGCCTGCATGGTAACTCGTCGGTCGTGGAAATCTGTAACTTCTGGTATAAAAAACAGTCAAATGACTAAAGAAGAAAAGCAGGAACTTAGACAATATGCCTATTCACTTATTCCTCAAATAAGCGACGTCAGTTTTAGCCGTTTTTCTGTAAAATATGTAAATTTCTATAGGTTATGTCAAGAATGCCTAGAGAAATGGTACTCATTTTGAAGACCAACGATCTTCTACGAAATATGGAGCATATTCTCGGTTGTCATGGGCGTCAGGATTCTATGTTAGAGGTCAGTTCTTTGGCGGTACTGTATAAACCATATTTTTTAGATTACCAAATGTGTAGTACGTTGTCATCACGAGCTAGCCCTTCATCGTGCCAAATCTTATTTGGAATCATTTCAGTTACGTGTCAGTCTGCTTTGGTCGCTACTCCGTCTACGGCTATATGAATTTTTCTTGATTGTAAAAGATGATCTGGGTTATCTATAGCTTTATTTGCATATTTTCTAAAGAGTGCCTTATAAAGATTTCTAAGGTCCCGTGTTTCTCTCGAGTTATCGTGCGCTCCCTGCCATCTTCCTGCTTATTCATCACTCAATTGTCTCCAAAAGTGACTGTCCGTCCCGCTTCCATTGATTTCCAAGATGCTTCCGTGCCGTCTCAAGTCCCCTCCACATTGCGAAGCTCTCTCATCTCAATTCTCCGGGCAATTGTTACCATGGTGAGGCGAGCGGGAGACAGAGAGCGGTTGTCGTCGCCGTTGGGCGAGAGAGGGAGCCGCGCGAAGACAGCAAAAACAAAGTGATATGGAGGAGAGGAGAGGGGTTGACGGCGAAGCGGACGGAGCCAACCAATTGCCGAGGCGAGAGTGTGAGCCCGGTTTCAGCTGTTCCAAGATAATCTTACTCACACTCTCCCTCTCTCCTATTATGAATGGGCCGGAGTCTCCCGTTTGCTGAAGAAGGAATTACCACCTCATCTCCAAAAAATGACACGGCCGTTTGTCTTCCAAGATGAGGGGTTGTAACGCCTCAGAGGAGGGCGGGCTAGGTTCTTATTATGGCTGTGGGATGCCATTTTTGGCCCTTACCCCGGATAAATGCATAAAAATAAGAGAAAAAAAAATGGTATTTTTGTATCCGGCTATTTACCGGAGGTGGCAGTCACCAAAAAGGGCGTTGTCTGCCCCTAACCGGCATAATTTCGACTGCTTCACTGTTTTCCCCCAATTTTTAATGCCCCTGAAGGAGAAAGCCATAAAATGACCATTAAAATTATATTCCTTGGAATCAATCCGCTCCAATTATAGTCAGAGCAGCAATGAGACTTCCTTTACTCTCCTGGATATTGACTCTTCTCCATATTTTTGAGGTTTTCTTATTTTTTTAGGAATATTTTTAATACAATTATGATTTATTTACGATAAGAACATCTACTTTATGTTATTTCTTCATTTCTAGACCACTTTTTGTGGAAGTAACAAACTTTACCGTCATTAGAAGCCGTCTAGGTCTTTTCTGTTCCCTGAGCTGCTCATTATTATTACCGTAATCTAAAGGTTATCTTCTGCCGGATTTGTCCTTTTCTTCAATTTATCCCGTGACATTTTTGTTCATTTTATTCCGGTGGATATTGCTCCCCGACTGCCCCTCACCTCTTTCCGCCCCGTGCGATGTTCGCTGGTGTCTCTCTCGTGCCTATTGACTAGCGGATTACTTATCAATGAGGGAGAGAGACGGAGCCGAGCCAGAGCCCTCGGGGAGCTGATAATTACTTTCTTGAGATTTGAGACGACACGGAATCGCTACTAGACTGGAGCCTCCATTATCTTCCCGTGTAATAATTACAGTCTAATTTGGAGAAATTTATGGAATTAGATTGAAAATAGCTTATTATAAATTAGAAATTATTGTTCTAATCACATTTGTCTGGAAAAATGAACAGATAAAATAAACTGGTAGGCTAAACGATGGCGAATGTCTATATCAAGGAATTATATATTATATCAGCTCACATTCCTCAAAGGGCCCGTATAAACTTTTTGTAAAGCGTTGAAAAGTGAGATCTCGTTTTATTTATATCAATTGTCAGCTAAATTAGCATTTCAATGTAAAAATATTGAAAAAGAAGTGATTTTAGAGTAATGGAAGCATTTTTGGCAGAAGATGGAAATGATAGTAAACGGATTCAAAAAATCAGAAAAAAAAACAATTATATGTTGCTTACTGGATATTATTCGATGCAGATTTTTATGCTGATTGTGAATATCGTGCTTGTTTTTGATAAATAGCGCTAAATTAGAAAGAAATGCAAAAAATGGAAGAAACGAGATTGCGCTCGGCTATGAGATTCATTTCTTTTGTTCAATGATCTATCAATGCCTTTCTTATAGCTGATTGTCATGTTTTCATCCCCCGTTTTGGTCTGGTATCAAACTCCTCGCGCTGCCTCTGCCTCCAACACCTTCAATTATCCTGATAGCTCTCCGCGAGGAGCTTTTCCCCACCTCCGCTCTTCTTCTTTTATCTTCCTATCGCTCACCAATCACCAGCTACTCGTAAACATCTCTCCCCTTTCTCTCTTGGCTCCTTCCATACAAAATGTCATTTGACGGCTCTTGGCTCGCTGTCCTCACCCCGCCCATTTCACTAAATCTCATTCTTATTCCAATTTTTGATGTCCTCCTCCTGTCCGGCCCCCTCAAGCCGGGGATAAAAACGTCTCCAGGCCACGAGGATTAGACACACATGCAATTCAGTTGGTTCTAATTGGCTAATACAGCTTTCTCTCTCTCCCGCTCCTTGCCTCGAGATTGACCGCGTCGGTAATCCGATGGCAAAAATTATCTGAGCACGCCGAACAATTTTATCATGCCTTTTCTCTTCCTAATCATTATTACAATCCATTTCCTTTTCAGAATATGTCAACTCCGAACAACTATTTCACCCAAATGCTGCAGCGTGTAATGATTGAAGCGCAGTCAATCCCCTTGAAGCAGGACAGCACAGGAGCTTTGGATCTCGTCATACCGAAGAATAAAAATCCAATTCCATCGAATCCTTCTCCACCAGAGGAGTCAGAAAAATTCCGGAAGGTTATAGACGACAGCGTCAAAGCGAAGAAACGTCTAAATTTGGAGAAAACAATTCAAAAACTAAAAGACAACTTGGATAAAAAACAGCAACAAAATGCGGAAATGATTACCGTTGACGATGAGCCAGAGTGCAGCGAGAGCGGTGATGACGTCGATGTGGTAGGAGGAAGTGGGCCCACGGCGGCAGAAATTAACACTGGTATTGAAGATGTTGTTGAGGTAAAAAAATAGCAGAAATAGATATCAAAATAAAACAAAAAATGGTAAAAAAAAATCGAAGAAGCCTTTCCAGATCAATCCAGACGCTCCCCATCCTTACCAGCGCCCTCAAATTCATCCGAATGAATGCCCTTATTGTGGTAAAATTCTGGCTAGTCCCAATCTTCAAAAAGAACATGTAGCCATCATGCATTTGTAAGTTTTCTACAATAAACAATACAAAAATAATAATTAGAAAATAAAAACATTCTAGAAATGAAAGAAACTTTGCCTGTGAGATGTGTTCGGCTCGTTTCGGCCGCCGTGGTGGCCTCCGACGACATATGCAAATGGTTCACAGTAATCACATCTATAAATGCACCTATGACGGTTGCACCCATCCCGGCTATAAGTGCTCAAAGGTTTTCGGCCACCGTTTATATGATAACTATAGATCCCCGCAGGCGCTGCAAGCCCATGTTCGCAGCGTACACACAAAGGAACGCCCTTTTATATGTGAGAATTGTGATAAGACATTTGTACGGAAGAATGATCTCGTCATGCACTCTAAGACTCACATCAAGGAGCCTTCTCATTCGTGAGTTTAGATATTATTTTTGGAACAAGGCCAATAACATAATGGAGTCGCCTCTCACGTCTGAGCTCCAGGATTATCTCCTCCAACTTCTGATCCAGCCAAAACGTTGCTCTTTCAGCTGCGTCTGTGGCACTCGTTTCCGTCGGGTGGTTTATTTGAAAAAGCACCAGAAGACTTGCTACGCGGCTGCTAGTGCCCTAGCCAGCGGTCTTCCAACCGAAATCCGGAACTATGAAGACGAGCAAGAACTCAATATTGAAATGGTGAAACAAGCCCAAGAGAAACTGATTAATAAGGGCGTCAAATTGGATGCAAAGGCATTTTTTCCCGATGCAAAAGTAGACGATCCCGAATGCTTGATCATAGGTGTGAGACAAAATCCACCCGAGCCCTCAACCAAATCCATGGAAGGCGATATTCCTCCTATCGAAGAACATATGGAAGATGCAGCAATTCCCAATGATCCAGAAATGCCCATTGAAAAAATCGAAGCGTAAACCTCAAATTAAAAAAAATTGTGTTGTGATCTAACCCCCGTGATCTTTTTGTAGTACTTTTATCAAATATGTTTTTGCATAATAAACCTCTTTTACTCTAAAGAAGTTGAAGAATACAAAATAATAAGAAGCTTCCCTGATTAACAGATGTTGGTATAATTTTTTATGCTTAGTTGTCATCTTTTCGATATTCAATCAACAGATATTGATATAATGGAACCAGCTCTTCTGGTATCAATGTAATTTTTTTGACTTCTGGTCGTTTATCCGGAAAACATTCGAAGAGAAAGAGGCATGTGTCACCGGCGCTGATTGATTCCTCCTTTGGGATCGATTTAATTGGCATTTCACCTGTAAATTTAAAGAAAGATGTTGAAAATAAACTTCAACTGACCTGACTGATCGCTGATTTCTAGAGGAGCAATTGAGTGAAATGCTGCGCATACTATTGTTTCGCCCTTTGTTCTCTTTAAAAGTGATTCGATATCATCTCGTGCGACACAATTCATCTGAGCATATACAAAATAAGTGAAAAAAAAAGAAATGAGAAGTAAGAAATGAGGGGGAGCTATTAGCCACATTCATCATCGTCGTTGAGCGATTGCAGAAATATTTTAACCAAAGGTTTGTCTTCCATCGTTTCCAACTGTGGTCGCACTAGCCGAATTACATAATCTTGTAAAGAAGGCATTGTTTGTGTATAAGTGTCCATTTTTCTTATAGGGCGCTTCTTGAGCTCATTGAGAAAGGACCATCTGATTGCACGATTAACATCACTGCGAACAACAGCTTCAAATGCAACTTGGTCACCTGCAAAAACATAAAAGTTTTGTTTATAATGGAAAATAAACCTATTCTAATTATCTCATCCAATCCAATAGCGTCTGTTCCCAAATCTCCTCCCGTCCAATTCAATATTGGGCACATGATCATGCCGTGGCACATAGAATAAACGTCAGCAGACATTTGATTAACACTATGTACAATACCAGAACCTAAAAAAGATTAATAAAGTAAAATAAGGTAATTATACCAGAAATAAATTGATCTGAATAATATGTAGCTTTTATTATTTGCTGTACGCCTACAGCTACCCATTTACAATTATTACGTTCTGGCTGTGGCCGAATTATTATATTCAAAGTATCTCCTAAAATAAACAACTATTAGTGAATAAAGAATTGTCATACCTGCTTGCAGATCTGGATAATCCTTTTCTAATGTACCAAAAATTGAACGAGGAACAAAAATACATCCAAATTCTAATGAATCTGCAATAACAAAAGCACTATCAATATGGCCAACTGCAGAATTACACTAAATACATAAATATCCAAGCAGCTTGAAAAAAACCAACTGGAGTTCCTAGTGAAACAGACGGTTCTCCAAAAGCAAAATTATCTCCAGCTGGTTGATTTTGTCGGACGAGACGCATCTGCAGAATAAATTTGGAACTGAAATGTGAAAGAAAAATCTACCTCGCAAAATTAACATACCTTCTTCGCCCGATATGGGCAATTGTTTTTCGATTCCTGTTGTACAGCTTCTACGCGAACAGTATCTCCCACTGTGTAGCGTTTAGTCATATCGGGAACGACCTCATCAGGAGCAACGGAAGCAGCCAGTGGACAGAAAACAGTGCCTTTTGCAGTTGTAATATAGGCAAACTTTGTAGAGACCATGGAGACCGTTCCTACACTGTTGATAGTCCACGGCAATGCTTCCATCTGAAAGAGAAAAAAAAGTACATTTTATGAATGTGTACAACAGAAAAGAGACACTAAAAAAGAAGAACAAGGGGCGCCAACTGGGCACTAGTGTGCGGGAAAATGTCCATTCGAATTCCCTGGGGGGAGAAATGTATTTTGCTCTTGTGATTCACTGAGATTTCCTTACTCCTGTATGTTTTACACCAGTGTTTATCGCAAGAAAAGCTACAAAATATGAGGAGCTTGCTGTTATGCATCACAATGTCAATTCTCGGCTCTCACAACGCTAAGCACTGCCTTGATGCAACTTATTTGCGGCATATCTCTTTCCTCATCTCCGTTTTCCATATATTTTGTTTCTTTTCATTTCACAGGTTATTCGTTTACTTATAGACAGTTCCTCTCAAGCGTGTAATGGTAAAGTCGATTACTCTGTGTAAATGAGTGATCGTCATATGTCAAGTATATTTCCAGAGTGCGATAAATTAAAGCAGGTCGGTTGTTTCATATTGTGTGCGACGCCCGATCGATTGTGCTTGAATTTTTCTTATAATTCTCGTTGCTCTACGATATTAATGCGTTGCTTATTTCTTTATATAACTTTTTACAGATATACGATAAGTGCTTCACTGATTTTTTCCAAAAATTTGTTTCTCCAAACTATCGTCACCTAGCAGCCGTAAATCCTTGTGAAAGATATCACGAAGTATATCGAGACTGCGTTGAAGAGGTTGTCTTTTATAAAAATAATCAATTCTTAGACTTTTTAGCATCTAAAAAGCAAGCGCCCATTTGACATCGATTTAGCAGAAATACAAAAAGATTATTTGGAATCCGACGACGACAAATTTAAAAATCAATAAAAGTAAGCTTCCGTTTCATTTAGTTTAAATTTTAATAAATTCAGATGGATCCCAATTCATTCCCACAACCCCAAGTTGTAGCCGATAATGTAGAGTCACGGTTTAACCAGCTAGAGAGAACTCTAGAGCAGTTTCAAGTACAGAACTAGTTTTTTTATTATATGAATACAAATTTATAGGAAAATGTGCGCCACTTGGGTATAACCGCTAGTGATTTCACTTCTAAAAGTCAGGAACCCTTAAATCAGAAAATTCAAACACTTATATCAGGACTCCAAGTAAGTTATTAGTCATTTATTTTATAAATTTTATAGGAGCTTGACCAACTTCGTCCTCAATTTCAAGATGTCAGAATACCCATTGAATTGTTAACAGATGTTCTGGATTATGGTAAAAATCCTCAAGTTTATACTAAAGAAGTTTTGGAACGGACGTTAGAACAGAATAAAAAAGTAGGTTTTGTTTATAATAAGTACATAAATAAAATTATAGGCAAATGGAAAAGTTGAAATACTAAAGAAGTTCCAAGCATTACTGCTTCGTGATTTAGGGGCGGAGTGTCCTGAAGACGCTATGCGTTACCGCGAGGCACGTAAACTGAACAACGACAGCTAGTCACTTCGCATCTCCTTGTGACTGTCTTTCTGTGCAGATATCATATTACATTGTTGTTGCAATACATGTTTTATTTATTTTATCTTGCTTTCTTATACACGTTTCGGTTTTTCACCATGTTTATTTCAAAGAGATTTCTGGTTTCTGTAGTATTCTAACTTTTCAGATGTCTATTGGGGCTAATATAGTTATGAGGCCTCAAAACGCCGCTTCAGCGGCGTTGATCAGATTTGTTCCCCATTTTGTAGGTCTTCGATTAAGTTGGACCCAAAATTCATTAAAAAGCGAAGGAGTGGAACAGTTTGTTGAGGAATTCTTACCTATTATTAGGTTAGTCGGGATAGAAGTCTATCATTTACCTTTTTACAGAGAAAATAATCCACAAATTAAATATTTCCTGCAGAGAACTTATACAGAATGTGATCCGTTTGTAGTGGGAGAGTAAGTTGTTTTTCACTTTGATTACATTTTATTTTTCTAGATATGCCTGGCTACGACACAGAAAAAAACGTTGTTCTTGGAAAACTCGCCATCAGGTACTTTCTATGGTCGAAGAAATGGCTATTGGCGGTGATTATCGGCCGGGTTTGTTGTCACCGTTTTAAGTATGACATGAACCTCTAGGAATGAAACGAGGTGTAAACAGACGTCTTCCGAGAGGAGCAGAATTATGGGATACAGAAACTATGGGTCACAATGTCTTCCAGGTTAGCTAATGCTTTTATGTCTGGGTTGAAATTAGTAGTCTACATATTTTCCTCTTTATTCGCTTGTCTACTTTTTGACGGAGCGAAGAGCACGTCCCTCATGATCAGAGGCAATGACATGCGATCCGATGGACTCGTTGATGCAGACGCGTTTGGCCATAACTCCAGGCTTGAGAATTGACGACTTGGGGGTCATCTTCTGGGCCAGCTTGTTGCGCTCGCGGAGGGCGATGGCCCTCACGTCGGAGTTCATCTGCACGGAGGGCGGCTGGGCCACCTGAACGGACAGAGCCTGCTGGGTCCAGTGTTTGGCTTCAGCCGTCTCGGGGCGCTCGATGACCATCGTGACCTGGCCCTTCGCCTGGAGACCCTTGATGAGCAGGTCACGAGCGACGTCCTTGTCAGTAACGGGCATCGAGTCCACGTCGATAACGTGGTCGCCAGTCTGCAGCTGGCTGGCAGCCAGAGAACCGGGATCACAACGGGAGACGAGCACGCGGTTCTGTAAAAATCGTTTAATTTAATCGAGTCATCCAACCTGGTAGTGCTTGATGCCGAGGCCGAGCTTGGGACCGCCCTGCGTCCAGACAAGCTTAGCCACCCAGTAGGCGTATCCATCACGACGTTGAATAAGCTTTTCACGCTCGGGCGGGATGTGGCAGCGCTGCTCCAGCTCTTCGACCTTCTTCATATCCCTGCAGATCTTCAGGATGGCACAGGGAGGAGCAAAGCGCAGGGCGCGGAAGAACGTAGTGGTGTCGGTGACTTTTATTCCATTGACGGCCAGAATTTGATCTCCCACTTTGAGCTTTCCCTCAGCCAGGGTGCCTGTCTGGATCTTCGTGATAATTAGCTTATCATTAGGCGAAGCTCCCAGCGGTTCACCTTCCTCCATATCGATTTGGACTTCGAACGTTTTAGGCTCTTCAGACATAGTTGATAGAACAAAGTTGTAAACCCTGAAAAGTTAACAAATCAAACAACCAACCGTTCCAAAATGAGTCATTCGGGGGTTAAATTGGCTGCTGCGAAAAGCGCATAGCTAAGAGAGCTAACAAATCAAACAACCAACCGTTGGGGAATACAGCAAACTTATGCTTGAGCTTCTATGCGTCATAATCCGCTTTGACCATTTATTTTATTCTGTTAAAACATGATAAATACTAATCGTTATATTTGCAGATCTACAGTAAATGGAAAGCTGACCCCGTGGATCCTCATATAACAACATCAAAGAACCATCCGAATCTCGTCTATAGGAAGGCGTAACTGGGCCGAAGCCTACCGATTTGTCCTTTTAGAATTATAATTTAGGACTGTTGATTTATTCATAAATTTTTGACAATTTATGGTGTCTTCAAGAGTATCAAGGTGTTTCATGGTGTAAAATCTCAATTCAAAGGAACAGTTCCACCATGAGACAAGTGGAATAACATCCAGCTTTCACCTTTGTCTTGGTGTTCCCGTTTAAAACAAAAACGTGCCATGACCTAAACAACGACCTTCACTTTTCTCCATGCGTACAATGGTGGTTACGTGTTTTTGCTGATGATCACCCAGTCCCGCCTCCCCTGGACCGACCCCATGTGATAATTGCCTTCTTTATTGAGACTGTTTGCTTCTATTTCTGTTGGGGGTCCTCATCATTTAAAATCGTCTCCTGTCTCGTCATGGTTTGTGTTTTCTTTCACATCTTAGACTTCTAAAACCACCTAGCGTTCGGTGTCCTAGAGGCTGTCTAGGAGGTGTATGATGTCAAATTGTTGTGATAGGGTAGAAGACTATGAGAGAGCGAGGAAGACAGTTATGTTCAGTGAACCATTGATTTTTACAACTTCTTTTTACGATAAGTTCCTCTTTCTCTCACTTTTATTGTGAGAAATCACATCTCACCTTCATTTTGATTTCGTTTTTTTTCTTTTCGAAATTTTGATGATCATGCCCATGGAAGACAGCTTCTTGATGATTATTCTTATGCTAAAATAAATTAGATCTTCTTATAATCTCTAAAAACTTTTCTCCAAGCTTTAATAAATATGGCATCATGCCCAACCCCACCCTGCTTTTGACCTTCACCTTGTTTATCCATCTTGATGTTGTTCTTTGTGTGTAATCCAGATCAAGTTTTAGTTTCACGTCAAACATCTCGAGATTCTTTCGCCTTCTTGTTCAAAATGTTACAAATTTTAATATTTATAGCTATTTTTTCACCACTCGGTAAGTGTTACCTATAAGAAAGCGAAAAAAAAAATCAACTTTGCAGTAATTGCTAATCAAAAGGAATCTCTCACAGCAAGAGCGTGTAGATTGAGACCGTCGCTGTCTTTTTGTGCGGAATTGAGCAAAAAGGAAGAAAAAAGAAGGAGTAAAATTGAAGAAGAACGTGAGTTTACTAAATTTATCAAAAAATAAAAATAAAATAATATTTTCAGTAGTAATACCGCCACCTATTCCTAAAGAATTCCTTGCCAAAGATATAAAACAGAGAGATATTACTTCTGACCCTGGTAAAGAACTGAATGAAGCGTATAATTCACGCAAAGGGGTAAAATAATCAAAAAATGATGATCAAATCATTTTTTATCATTTTAGGGTCGACCTCCCCTATCTCCTGAGATGCTACGAGCTCTCCAAGTCAAATGTTCAAAATTCTCGAGCATTGTACATCAATATTGCCAACCAAAAAAGATGTCAAAGAAGAATGTTCCCCGTTGTGCTGCCTATTTCCGCGACTGTGGTCAATTCTTCGCCAAGGGGGATCCCCTCGACGCGCTGGCTAATTCCTTCTCCTCCGCTGTACTTTTCCCAGATTTTTGATGATAAAATAATTTTTTAGGTTGGAATTAATCTTGGTGTCGGTGTAAATGGCATTCCTTATTACCCTGTCAATGAGGAAGGAGGCGTCGGGGTCGACTTGGGACTGAATGTGCCTTTCGGCGCCTGGGGAGGCGGATTTTCTAATTCTGTTGGGGTCAGGTGAGGAAAATAAATATTTTTGACTATAGGAAATTATCAAAAAAAATAATTTTAAAAAAATAATAAAATAAAATAATTTAAAAAAAATGATTTTAGAGACTACTGGAACCAATATCAGGAAGCAGGTGCTAATTGGATTGATGGAAAATACGGGTATAAAAATGGCTGGTCTGTTCCGCTAGTTCAGTCACTTGGAGTCGAAGGAGGACAGCATAATACGGTCTCTGTACCGTTGAGAGGAAAAAATGCCGGGCATGTGATGGTTGACAACGGCTATAATGTGAGTTTTCCCCATATTCGCCCTCAAAACTGAGTTTTCACATCAAAAAACTGGTAAATTTATAAAACTAATGGTATCACATTGTTCAGCAGAATGTGGGCTTCCATTTGACACCAAAAATAATATTTTTTTAAAAATGTAAAAATTATGAGGAATTCGAAAAATGGCAAATAAAAGCAGAGCGCGCCGCCGCACCCGTAAGAGCTCGGCAGCTGGACGGTTTTGGAGCAGTTACTGTAGAATTTTGTTGATTGACTGGAAAATACTTTCTGATAATTTCTAGAGCTAAATAATCATTTATTCATCCATTTTCCATATCAAAACTGTATTTTCTCCTTTTTGCAGGTAGGCGGTTACTACGCTCACAATGATCACGTTGGAGTGGATCCGCGCGTCGGAAATTTCAACCACAACTTCGGAGTTGGAGCTCCATTCGTCGGAGCCGGTTTCAATACCGGCCAAGCGGTAGCCTGGCCTGGACTCGATGTGTGGGAACGAGCTTTGGGAAAATGAACCACTCCCGTCTCTGACGGCGGCACCCTACTTCTTTCACAGGTTTTATTACGGCTTATGAATCATATTGATCGAAAAATGAATAAATATATCATTTTTAATCGAAGGTTTAACTGTTGAGGACTCGGTGAACATGGAAAGATTGCCTCCCAATGCTCAGAAAGCGAAATCCTGGGAGCAGAGTTCATCGGAGGCAAGAAAGAAGGTAGATCTGGTTGTTCTCAGGCTACAGTACTCTTTTATGATGGCAATGGCCCAAATTTAGCCGGTGAACCACCACAGCATGCAGATGGATGTCAAGAACTTATCTTTCCTACCACGACAACATGCAGATGGATGTCAAGAACTTGATTTTGTATCACGACAACATACAGCTGTTTGATTTGACCCGGCGCGAGATCCAATTAGACTTTTGACAAGGAGCGGTCCCTTCAAGCTGGTAATCCATACTGTAACCAAGAAATGCCCCCAGATGATCGAATAGCCCGAAAATTGAGAATTTTAGAGAGAAAGAACAGTAAAGTGTGACACAGTCGGAAATGGATCTGGGACCTTATGCCAGAATGGACTGAAGATAGGACCAGAATATTGACAAGGCATCAATTTGCAGAGACTACAGTAAGACGCTGTTTATGTCACAGTTTATTATAAGTCCTCACAGACTGGATCACAAAAGGGCCTAGATAAAATACGAGAACAGCCAGTAGTCAAAATGCCTCTTCCTGTCCTCCACGCTACTTCTTCACCTTCCTCGACTTGAACGGTTTGCTATCTTCGGCGGCTTGCTCCTCCCGGCGTTTGTCCCTGGCATACGAGAAGAGCCAGTTGGCCTTCTGGCGGATGATGTCCGTCTCGCCGGTCGTGGCCTCCAACGGGAAGATGTTTTTCCTGCCTTCCTTCTGCTCGCAGCCATGGCGGTAGGTGAACATGGATGGATGGTGGAAGGAGAACGTAGAGCGGCCGCGATCGATGTCTTCGCGATGGCCGACTCCGATGAGTAGGAGACGGTTCAACTCATCATAGTCTATCGGCACATCGTAGCCATTGGCTTTTCTGATCGATTCGAAGACCTGAAACATGTACGTTTTTACGGCAAGTTTGACCCGCCCGGCTGCCTGCACCCGTAAAATCTTGGCATCACAGGCTAAGGTTTAGTAGTCAGCGTCATTTTCGATCGCTCAGACGCTTGATAAAATGGCGCAGTGCGATGGGGTACGCCTAGCCAGTAAATACATGGCTAGTTCGATTCCCACCGGAGCCAAAAGCTATTTGCTTTTTCTTTCAACCGCATTCAAAAACGAATCTACCTTGTTCAGATGAAGATAGAGAGCCGCCGGCTTTTTGCCATCTTTTCCACCATGTTCGCCCCTGTCTTCCACATCGTCCAGCGTCTCCAGCTTCTTTTTGGCGCACACAATGTCCTTGTCCTTCGGCACCGTGACTACTCCATCCTTCTTGGGAGTCCACGGCAACTCGCCCGTCATAAACTCGTACAACATGTAGATGCAGCTCAGCACGTCGTCCACCGGTCCCGGCGGCTCGTGGTGCATAACGGCCGGCGAGATGTACTTCCGGCTCCCGGCCCAGGAGGTCTGCTTCACGTAGGGCAGGTTACGGTAGGCGCGGGCTCGGCTGAAATGCGTCAGAACGACGGCGCCGATGGCATCCGCTTCACGGCGATGCAACGCGCCCGTCGGACCCATACGGAGGGCAAAATGACTCGGACGAACGTCACAGACTGCGATGCCGGCCTCGTGGACAAGGCGAAGCGTAGTAATACAACCGATGATGACGAAAACCGAACAGTGAGGGGAGAGCGTCTCGTTTATACGCTGATTCTGGCGGAATTCTTCCAGAGATGGACCAATCTGAAGGTTTTGGATTATTTTTAGCGAAGAACAATAAAAGCTAGAGAGCATGCCCGGGGCGGGAGTCGAACTCGCGCCGTTTTCCTGACAGGCCACTAGGCTATTGCACCATTCGCATGCTGTGAGTCAAACTCTTTACCTTTTCCATGACATAGAAAAGCTTCGGAACTGCCGGCTGATAGATCCAGTGCCGATCCTCGGAGGATACTCGCTCCTCATAAGGAAATCTTCCTTTCAGCCTGGCCAGCTCTCCCTCAGCCAGAATACGCGGAAATCGATCATAGAATCGCTTGTTGTAGCCGTATTTCTTCCGCAGAATTTTGTGAATCTCCCTTTCCTGGCGGAATTGTCCACGAACGGTCTCATTGAGGCTGAAGCAGACGCGAAGAATATGCTCATTTTTGGAATTGGTAAGCGTTTCCTTGACTTTCTTATTTCCCACTTGAATCTTCTGCGGAAGTTGAAGAACAGAGAATTCCACTGTTAGCGGGAGATTCATTATCGGCGGTAGACCGTCCGTTGTCTTCGGCTCTTCCTTTCCATTTGATGGAAGTTTTCGGTAGGGCTTGTAAGAGCCCGGAAGCATTCCCAAGACACGCCAAGTCGTCTCATCCGAAGTGTAGGTACCGGTCAGGTTGCGCAGATCGATCTTATACGTGCCATCAGTCTCTTTACCAGGTTCCTGAAAAAAAATACAAATTATTTATTCAAATTGCAATAAAAAATCACTTATCAACATGAAAAAAAGGTATAACATAATGCAAAAAACTTACTATTAATTCAATTGTAGTTTTTTTCTTGTCTTCTTCTTCATCCGGCACCTCCTGTAGTAGTCTGCGCTTTTTGTGATTTACTACTGTCCAATATCCAATTTCTTTTTTTGGAACAGTAATAGATCCAGCCAGCCATTCAGTAGCATACTTTTGAGTGATTTCCTTGCCGTCCTTGCCACTTTTCGATGATCTAGCTTTAGAGGACATCCTGCTACTCGCTAACCAGGAACAAAGTAGAAATGAATTTCTTTTTTGACAAAAATGAGCAATGCAATAAACAGATTTCGACAAGTATTTTCATGAAATAAGGTTATTTTTCTTCAAAACATGACAAGCGAATGCAAACTACAAAAACAATGGAGACAGTGTTGATAAATTTACAAAAGAACATCAATTTATACAAATATATACAATATTCTAATAGTTTTATTACCTTGTTTAGTTCTAGTATAGGCTTAAGCCTATATCTTGTAATGTTTTCTTGGTTGAAATTAACATAAAGAATTCAATCCTGGTTCAGTTTACTACGATAACTTTCGATAACTTTCAATAACTTTGCTATTTCTTCTTATTCAGCTCGGCCAGGCATGTTTTCTTCATGGTTGAAGCACGCAAAGTAGGTAAAATAAACTTGCCGAAGAAAAAAATTGCTGAAAGAAAGTGAAAGCCGAAAGGTAAAAATATTTTGACGTTTCGGCAGGCGGCAACTGCCAAAGAACGCGAGGAAAAAAGTTCTCACCCATGCACAAAGCTCACTCTCACTCCGGGGCAATACCCCGCCCTGTTTGCTCTTTCCAGCTGTGTCGATCGATTCCATTGTATTTCGATTTGCCTTGAACATTATGTTAAACACGAGTTGTTCTTGTCATTGTTACATTTGTTACCCGTCCTCCCTTGGGAAGAAAGACTAGAAAACATCCCGACCTCCCCAGGCAAACAACGTCTCGCTCGCTCTCTTCCACCCTCAATTATGTTTGGGACTCTCTTCAGAACCCCCGTTTCGAACGGAAGCTCATTGGCTTAATTGAAAATGAAATGGATTTGCTTTTGAGAGTGAGAGCGATGAATAGGTGAAATTGACAAGTTTCTATATTGCCGCAGTCGGGGAACGACACTTGAATGCCCTTTTTCAAGAGGTTCTGACTCATTCTCACTACCGCATGAGCCAGCTGGTATTTTTCTTCCCTTTTCTATACGATTTTTCATGTAGTTTTCTTCTTTTGTTCATTAGTTTAGGCAAATTCAATTTGTCGAAAGGACAATTAATTTATATCATTTGCTTTTATTAGAATCAGCCAGCAAAAGTACTTCTCTTTTTTCACAGTGTTATTTCCGACCTTGACTTAACGGGGTTTGATTGTCTTGCGACTTCCTTTCCGCCATCTGGTTTTGCTTGATATGTTTTTCTTAGCAATAGAGACGTTTTTCGTTGCAATGCATTAGCCTTTACACAATTTAGCGGAAGTACATTTGTTTTTTCAGCTTTTTTGATGAATTCTTCTAAACTAATCAACAACTACAGCAAAAGTAGCAGCAAATTAAAAATGTACTGCAAAAAACTGTTTTTCCGGTTGTCTCATAGTTGTGGTCGGCTTGTGTATGGGTTCAGCGCAAAATCGATGCCCCGCCGTCCTTCGGCACCCAATTTTCCGTACCCTCGACTTTTCATTGTTTCTCCTACTCTTATTTGCATTTGTTTAGAACTAGGGGGTTATTTCCTACCTGTACTTTGTAAATATAAGGCTAGAAAAATGTATTCAGTCCGTTTTATATTTTCTAAACACCTTTATTTTGATTTCTATAAGTTTAGCATAAGATACTGAAGGTCATTGTTCCTAATTCAACATTTTACTTACCGCAATTGCTAAAAATAAGCTTCCAATTAGGTTTATCCTCCGCCCACTCCATTTGACTCATCCTCCACCTATCTTATTTCATTTCCTCATTAGCATTTATGACGCATCCGGTGAAAACGAGCACAAGTTTCGAGACAAGAGTAGAGTACAATGGCACTTTTATTGTTTATTCTTATCAGTTCTTATTTACCGATCGTCTTCCTTGTGCATTTTCCATTGAATTATACCCTCAAATATTATTTTGCTTTCGATCTTCAAAGCATTTCCCATGTTTATGTGTTCGTTTTATTTTGTAAATCAATTAAAATGTGGAAATACTCAAACACTGGGGGTAGCACTAATCCAATCGAGTTATCACGTCCGCCTTCTCCCACTAATGTTTGCGAGCCGGGCGGGAACCAGGTCTCTCTTCCGATTACTTCCTTTCGGCCTGTTGTTTTCTCTTTTTGCTGAACACATTGACAATTTTCAGATGAACGGCGTGCCGCCGTCTTCTCTCAGCCTGGATGATAGAGGGCCTATGAAAACAGGAAAAGAAGTCGAAATCACAGAGGTTTGTATAGTTTTCTACTAATTATAGATAGCGATGGAGTTTGTGAACCTCTTACATTCCTCGGCAGTTTTAAGATTTACGATCGAAAAGACAGCCGGCTGTCGATGTCGCATAAATGTCAGCGTGCTTGCCGCTTTGTTTTTTGCTCAGCCATATCCCAAAGTGACAGCCATCTGTCTTTGTGGTCAACTGGAAATCCAATCAAAAATTGGATTGGTTGTATATGTTGTAATTTTTAGGTTGCTTCGCCAGATTCATTAAAATATAGACATGAAGACGATGAAGAAGAAGAAAGTTCCGATGATGACGATGAAATACAATATTGTGACTGTATTGCTGTAGCATTATCCAAAAGTCTACCCGGAACTCCGGGAAAAAAAGGTTTCGAAGTTATATTATTTTTAAGTCCATGTTTAGGCATAATTCCATACGTGTCTATTTATGAATCTCAAGCTGAAGCTCGTAAAAGAGGATATTGGATTCCTGGTGTACCTGTAAATGCCAAAATTACTAAAGTAGAAAAGAATACTGACAGTGGAATTCATTTTATTAACACATTTTTGTAAGTCAATTTTCTATTTTCGTTTTACAATTTTTTACAGATACACAATAGAATTAGAACATGGGAGATTTAAATGGAGTGTTGTACGGAATTACAAAGATTTTACATTATTAAACAATCGGCTAATGGCCCACAGAGCAGCTGAAAGGATTAGAGCACCTGTAAGGAGGTTGGTTCATAAAATATGCAATTGATGCCTGGTAAAGTTTACAATAACAACGAATTAACGTGAAACATATTGGTTTCTTCTATATTTTGACGGTGTAAAATTTGTTTTGAACTGTTGAGTATGATAAAAGCATCCAAAAATAATAAACAGCCTGGTTTATTGAAATTTTTTTTAAACTAACCGCCTGCAATGCTTCTATTCAGATTTGTTTCTAATCATCCGAAAGTTGTCGAGTAAGTTATACGTAGATTCGTCTAACTAAAATGTTGTGCATGAGTTAGCAGCTTCTATAGCAGCGCACGAAGATTTATTCACTCACAAATTTTATGTCTGTAACAATTCGCGAAGTTCCTAGTAATGTCGTGGCATGGTTGTGCTAGTTGTCTTACTGCAATGTCGCCTTTTTTATTGCACTGTTCAAAAGAGAATATTTATTTGCAGAGCCCAAGAGCGAGTGGATTCTTTTCTCGAAGGAATGGGCGTTGACATTATATCTGATCATAAAGAAGATTGTCCCTATTTTCGTAAACCAACAAGGCGAAAGTCCAAGGTTTGTCGAATATTTTCGTAAATATACTTTATCTTTCCAGATGCAAATTCTCAAAAGAGAAGCTGATGATTTAGAAGCAGTAGAACATAAACAAAATGGAACGGCTCCTATAGCTACAGGAGAAAGCCCTTTAACTCCCTCGGATACCGAAGTAGTACAAAGAATCAGTATGAACCAAGCTGTTCAGTGTAAATTACATTTTTTGAATATGGTAATCAATAATTTAGCCGGAATTCTTAAAGAATCTTCCGATGAGGTGCCAAGAATTAGCATGGATGGTACTTTACCTAAAAAGCGAACAGGTTTCGTGATGCCTTCTGTAGAAGAGGAAAAAACTGATGGAGATGAGCAGGTTTGTTTTGATTAATTTCAACTTTATGGTTTTCCGTAAAATTGATTAGATAGTTAGATTTGTGGATTTTTTTTCTTTGTTTAGCATGAAAAGTTAAGATGAAACACTAAAAGTTACATACATTATACACGTATCACTCTCAGGAAGTGACATGGCACGAAAGTGATGCTCGAAACCTCTTACTTCCGGTATAATTTAATATAATCGCATGTTTGTTTCCATAACTATGGCTATACCCTTTTTTTTAACGCAATACAGCTATTTTTAACGGTTTCTATGTGATGTCCAGAAATTTGCCATAATTGGCTGCGGATAGTTTACGCCTTTATTTTAATTTTATAGGCGCATGTATGTTGTAACACTAGTTTACGCGTACCCTAACCTTCTATCACTCATGGCTTTACTTTCATAGTCGTCGTGTGTTTACATTTTCTGTTAATATTTTATTTTTTAGGGAAGTATCAAGAAGCCGAAAACCCGGACAAGAAAGAAGCATACTCTTCCACCATTCCCACGACTTCCAGATTATATGGTGACGGATGTTGAGCATAGAAAGGTAGAAAATATTGATAGCTTTCAATAACTCTTTTAGGAACAATTAGAAAATTGGTTGCAAATGCTTCTTCACATTCCCATCAACAGAAATCACCACGAAACTGTTAGTTCATTTTTTTAATTGAATTTATTTCGTTTATTCAGGCCGAATTTCTTGAAATTAGTCGCTTCTCCTTTGTTAACGATCTTGGTGGTAAACATACGGAAGGTTTTGTTAAAAAGCGGCCTGGTGGTTCCCGTGTTTTCTTAGGATGCAAACAATTTTGTGTGCGATATTTTGTCCCCTGGAGTAAAAGGTATTTTGCAATTTTTGCTGTTGTATACCGTGTTTAGATGGCTTATGGTGCGCGATTCTTTTGTAGCCTACATGGATCATCGTACAGAACAAATTCGCATGGTTTTGCTAATGGATAAAGATTTCAAAGTGGCCGCAGGTGGTAGAGAAGCGGAAGGAATTCCTACCGGTCTTATTATTACGAACACTCAACAGTAAGAGGTCATTTTTATTTTTTTTATTCCAATAATTCTAGCGAATTACATCTAAAATGCAAAAGAATTCAAGATACAAGGCAATGGAAAGCTATAATTGAGCAATCAATGGCTGGGTCGGGTAATGTATGGGTTCAGCCTCACCGATTTAGTTCCTCGTTTCCCGTAAGAGAAGAATGCTATGGAAAATGGTAAAGAGGGATTCTTTTCAATAGTTTTTTTTGTTCAGGTTCGTTGATGCAAAAGCGTACATGTCGGCCGCAGCAGATATGATGGAACTAGCTAGAGAAGAAATTTTTATTGCTGATTGGTGGTTGAGCCCTGAAGTAATTTTAAATATTTCTTATCAAAAACGTTTTTCTTCAGATATACATGAAAAGGCCAGCTTTAGCTGGAACCTATTGGCGATTAGACCAGATTCTCAAACGAAAAGCCGAACAAGGAGTGAGGGTTTTTGTTTTACTCTATAAAGAAATGGAAATGGCCTTGGGACTAAATAGTATATACACAAAAAGAACACTACAAGGGCTTCATCCAAATGTTAGAGTGAGTATTTTTGTATATCTTAAATATCCTTTTAATTTTTTAGGTAATGCGCCATCCTGATCATTATCCGTCAACAGGAACCTTTTTCTGGGCTCATCACGAAAAATTAGTTATTATTGACCAGCTGATTTCCTTTGTCGGCGGTGTGTTATTCATTTTTTTCCCATGAATTAATGGTTTTAGGTGTCGATCTCTGTTTTGGACGTTGGGATGACGAGCATCATCTTCTAACTGATTTGGGATCGGTTCAATTTACCGGACAACATGGTCTACAGGATCATTCTTTGGTAATTGATTTTTGATACTCGTCTATTGCTATTTTTAGGCCACAGGTTTACGTGCTCTGGTAAAAGCCCCGCTGACACTTTCTCCTCTAGGTTTAGAAGAAAATGAAATTGTTGTCCCCAGAGGAGAGGAGGGTAAATCGCCCGAGGCAGCAGGAGATAGCAACGTACCCACAATAACACAAGTGCAAGTTGCAGTTCGTTAGTGGCATTTTGTTGCTCGTTATTTTATGTTATTTTAGCTGTGGAAGGTGGAGCAAAGACTCAAATACGACAAATAACGTCTATAAACATTAAACCAGACGGACAGGATGAAGTGGATTCTCATGTTCTTCGAGAAATTGCCGAAGAACAGCCAACCGAGGAGAAAGTTTTTGCTGACAAAGAATCAGGAAATGTTAGAGTTCGGGTGTGGAAAAAAGGTAGGATTTTCTCTTTACTATTTTATTTTTCGTTTCAGCTGCTCCACAAGCCGCGACGATTACAAAAGAACGCCACAGCTCCCCACCATCTTCAACCAAACCTGAATATATTGAATATACTTCACAAGCTTCTGTACCTGCTCCTGGAAAAAAAGCAACTTTATTCCATGTGGTAAAAGATGCAGAAGAAGCTTCAAAGAAAAAGGTTTGTGTTTTTTCGTGTGACTTTGTAAAAATATGGTTAGACACCATCTGGGCCAAAGAAGTTGCCAGTTGAACTGCTTGATAAAGCTGGACCGGCGCCGTTAATGTTTGAAAAAGCTGCTAAGAGTGGAATGGATCTGGCTACTGCTGCAGAGAAATATAAAGAATACGTTGAAAGTGGAGCAGTCCAACGAGTAAATAGTTATACCTTTTCGCCATAATAAATTACATTTAGGAAAAGCACAGAGCACAGACACCACCGATGAAACGAAAAGAAAGCAGAGTTTCACGAGCAGTTTCTAACTGGAAGAGCAATCGAGCCAAAAGAAAGTGGAAACATGTAATAATTTATTGTTTCAGTGTTATTAAACCTTCTCCAGGTCCTAGACAACGATGAAGCCACCCAAGGATACGAATTAGAATGGCTCCGGCTTCAAGCGATTGCCACAGACGAGACAGTAGATGGTGGTACAAAGCTCTGGATTGGAAAAGATTATGTCAACTATATTCACAAAGATTTTATCGAAGTTGATATGCCGTTCCACGATTTTGTCGACCGAGGGATGACTCCCAGAATGCCATGGCATGATATACATTCGGTTACTTTTGGTTCGGCCGCACGGGATGTAGCGCGGCATTTTATTCAAAGGTGGAATGCTACGAAAACTGAGAAACTAAAAGTATCGTTTTATTATTTTACTTTTCATAATTTTTATAGGATGATACCAACTACCCCTTTCTTCTGCCAAAGTCTTACGAAAATCTTAAAGTCCCACGAGTTTTTCGTAATCCGTCTTTCAGTGAATGCTGCAATATTCAGGTAGCATTTAATTGATTTACACTTGTAACATATGTTTCAGGTTCTTCGTTCCTTATCAAACTGGTCCGGTTTAATTAATCAAACTGAAGATTCCATTCAAATGGCTTATTTGTCTCTTATTGCCAATTCAAAGGTATTTTTCTTTTTGAATCGAGTTAAAATTCCTTGCAGCATTTCATTTATATTGAAAATCAATTCTTTGTTTCTCTAATCGACTCCCAAGATGTTTTGAATGAGGTCTGTAAAGTAATTTGCAATAGGATTATTCGCGCCTACAAGTGAGCATTTTTACTAAAAGTATTTTACCTATTTGCTTGCAGAGAAAAACAGAAATATCGTGTTTACATTATGATTCCGCTTCTTCCTGGTTTTGAAGGCGATGTGGGAGCACCTGGTGGCTCTTCTTTACAAGCAGTTCTTCATTGGACCTATTTATCATTGAGCAGAGGACCTAATTCACTTATTGAACGTCTCAAAGCTGTATGGTTTTGGTTTTATTTCAGTTAGTTTTTTAAATTTTAGGTAGTTCCTGATCCTTTTGAATATCTATCGATTGGTGCGCTGCGTACACATGATATGCTTTGTGGAAAGCTTGTCAGCGAACTTATTTATATTCATTGCAAATTGCTCATTGTGGACGATGAATATGTCATTATAGGATCTGCTAATATCAATGATCGCTCTCAGGTCTGTATTTTCTATAATGTTTTCTAAATTTCCTTCTTTCTTCAGGTTGGAAATCGTGATTCTGAAGTTTGCCTTCTTTACCATGACTTGAACCATGAAAAAAGCTTAATGAATGGACGCCCTTATCAAGCTGGTAAATTTGCCAAAAGTCTTCGTGTCCGATGTATGAAAGAACATCTTGGATTACTACCAAATGAGCGAAGACCGGCTAAATTCCCTTATGATGTGACATGTGACGATCCTGTAGCTGATGATTTCTTCGTAGATATTTGGCAATCAACAGCTAAATTAAATACGAGAATTTATGAAGAAGTACGCCGAATTGTTTGTTATTTATTTATTTTGTTCATTACAGGTGTTCCGCGCTTATCCAACGGATAATGTAGAAACCTTTGATGAATATCAAAAATGGACTTCGCAGATGTCTTTGGCAGAATATCAGCCGAGCCAGGCAGAAGAAAGACTTCGCGATTTACGAGGTTTGTTTATATTTGCTATTAAAAGCCACGACAGCCGAATAATCAATACAGCACATCATTTCCCATGGCTTGCACACCTCGATAAAAACATTCTCAGCTGTTTACACAGCCACATTGACTCCTTTTCAGGCACTCTGGTGGAGTTCCCATTAAACTTTTTGTGCAAAGCTGTTCTGACGCCTGGTATTACCTCCAAGGAAGGCCTAGTTCCCAGTGCTGTCTTTACATAGATATGTAGGTATATTTCTCTCTTGCTTGTTATTTTTCTTTCCTCTTGTCTTGCCTTGGCTTGTAGCCTACATAGGACCAGGTGTTATGCGTGATCAGCTTCAACCTAAACCGGTGCTTATCCCCCTATCTTTTCCAGTTGCAGTAAAACGAGTGTATATTATTTTGTAAAATTTAAATTTGTATGTACTTTTTATTTATTTGACACTAACGCATCCAGCCGCTGTTGTTTAGCGTTATTTTTTTTCTCACACAGAGTTAGAAGAACCTCTTAGCGGGGCATTGTGCCCCGTCTAAGTCTGTTTTATACTTTCATTTTTTCTATGAATATATCATTTATTATACCAATTTATCATAATAAATAGCTATCTTATTGCATGAATGTGTTATTCAAAGATGTACAATCGACTGAATACTTGGAGAGACGGAATTTTTTGAAATAAGCGAGAATTCCAGTTCAATATACGATTGTGAACGAAAAAAATGGCAGACGACCATCAAAAAGGTTAGATTTACCTTTATTTTATGGGTTTTATAAGGGAAATAGACATTTTATAGCCAAAATCTTCAGCTTTAATAAATGAAAAATGAACGCTACCTGATAATATAACGAAAGCGGGCTTTGCCCATGATAAAAACGGATACAATCGTTCCAAAATGTTTTCCTATCATTTCGTCATAGATCCCCCTGCTCCCCTTCCCTCCTTCGCCTCTCCACCTCTCCCTGATTTCGCTCAAAAGAAGCCCGGTTCATTTGTACCACCCCGTCCGCCTGTCCTTCATCCCAATGTTGGTTCGGCCGGATCCTCCAATCCATTTGCCCCTAAAGGAGTTGCTTCAAATTTGGAGGTAAATAATCAATACAATTGGGTAAATATGGCCCAGAAATCACCACTTCCAAAGCCCACGGCTCCAAATTTCACCCCTTCGATGAATCCGCCACAAGCGGCGAGGAAAACTCCTTCTCCCAAGCCTGTATCATCTCCGATTTATCCTCTGATCCCTCCTACAAAGAGGGAAGAACCGGCAGCTGTTCCTAAAAGATCTGAAGAACCGGTACACCTTATTATAATATTTTAAAATTATAATTTGAAGCCGATTTCTGTATCTTCTCCTCATAAAGAGGTTCCCCTGACACCGTCACCTCCAATTATTTCTCCACCAACTTCCCCAGCTGTTCTACCTACTGAATCGCCTCAAACAGTGGAAAAAGCCGGGAAATCAAGTGAATCGGAGGAGAAGAAGCCCGTTCCCACTGGACATGTGGATATGACCGGCGGACTAATGGGATGGATAACAAAAACCGTAACAGAAAGTAAATTGCTAAATGATGTAGCTGAAAAAGCTAAACACGGAATGGAGCAGGTTCTCACGACACTAGATCCAGGAATGAGAGGATTTCTCTCAGATGACGGCACTGTAAGTCAACTATCTGATTTTTTTAAAAGAAAAATGATAAATTTCAGGTAGAATTGTATATTGTAGCCCCGGATGCGAATGTTATCCGTGCGGTGAAAGAAGGCTTCGAGCGAGTCTTTGCTAGCGTCTTGGTTAGAGCTGTTCCAGCTGCTTTGGGTAAGAAAAACACTGTGAATAAAAGAAATATGACAAAAATTCAGGAAATCTTCCACCATTAGTAAATGGTTCTTCCTATGCTTTGGAGTTGTGCAGAGAAAGAAGCAGCCGTGTTTTTGCCTCGAAGCAAGTTCCAACGACGGCTCCTCTTCTTGTCATGCAGCCATTTATCATGCATTTTGAGAATAAGTAAGTCTTTTTTACTTGAATTACCTCATTTCTTAATGGAATAGAGCAATTTTCTCCGTTTTTAGACCCTATACTTCTACGAGACTTCTCTTGGAATGGAAAGGAAACCTCCTTGACGCGTTTTCCCAGCTTCTTCCAGTGGAAGATAAACTTTTGAAGGTCCTAGAAGCTCGCTCAAAGGCTGACGGCAAACAGGCTCAAGACTATTCAATTACTTTGAGCCAAGCAGTCAAAGAGGTAAATTTCCCACCAAAAAAAGCTAAAAAATGTCCCAATTTAGGTCTACAACCTGGATTGTGAGTCCTGGACCGGACCGCCTTTTCCCTATTCCTTTTCGGAGCTCCTGGAACATGGAGCAGCCTCCTTGGCACTTCAATTTATGAATTTGTCGATGGAAAAATCGGCAGCTACAACACCGACAAACGAATAATTTGGAGGGAAAATGACTGAAAAAGTCTAACTGCATCTAACTGGGTCTCTATTTCAGTAGGGGTACTAATTATTTATTTATTTCCCTCTTCTATTTCTCTCATAAATGTTGTGATTGTAAAAAAAATAAGCAGGCACTTTGTATAAATGTTTTTTGTGTTTTTTTTTAAATAAAATTGGAATAAAGGGAAGAAAATGAGCTTCAAATGAACCAGATTGAGGAGAACAGGGAGCTGCATTCGAGCGCCTGCACCCGTACAATCTCGGCAGCTGGACGGATAGGAATTTGGCGGCGCTGAATACAAGATCGTGGAGCTGCTGAGAGTTTACGGGTGCGGCGGCAGCCATTTTGCCTCAATAGCGTAATGGTAACGTGCTCGTCTGGTAAGAAAACGATCGGTGTTCCATCCCCGCCACGGACATTCTAATTTTTGTTTTCTTGATATGCATATTACATGTTATTACAGTGTTAAATGTCGGTCGGAATGTTAAAAAGTCTCCCACTTCTTCATTTCTACTCGCTTTACTAGCCGGCGGATGGTCGTATCGACCGTAGATGGAGACGGGCAGCGCCTGAAGCCGTTCGTCTACTTTGCCGTTGATGCTCCCATAAACAAGGCCAAGCTCTTCTGTACCAATCGGACGGGTACCGTAGCCTATGGAGTGACCTTTCGCCTGGAGTCGGCCTTCAACGATCTGACGCAGATGGTCACCCAATACAAGGAGGAGGCCACCGTCTGTCGACTGGAGACGATCACCGGCCAGAAGACAGTCTACAACTTTGAGGACAGAGTGACGGTGATGGATTGCCGCACGGCGATCGACTGTTACATGCTGGATGAGAACGTCATCGTCTTGGTCTGTCATGATCAGCAGAGGAGTGAACTCAGCCAGATGGTCTTCTATCTGTGTGGAATGGTCAAAAAGGCCATCATTATCTACACGAAGACGAAGTAAGCCATCCTTTACTAGTACAAATCAAAAGTGCTCATGGCGCAATGCAAACATGGGCGTCTCTGCAATCAGATGACCAGGGTTTGATCCCGCCCGTGGTTAAAATATTTTTGCTTTTTTATTTTTTCATTTTCAGGTCACTGGTGGATTTTACCTATGACGTTGTCGTCGGACAGGGACTGCTTCCTCGAGGCCAGGTGGCAGTGATCGGCACTAAAGGACCCTTCGACGGAGAGAGAGAAGTCGTCGCCCAATTGATAGCTGCCAATCCAATGAAGGAAGCGACATATCCGGATGTAAATTTGACAAAGAAGATACAGGATTTCCGGCAGTATTTGAAGAAATATAATACCAGCTATGATATATTTCAAAAGGGAATCTTCTTTGACAATGATGGTATCTATTTTCTCATAAAGAAGTAAGCCTGTTCTTTGTAATTTCATAAAACAGCGGCTGCAAGGTGCGCTTTCATGGCGCAGTGCGATAGCGCGCACCTGGTAATCCAATGACCAAAGTTCGATCTCAGCCACTGCCGTTCCATTTTTGCTTTTTTATTTATTTGCTTTCAGAGACGAGATCAACCAGCTGGTGACAAAATGCCTTGGAAAATTGATTTATAAACCCAACGGCGACTGTGACTACGAGCTTCTCCAGACGAAAAACCGGATGGAATTCGACGGCGGCCTCAGCACGAGGCACCTGCTCTTCAGCATGCAAAGCGGGAAGAGCCTCTGGCTGGGACTGGACCCGCCCAACTTCGCCGAGATGTTCAGCCTCCGCTGGCGATTCTACTACTGGTGGCTGCCGAAACTTCTCATCATCATCATCAAAGCGATCGAGCTGGCCGTCTGGCTGAGGCGATTCGACGGCGGCTGGTCGCTGCACCGCTTTGTCAAGCTGCTGCTCTGGTGGTTTGGACCCGGTCTGATGCCCGTCACCGAGCCGGACCCCGTCTTCCATTTGTACCACCTGGACCTGGAGAGGAACGTCCTCCGCCGCGCTGCCGCCACCGTGCCCGTCACGACGTCCCTCCTCATGCCGTTCTTCAACATCGCCGCCGATGTGGATGCCACCGGCGGGCTGATGTTCTGTGAGCTGACGCAGAAAGAAGAAACAGTCAAGATGAACTACTATCACTGCCCGATGAGACCTCCCAGCTTGGCCTGGCTCGCCACCCACCGCGCCTATCGCCTCTTCCCGGCTTTTGAGAAAAGCCCCCCGGTCAGGAGGATGCTCGGCCAGACGGAGTTCATCTACTAACACAACTAATAGTGATATACTAGATAAAAATAAAACTATGGACATCAAAAGCAAAAATGTTTTGGTTTCTTTGGGGATCGAACTCGGGTCACTTTCTTATCAGACGAGCGTACTACCACTGCGCCATTGGTACAAATGAGGGCGCGCCGCGTTCAATTGAGCTACCTTCTTCTTGTTCCCAATTTGGGTAATCTTCGATAATGTTTGGCTGAAACTGACATCATTTTTATGTTTTTCTCTTCTTTCTCCATCCATTTCTGATTTACTATGAACTAGCAAAGACCAGCTCTCCATAGCGACGCAGAATGCCGTACGGTGCTCGTTCCTAAATTCGCCCACTTCTCTACCTCCACTGTTTTCAATTTTCTCGGCCGTTTACTTTACGTCGTAGAATATCTCCTGTAGAAATGATCTAGACCTCGGTTTGAAGCGGTACTCATCCAGGAGTTCCAAGACGTCGGCGTAGAGACAGGGCCATTCGAAGAGCCACGGATGGGCAGCCCTCAAATGGATCAGCTTCCTCTTCGGGGTTTCTTTTATCTCCAACATGTCTACTTCATTTCCCCTTCCCCCCTTCCGCCGACTCCCCTTTCTCCAGCACGGTATTCTCCTCGCGTGTGCCATACCCTCCTGCCCAGCGCCTTCGTGACGATGTTGCACCGGCCCCTAGGCATTCTCTTGTCGGATCAAAATTTGACAGTCGAAAAAGATCAAACGGGGAGTGAGAAATGAGAAAACAAAAAGACAAAAATGCCACTAGTTAGGTTAAGAATTGCTTCCTCGTCTCCCTCTTGTGATGTGTGGTCATCTGCGTCAGCTCGTTGAAGACCGACTCCAGTCGAAGAGTCACTCCATAGGATACGGTACCAGTCTGATTTGTACAGAATAGCTTGGCCTGGTTTATGGGAGCATCAACGGCAAAGTAGACGAACGGCTTCAGGCGCTGCCCGTCTCCATCTTCGGTCGATACGACCATCCGCCGGCTAGTAGAGCGAGTAGAAATGAAGAATTTCCCGGATTAGGGATTTGGGTTGACATTTTAGCCCGTAATAACACGTTCAAGATATGCAACAACTGGTCATCAAAAAACCCGGATCACTTTCTTCTGACAGTCGTGAGATGTGAGACGAGAGCCCAACCGCCACGCCACCGAAACACCAGGAAACGTCCTGCCTGAAATTGAGTTATCTTTCACTCTCTTCCAATATGTGTCGTTTCGACTATTTTTGATCATTTTTGGCTGAAACTGACGTCATTTTTATGTTTTTCTCTTCTTTCTCCGCCCATTTCTGATTTACTATGGACTAGAAAAGACCAGCTCTCCATAGCGACCCGGAGTGCCGTACGGCTTTTTTTCCTAAATTCGCCCTCTTCTCTACCTCCACTATTTTCAATTTTCTCGGATTTTTTTACAGCCAAAATGACTGAAAGAAGACCTCAAAAAACGATGGTTGCTATGCAAGAAATCCATTGGAAGACCCTGGTACTGGGAAATAGCTATCCAGAGGAGTTTGACACCGGGAATTGGACTTCTCCGCCGGGGTAAGGGATATTCTTGGTCTTGGCGCTATTTTGGGTCATTTTCTCCATTTTCAAGCTGTATTTTTAATTTTTTTGATGCGTCCAATCGTTGGTTAGGGGAATTTTGACCCAGGAAAGGTTGAAAATTGGGTTCTGGAGATATTTTTGCCCTGAAATTCGCCTCTGAATCTTTTCTGCCCGCCAATAGTCCTCTTTCAGTGAAGTCTTCCCCCTTGACGTGGTCCTCGGCCTCTCCGGCATCATAAATGTCTACAAGGTGATCCTAGACGTGGATGACTTCAAAATCCGTAAGATATCTTCCATGTTTCCCCATAAAATCGGTATTTTCAGCGAGTAGAGTGGATATTTGCGTGGGATTGACGGATGTTCGCCTCCCGATAACGTATAAATCAGCCAGGGAGGCTACGTTCGATCGGCCCGTGAGGATGGAATATAAGAAGAGGGACAAAGGACAACCGAGGATGGAAAGCAGGTGGGGAGGAAGATAGGGAACTGTGAATGGGTTCTGGAGCGAAAGGACAGTCTACTTTTTAAATTGAACCGCTTTGGGACCAGTAATTCCAGCCAGGGGATGGTATAGTCCGTTTCCAACGGATATGTCACGGGATTTAAAGGTCTTTCGTACCTCCGCTGTGGGGCCAGCCTTCTTCCGACATGGTCTCGCAACGGAGATGCGCCGCGAAATTTGAACTCGTGACATATCCGTTGGAAACGGACTATAATTGGTTTCGGAACGCTTAGAAACCGGGATTTTTGGATTATAGGTCCCGAAGCGATTACAACTTTGTCCATTCTCTAGCTGAAGACCTAGCTCCGTTGCAGATTTTTAGTTTTTTAATCTGTTTTTTTTTCTCCCGGGACGAGTCTCATAGCGACTGCGCACCCATTAGGTCATTTCCTTCTCAAACGGGCGCCTTCATTTCAAATCGCGGTTATTTCTCTTCCACACCATTTTCTAGACAACCCACAGTATTTATAAAACCCTAAATTGATTTTAGATCAGCCTACACGGATACGGTAGGCCAATACGTCTGGCTCAAGGTCAGCTCAGCTCTCCAGAGTAAGGACAATCCCAACCAGCAGGTCCCTCTCCTCTTTTCCCTCTATAAAATTCAAAATTTCCAGATAGGAATCCTGAAAGTTACGGTACTTGGTTACCCGCTCTCTGACGATGAGATAAATACCATTATGAAGAGTCAAAAAGAGAGGACCGAGTTTATGGGCCATCGTCCCGCGACGGGCAGCTCAATCCGGGGCCTGTCTCCTCCTCCTTCCCATAATAAAAAGATAGAGAGGTATAGCTAGTGAGTGCCCTCCTAGTTTCTCACCCCTGTTTGCCGTGTTCTTCACATGTTTCCTCCTTTTTAATGGTAAAAAATGGTCTTAAAATTGCAGCAATGGAGACGGGATGACGACCAGTGACAACGGCCTGGGGGGAGACCCCCTAACTTGTATAAGAACGGTAAAACGGGCTGTGGAACAGAAGAAACAGAATGCCAAGGCGGTGAGGAACATGATTAAGATATTAAAACATATATATTTTAGGCTGGAAAAGATGTAGAAGCTACCGTATGCCTTCGGGCCTTGCAACGCCTAACGGAGTATGAAGCAATGCTGGAGGATCTCTCCGCCCGGAGGAGTAATGCCCTCGTCCATGAGGAAATGGAACAGGCGGAGAGGTTGAGACAGACGATGTTGGACTGTAGAGACACGGCACTACGCTCCAGTCACGTGGACATACTTTTTGATAGGGCTGAGGTGAGCAGAATTACTGTAGCTCCTTGGCACAGAACCCTGTATGGCGCCAAGAGGGATCAAGTTCAAATTTTAGCTGAACTCTCGTGCGTTTCAAGACTTTTGAAAGCAGACCTTTAAAGTTAACAGACTCTGCTAGCGGATTACGATAAAAAAGATTTGTTGGATTGTGGGTTCCTACAGCGAAAACGCGGTTTTACCAGAGCGCGCCAGAAGATTTCCCTCCTTCCCGGGGATTAGCGGTTTTTGGTCTGATTTTTTGTGTTTAGAATTGTTCCAGGACCCAACAAAAACTAGAGGATACAGTAATCTGAGGTTGATATGTATATTTATTGGTTATTGTTGTTGGGGGATGAGGGAAGGAATCCGGCCTCGCGCTTTCCATAGTATCCATAATAGGGGTAGCCACCGTATCCACCGTATCCATAGGAGCCGTAGTAAGAAGAATAGGGATAGCCGTATCCATAGCCGTACCACTGAAATGAGTGCTCTCGCCTGACTGGGCCGACCCTACCTGAGCCTCGGCCACCAGGGCACAGAAGGCGAACAGAGCCAGGAGGAGGAGAGCAGAGGGAGAGGCCATCGGGGGAGGAGGATACTCTCCACCGCCCCAGAGGGTATTTTATACTCCTGGCAGCCAGTTTACTTAACAGCTTGAGAGGTAAACTAATAAGAAAAAATGTCAGCAGTTGACAGGTTAGAGCGGCAAAAAGTTGAAAGCCATCCCGCGCCGAAGAGAGCAAACTTCCTCCAATTTGCACCAGCAAGTACCTGCAGAGCGAAATTGACCAGAAATCTCTCATTTCTCTGGATTTTTTCAACGAAAATAATAATTTTTTCTTTCAAAACTGAGGAAAAGATCGCAAGCTGCCTAATTGTGGCTGCTATCCGTAGTTTTATTCATTTATCCGTTGATAAAGAGTTAAGAAGCTTCAGCGACCCAGTTCTTTTTGCGGGTAATTCCGATATTTTAGCTCCGCTCAATTGGAGTCAGTTCGGAATGGAGTCAGCAAGCCTAAAAAATCCACACAGGACCCAAATCCTGACGCGCTATCGTTCCAGGACCTTTTCAACCCGACTGTTCTACTTATTTGACTGGTTTTCCTCTTCTCCGCCTTCTTTTTTAGCCTTATTAGTCAATTTAAAGGCCTGTTTATTAATTTTTTATTCCTTAGCATGTATAATATGTATAAATTCTCTCTGTATGGCTCTGAATAAATATTAAAGGACTAGAAGACGGGGAGTTACACGTATTGGGAAAGGAAAGTGAAAGGGAATGATTCGGGAAAGGAACTGAAGGAACTCAAACGATTAAAGGGCTATTCTTCAATTATTAAAGGACTATTTTCTACACTCTAAAAATCTGCAGTAACTACAATTTCAAGGCGTCGTAGAATATCTCCTGTAGAAATGATCTAGACCTCGGTTTGAAGCGGTACTCATCCAGGAGTTCCAAGACGTCGGCGTAGAGACAGGGCCATTCGAAGAGCCACGGATGGGCAGCTCTCAAGTGGATCAGCTTCCTCTCCGGCGTTTCTTTTATCTCCAACATGTCTACTTCGTTTAGAACCTGGCGTCGAAGAGCAGCCACGTCAACTTGCGGCGGCAGCGGGTATTCTAGAGATTATTATCATTTTTTCGTAAAGAAAGCAGAACTTTTGCAAATAACGTTAGTCTCAGAAAATTTGCCGTGTTTTCCTGAATAAGGGGATATGCTTATTTTTTCAAATAATGGTCAAAATCGCAAGAAAAATGCATTTTATAAGCCAAAACGCGGAAAAAATTCAAGGGGGCGCGCGTTTTGATCCCACAGTGACTTTAATTCTACAGTAATCATGAAGATTACTCGCTGGCAAGTTGTCTATAACTACATTAGGAAATCTCCCTTACTTTCACCATTGGAAGCGCAGTAGAAGCACCGATATGACGAGTGAGCCAGTGCCGGATCGGTCCTCTGGTTCTTGGAGTGGCCACTCTTCGCTCCGCGGTCATTTTCATCCGAGAAGAGCTTTTTCAGATGGAAAATGTTCTTAATTTTAATTAAAATTAATTTAGACTGAAAAATGGCCCACCCCACACATGACTTGAACTTCTGACGGAAGGGCGGCAATGTAGACGGGCTGCATGACCTGGAACCGGGGTTTCAGCTGTTTTAGATCCAGTAAAGCTCATTTTTTGTGGATTTTTAAATTACAGTATCCCTCCTGCACTGGAAAAGCGCAAAGTTGGTGTGCTTTCACCAATAATGCGCCATGCTAGCCCAGACCCGGTTCCTTACCTGTGACTTGCCGGAAAGGGCGGTCGCCTGTAAGTGTCGTTGTAGCCAGCTGTCATTCATCAGATGATATCGATAGGCAGCGACGCATTCTTCCTTAACAAAGCTACAGTAACCCTATTCCCTTCGGGCCCTACCTCCCCCTTGGTCATGAAGATATAGCGCACTGGATCGCCAATATTCCTATTGACCTGCAAGAAGCGGCGAGTCTTGAACGGGGCCAGGCGCCATTTTTCTCGATATTTTGTGGAAAAATGGGGATCACGGAGGAGATCGGCTACCTAAATTTTTGGGTTATAGAGAAAAATAAAGGAAAAATTACAGTTCCTTCGGTTTCTAAACGACTTTTCTCCACGGTTAGACCCTGGCTCAGGCAACGGGCTACGGTAGAAGAGCGAGAGCGGGATTCATTGGCCGGATCTTCACATTGACTCGTGGTTGTCGTCGCTCGTCTTCGATCTTAAAAATATAGTGAGGGTTACGGTAACACTATAGAGAATACGAGAAACTAGCAGCGCCCTGCGGCTATTTTTCGAATTTTTAGGCTAGAAAGCCAGGAGACTCACTTCCTATGGATTCATCAATCCATGAACTGGACAACCCGCTGGTGATTCCTGATTCTGACGTCATTGCTCGACTTCTGACGTTGTCGCTGTCATATTCCGACATCAGGGGGCTATCAATGGTTGGATACTCGAAGCCCGAGTCACTCCCACTTCTTCTTAACCTTGACTGCTCCATGATTAGCTTCTGGGGAGCCCAACAGCTCTGAAATTGAAAATATCACCGGGAAAGTACAGTAATCGTTCCGAAGATCCGTATAGGGAGAATTTTCAAAAGGAGAGGGGAGCAGCTACAGTAAACCGTCCCATGGAACGTTTGAAAAGATTTCGGGTCCAATTTTTGGGTTCCAAGAAGAAAGGGAGACCCTGGAACCTGGGAAACGGCCAGAACATCTAGAGAAACCGTTGTCGGCCCCAAAATTTGGGTCCCGAGAGGAAATTTCCCCGGCAAAACTACCCTCCGAAAAGTTACAGTAAGCCAAGAGCTCCATCTGCCCGCTTACCTCACTACTGGACCTCGCCCTGCTATTCTTCCGACTCGCCGGTGAATCCATCCTTTTCTGTTGTTGTGCCGTAGCCTTATCGAATGAAATCGACACCTCCGGCACAATCTGAGCAGTCGCCGTCGGCCTCCTCTCCTCGTCCTCGTCTCCCTCATACTTCTTCCTTATCTCATCCACCACCCATTTGTGTTGATTACTCTCCCAGCCATATTCACACAGTAATTTCGCTCCCACTTCCGAAGTTCCGATCATATTCAGAGCCCAGAAAGCAGCTCCTCTAACCGACAATGTCGGGAATTCCTCTGCGAGTCGGATCATCCTAGGAATCACATCAGGGGGGTAGAGTTCCGCTCCTTCGGTAGTTGAGCCGATTTGTCCTAACGCGATGACGGCGCCCTTGACTAGAGCCATATCCTTTTCCTCTCCTAACTGAGCAAGAAGCTGGCGGATGACTCTCTCCGACTTGAGAAGCTCTCTACCGTAGTGGTGTTTGGCTAGACTGCCGAAGAGGTGAGCAGGGGCGCGGACACCAAACCGCAGCCTAAATTACAATTAATTAATCAAATTAAAGGACTGTCAAAGGCCTAGAGCTTCAATTTGGGTTCCAAAACGACTGCATGGACCACCAGAGGCATTATAATCCGGCCTGTTCGCTTGAGGACCCAGCCGAAGTCTCTATGTAGTCTGAAGACCCTTACCGTTCATGGCTGACTCTTGAAAAACCTCCCGTGATCGAGCGTTTAACATTCAGAAGGCAGACTCTCATGTCCTCATCTAGACTTTCAAAATACCGCGTATTGAAGCCCTAAAAACGGATCATTTTTTCATTTCCTTCCAAAAAATCCTACCGTCATCCAGGTGTGAATACCCTCCATTACGACATCATGATTACTGATGCAGATATCCTCATCCGCGTAGAGATACGCCTTTAAGAGAGTTCCCGCCTCTCCGAAAGCATTAAGAGGAACGGCCCGGAGATTTTTAACACTTTGAGGATACATCTGAAACCGGTAAAAAGTCGAGGATTTGACCTTATCCGCCCCAGGAGGCGATGGGGCGAGAGAGGCTATCCAGCTGTCCGCTACGGTCACAGCACGGCCAATAATGAGGTATTGGGAAAAAAAGAAACGACGAACCGGTAGCCATTGATGGAGCATGCGTATCGTTTGTCGGACAACTTTCACGGATTCGTCGCCCAGCTGGCCGAGGAGGAGGAGAATACCCCAGTCGAAGAAGTCCGGCAGACGCTGGCCGGCAATGGCGCCCAAGAAGCGGGTACACCAACGGCGAGCAGGCTGAAAAATACTGGTATTTATACTTTTCCTGTACCATTTTTTTGTGAGGAATATGGTCGTACTAAAATTATTCAAAGAAAATTACAAAACCTCGGGAAAATTTGAAAAAGCCCGCGCAATCCATAAAATTTCGGCCATCTCGATAAAATTGCGCCTTTCTCGCTATTCAAACATATATTTTAATAAAAATTGTATGCACCTAATCAGAAAAACGTGCTGAATTTTCTAGTATAAAAATATTTAATTTCTATGGCCATATGGGGTTTCACTTACCTCATTAGTAGAAGTCAGCGCCTTATGCAGTACTAGTCGGGTCAAATTGGGCTGTCCTCCACTGTCACTGTAATCCAGGCTGGCCACGACGACTTTTATAAATTCTGTCGGTGTTGTGTTGTTCATTTTCTCGATAAATCTAAATATTTCCGCTGTATATAGCTCCGAAGGGGATAATTCTCCCGCCAACTACCTGTCCAGGTGCCATAAAGCTAGGCAGATGGCTACCGTATTTATCTGGCCTTGGGGGAAGCCACTATACGGAGGGAAAGGTAAATAAAGAATTCTTTTCCAGTTTAAACTGCCTTTTAAAACGAGAAATTTGGGCTAAAAGACGGGAATTTTAGGATTGTCGCCGTTCTCGTCCTCATTTCCTGGCGGCCGAGACAAACATCCCCCAGGAGGAGGAGGAGCCGCCTTTTCCATGATCTGTCTCCCTTCATAGTTCTGGTTTTTGGAAGGGGGAAGATTTCAATTATCATAGACACACACAAGGGGTGATCCCCCATCCTCCCCTATATATCTCTTCCCAGCTGTCGCAAAGTCCTGACCCCACCCCTCCGGGTGGTTTGACGCGGCGGATAAAGAACACGATAAAATCTTGCAATTATGAAGGGGGAGCGGGAAGGGAGAAAAGGAGAGAGAGAGAAATCGGGAAGAAGAAGACGGCGAGAGGAGACGATTCGCCATTTCCTATAGCTAGACCCCTTACTTTCCTCTGGGCATCCTCCTCCTCCTCCTTGTCCTCCTCTTCCTCCACCTTTTCCCTGGCCATCGTCCTCTTCCTGACTCTTTTCTTCGTGGGTCTCCGCCATGCCCCGTCCTCTCCTCCCAATTCTATCGCCATCTCGCAGTCCTTCTCCCCCCTTTTTTTTGGCCATCCTCCTCCTCGTGGTCCTCTTCCAAACCTCCCCCAGGGCACTTCTCCCAGCGGGTCCCCGCCATGTCCCGTCCTCCTGGCCCTACCCCCGCATCCTCCTCCTCCTCCACATGTCGGTTTTGTGGGTATCTGCCCCATTTGTGGTTTTCGAGGGCCTTTCTTATACCACCCTTCGCACCTTTTTTCTTCCACCAGATTGTTCCCAGCTACACAATGGCAGCCCGAGATACCTATCTCGGCTTCTTCTTCTTCGCCTTCGTCCCATTCGGACAGGTTTTAGGTGGACCTTGGCCTGGCTAGTCAGCCAGCTAGCTGGATGGCTTAAGCCATCGTCTCTTGCACTTGGCGCGATGGTTTTCACGGCTCGTCTGCGATTTATCCTATTGGCTATTGGGGCGTTGAAAATTCCTTGAAGGAGGAGACTATTTTCACACCTCTTTGTACTTTGAAAGCGCCGGTTCCGTTTGAAAATGCCCGCCGCTTTCCGCTCTTTTTAATCCTTCTTTAAAAGTCGGCAGAGAGATCTTTGAAGAAGGCCGAACGTTCCAAAAAGAGCGCCTTCTCGGAACCCTTTGGCATTTCCATGCGCCTGGACCCGTACCACCTCGGCAGGAACATCTTCTTTTGTTCCAGGCGGCTAATTTTAAACTTCTCCCTGCTGCCGAGAATTTACGGATGCGGAACCAGTCAAAAAAAGTGCCGGGAGGAGCAAAATGGTGCGGATCTCGACCCCCTCCCCTGTCCTTCCGGAATCAGCCTCCCATTTGCAACAGTCGAACAAAGATTTGCTCCAGTCCTGCCCCCAGGGGGTGAACTGGAGGCTATGGGGCACACAGCTGACTGTGTCACGACGACTCGTTTTGAGGTCGCCTGGGGTGAGCGCCGGGGGAGCGAAGGATCGCCTGGAGGAGGCAAAACGGCCGTCGGCGGTCATCGGCGCGCCAATTCTTACCCCTCGGGGGCATACAATAGCGGGCGAGAAAATTGGAGAAGGAAGAAGGGGAACGCTTTAACTCTTCCTCCTTTCTCCTCCTATTCGTACAGTTTTTGCCTCCTCCAGGCCGCTCTCTGGGGGATCCCCTTACCGTACCCCCATTCCAATTAAAAATGCCTTCTCCCCTTTCAAGTAAAGAACTGTAACAATCCCCGCTTCTTTCCACCGCCGTTCATTATGGGGAAGTGCGTCTTTTCCTAGTAAAACAAGCCGTCTCCAAGCCGGCTCTGCCCCCCTCCTTCCCCAGCAGTGGTGACCAGTTACCGTCTCTCCTTCTCTCTCCCCCCAGCCCTTCTCGCCCACATAAGTCATAACTCGTCGCACCCCGCCAAACTCAACATAGCCCTCCTCACATAATTTACCGTACCCCCTTTACTTCCTTCGAGGGACCAGCAAATCAAAGAAGAGAGGGGAGGATGAAGGCCTCCCCCTACAAGGAAAGGGGGGGGGGCAAGCCATCCGAGATCCCGGATTGTCTCGATCGCGGGGGAAACTTGCGCTTCCCTTCGACTGGACTGGAAAGCATCAACACTATGGCTGGTGTTGGCCCGGGGGCTTTTTCCGACGCGCTCATCTGAGATCCAATTTATTCAACACAACACCTCCTCCCTGTGAATCCCGGCCGTTTTTTCTGGCGGTTGGGCAGGCAGAGAGGAGGGCAAATCATCCGAGTCAGTGACTTTTCGTCGCCTCTCCTCCTTCCCTATCAGAATTTTCCCCTTTTCGTCCCGGGACTCGGCTTTATACTGTAAGCTTGTGGAATATCTCCTCCCGAAAATGGAGAGATCACTTTTTTTTGCCCCCACAATTTCCTGTCTCATCGCCCCTTTTTCTCTTTCGAGTGTTTTGTTCCATTCTCGGCAATCTCGATCGGTCAAAAACGAGATTCAAGCGGGATTCAGCCTCCCGGTTACGAAATTCGATTCAAAACGACGACGGCGCGGACAAGCTAATGCTAATTTTGAAGGAATCCATGGAATCGGGGCTATATTTGGGGGAAAGAATCAATCAAAACAGGAAACTGAAGGGATTTTTACCTCCAATTCGGAAGCTAGCCTCTTTTTATGATATCGAAAGGCCTGGCGAACTGTACTGTACTATTTTCTACCAGAGTTTAGCATGAAGAAGTCTTTCCCTTTCTCATTCTCCTAACTAACTAACAAGATGATTAGACTCGTTCCCTGGACAGTCAGCTGTTTCCTCCCAATCCAGATTGACTGTTTAATTTGATACGCCGACAGCTAATCTATATAACAGCCGGCCTTATAGCTGCTCACCTCCTTGACCAGGCTAAAAGTACAGACTTTTCTACCGTACCTAGAATTCTCAATGAGAAGGGCCGCGATTTCCATGCTCTACCCAATCCCGGCTCTTCAAAGCCGCCTTCCCAAGCCCCAGCCTTCAACAGCTTTTGTCTTTCTTGCCTCCAAAAAATACAGGACCCCAACGCCGAGCTCCAGAAAAGTCGTAATCAGCCTCCCTCTGTTCATTTATCCCCGTTTATTTCTTTCTAATCCAGGTTACTGCACTCCCTCTCTTCCTTTTCTCCCCTTTTCTGCCCTCAAAAGTTAAAAAACCCCCTCCTTTTCCAGATGAATTGGGTAATCCTCTCCCTCCTGTCTATATCAGTCACCCTAGTGGTGGCTGATCTCCCCTCCTGTGCTCGGGCTCGCTGTGTCCACTGTGAGGTCGACTTCATCAGTCGGATGTGCCCTGCTGCTTGCGCTTCTTGTGCACATCAAAATCAGGTTTTTTATTCTCCTCAGGGCCCAATATTCTCCGCTTTATAGCAGCCTCGAATTGTCCAGGTGGGAGATGTTCGTCCCCAGCAGCCGCCTATCATCTGGCACCCGACCAAGAATTCCGGCTCTGTGCAGAAGCCAGTGTTGAGCCCTGCCAGGCAGGCGGGAGTACAGACTCAAGCCTATCAACAAGTTCCCCAGGTACTGTAGCTTTCATTTTTAACTTTTATGATTAATTTAAGCAGCCATATGCCCACCAGGCTCCTGCTCAGGCCTTCGCCGCCCCCGTCCAGCAATACGGCGCCCAGGCCTCTACTCTGGCTCCCTTGATAGAGCAGCCCAATGCCAATCAACTAAACCCCCAGTTGGCAACCCGCCCGGCGGATTTGGCCCACCCCCTGCCCGAATATCAGAGGGCCTTCAGCCAGAACTTCAACCAGCCCCAGCAGGGGCAGTTCAACTACCAACAGCCGGGACAGCAGCAGCCTTTCCAGCAGAACTTCTACCAGCAGCAGTCACAGAACCCTGCTCAACCGCAGTTCCCCGGCTATCAACAACCACAACAGTCGCAGTTCTTCAACCCGTTCCAGCCATTTTTACAAAACGGCTTCCAGGTAGAACCGAGGTTACTCTAATCAGATTTTATCTGTTTTAGGGCGGTAGCAATCCTCTAGATCCTCTTGGTTTGTTCAATTTCGGCGGGCAGAATACATTCACCCATGCCGCCCCGGTAGCTCAGGTAGCTCCATCGGCTAGGACCTATCCTGGCGCCCCTGCTGCCGCGGCTTCTTCCGCTGCCTCTGCCGCTGGTGCCGCTGCTGGAGCACAGCCCCATGGTCCTGCCACGGCTTTCAACGGAAATTACAACCCCCAACCGTCCCAGACCTACCAACAGGCCCCACAGCCCGCGCCTCAGCCAGCCCCACAGGCTCAAGCAGCCCCCCAGGTCCAACAGCCTACCCAAGTGCAGCCTAGTCTTCAACTTCCCCAAATGCCTAGCCTGTTTACTGTAGGTTTTCAATTTTTCCTTATAAATGAAGGTGGGTTTAGCCCCCTCACGTTCCTCCCAGTCCCCCGGCTCCTGCCACGATTGCTCTCCAGCCCCAAGGAGGACAGTACCGTACAAATGCTCAGACCCAACCTGCTCAACAACCTCAACCTCAAGTCCAACAGCCTCAACAGCCACAACAGCCACAACAGCCACAACAGCCACTTCCCCAACAGCCAGCTTACCAGCAACCGCCCCAGCCACAACAGCCTCTCCCTCCTATTTCTAACAGTATTGATTCTGCTCCATCTTTCTATGGGAATAAGTACTATGGGGAGAAGGGACCCGCTCCGGCTCCTCCACCAGCTCAGGTAAGGATGGGAGCAACATGTTTTCGGCCATTTTCTCCATAGAATTCGATTCAAAACGTTTTTTGTCGGGTGTTTTTTGATTTTTAAAGAACTAATATGGTTACAGTAACCCGTTTCAGTGTCCCCGAGCCGGCTGGGAGCCTTGTATCAGCAAGGACATTGCCAACGAGCGCTTCAGGAACTGCTGCACCCGACTGGGAGACGGCTGCTCCACCCTATGTAACTACGATGCTAATCTGGCTACTGTAAGTGTTCCCTCCAAGATCCTAGATTATTTTCCCGGATTCTAGATGCAATTGGCAGTGTTGACGGGTCGCTGCCCGCTGAACAAAGTCGCGGACATGATGGTGTGTGCCTCCGGCTACGAAGACGCGACTCCCTGCTGCGAGGCGTACAATGTCTTCGAACCGGGCTATGAGCAATGCCGTCCCTATTGTAATCCGGCCGCCGGTCTGCCACAAGGTGGCCCCCTCAGCGACAAATACAAGTGTTTGGTAAAGTTAGGAGCAATTCAACAGTGCTTCTACGTCAGTCAGAAGCCCTAAGGACCCCGCTAGGCCCTAATAACCCCCTCCCAGTCCTCATCCTCCCCCAATTGACAAAGAGTGCAATATGTTTTGTCCCTTTTTGTACCATCACATGGTGCCATTTCTCATTTCCACTGTTTTTTGTTTGTATAATAATAAAAATAAGAAATTTTGAGGCGGGAAACTCACATTTGGAAGATGGCTTCCTTTTGGAGGATTTGGGTGCCAATTCGGTGGCCAGAATAGGCTCCGATTAGGGCAAAATGATACATCGAACTACTGTAGATTAGGTGCTTGACGTTGTACAGGTCCTAAAAAGAAAAGCGGAGTACTGTAAGGGGAGATTTCCACGCGGGACCCTCCGAGGAAAGTTGATCCGGCCTTTTCGCGTCTTCAACCGCTTTTTTGACTGTTTGCACTCGTAAAACCTCGGCAAGGACAAAATTTTAAACCTTCCTTTGACTACAGTATCCAATTTTACATAAAGAAAATCTTCCTGCCGATATTTTACGGGTGCGGGCGCGCGAACAAGGGGTCCGATTCTTGAAAATCCCATCTGGCTACCATACCTCGCCAAAAAAACCTATTTATATTGTTTTTCGCTGCAGGACCTTTCAGTAAGTATAAAGAACCGTACCGTGTTGATCTTCTCCTTCATATCCCTGGCAAATTTCACTAGAATCTCTTCAACTTCTTGATTCTTTGCCGGATAGCGCATAGCCAGGTGGATTGCCCTCTTTGCAGCCACTACCAGCTGCCTATCCTCCCCCCAAGCCAGTTGCGGCCCCTTTGCCGGGGAGGCTTCATTCAGGATCTAAATTTTATTGTTTAGACGGTTTTATATGTAGGAAATCTCACTCTAGCTATGATTTCAATGACATCGTTGAGGCAGTCCGTCCTCTGGCAGATGCTGACATCTCGCAAGGCTTCAGTGAACATGAGAATACAGTTCTTCACGTTGAGATCGTCGTTTTTCCAACAGTTGCTGACCAGATTTGAGAAACTCTCATCTGCAAAGGAAGGCTTTGGTCTGTTTTCGATTTTAATTGGCGGTTAGGGTCTTCAAGAGCTGTAGTACCCAATAAAGCCTTCCTTTTTCCACCAGCGGGTCGGAAAATGGGCAAAACGGACCTTTTAGCGAACAGGGGAAGGAGATTACGGTATTTCGAGTTATTCTAGGCTACAAAAATACTATACATTATCCCTACAGTATCCCTGGCGTGCCGCTCTTTTTAGGCCCAGCTTGGAAGTGATCCGCTTTATCGCATCAGGAACCCGGATTACGGTATTCCCAATTCTTCAAATTATCCAGAAGCTCGTCTTACCTGTCCTCCAAGGTTTCCTCTCCGATAACCGCGGTGTTAACGGTCTGTGATCCATAAACAACGAGAAATTAGAGTCATATGGCGGTTCGTCTGACATACTATGGATCCAGACTTGATTCAATTGGTCGAACCGGTGAAGAGCAATCGTCGCATTTCTGAAATGTCAGAATTTTTGGCTACAATATTCCTTTGAAGACCCAATCTTAAAACTCACTCAGTGTTGACATAGCTGAAAGTTTCCGGAGCGTCGAAGTCATAGAGTCCATGTATGGCGGCGGCGGACTTGCTCCCAATGACGGCTTCACTAGCCGATTGGAAAAGACTCGGCAGGGAGAGGACAGTGGCTCTCCAAGTGGATGGAACGATTGATGGAGCAACACGAAGGAAATCAGACAGGAGAAGAGTGGCTTTGATGGCACTTGGAGCATTTGGATTGGCGATGATCAGGCGAGCCAGGGATTGGGGCAGGCCGGCATTGATCAGGACGAAGAAGGCCAGGTAACGAAAGGAGGCCAGCACGTCGACGTAGCGGATAAAGTCCTGGAAATGAATAGATTTTAGGGAGCTTTTCAAAGTCCCGTAGGAGCTCAAGGAGCCGTCTTGGGGTGAGGATGCTCTAGATCCTGGGCTGGGCAGAATTTCAGCCATTTCGGCGCTGAGCGGCCCACCCCCATTCTCATTATCCAAGAAATCCTGTAGATCCCCCGGAATCAAGCCAGTCCAGTCCTGATAACGGATCCTCGCGAGTCCTGTTGCGATACAATCCCTCTTCCCCGTGTCGCCTTCTCCCAGTCCTCCCAATCCCAGGAGCTCCTTCCGAAGATTCCTAACCAGGCTCTCCGCCCCGAAAACTTCGCTATCCTCTTTCCTTACCTGATCCTGCCCAATAATTATATCATTCTGTGCCAGTACAAAATCCTCCTTCAATGAGCTGCTAAAGATATCCGGTGTTGATAGAGATCCTGAATTTTTCTCGTTCAATTCTCTACATTCCAAAAAATCTCTACCATAAAAATCCACGGCCTCTTTCCACGACTGGAAGTTCTTCGCCGCGTAGGGTGCATCCATAAAATCACAGCAAATATTGACAATCATGTCCCGAATGTGGCTGAGGTTGACATTGCCCACGGTTCCAAGGCCGAGGTATTCCAAGAGCCTGAAATTTCTCATTTTTAAGAGGAATAGGAAAAAATTAGTCTAAAAATCGTATTTTAAAGGTCTCAATCAATTTGGAACCGAAAAATTGGCAAAAAAGGTACCTAATGAAGTCTTACAACGAAAACTGTCTAATTGTGTTTCTAAATACGGTAACGGGATGGAAATAGGTCTCACAACGAAGTAAATAAGCTACAGTACCTGGGAAAAGTCTCTTACCTCAAAGGAGAAGAAGCTATAACATTAGCCGTCGGTCCAACCGCGGCGCAGGCAAAAAGTCCTGACCAACTTCGAAGAATAGACAAGAACGAGTGGGAAAATGTGATCATTACTCCTTCTATCATCTTATCCACCCTAAAATCCAATTATTTTTGAATTTGTAACAATTCAAACCGTTCCGACGAGGTATAGCTCTTTTCAAAGAACCCGAATTCAATCAAAGGAGCAAAGATTTGCTCTAGAACCAGGTGCAACTGAGCCATGTTCCTTACAGCGGGATCGTCTAACCAATGGACGAGGACACGGCACACAAGATTGGCGATTCCCTTATTCACGCCGGAATTTCCGGTAAGGACACGGACAATCCAGTCAGTTCCACTCATGTCGATCATCAGACGGGGTTCGTAGACACAGAACTCCAGGAACATCGCTATACAGGAGAGGCCCAGCCTGGAAATAGAAAAATTAGGAGCATCGAAACTTGAAAGAGGTAGGATCCCAAAAATCGGGCTCGGTACACGATAGTCCGATCCCCTGCACCCGTAAAGTCTCGTCAAAACAAATGTATAAAGACGTCACAGTTTTTTTTAACTTTTTTGAAGAAAGATGAACTAGCTGCCGAGACTTTACGGGTGCAGGGGATTGGACTATTGAGAGCCGAGCCAAGAAGGATCATATTCTATATGGAATTTCAAATTTTCTGCGTTTCGAGACCTATTTCTCCGAGTATCGCCTCGTTCCTCCCTCTGCTCACCTGTCGTCTTCTTCTTTATCAGGACCATCCGTCCCGCCGCCACTATCAGAGCTACCCGGCGGTTTGTTGATGGTCTTCAAGGCTATAGCTATGACGGGCTGCATTATGGACTTGGGAAAGGCGTATTTTCTGAAATTAACAGGGAAAAATAACAGGATTTTATCAATATTCACTTTCCACTGTTCTGAGCAACCGAATCTTCTATCAATTTCTTCAATATCGACGTCTGATAGACGGTAATCATGGCCCCAATGAGGCGAAGGGCTTCACATCGTTCTATCTCATTATCCACACAGAGATCCAAAGATCTGAATATTTTAAAACTGTAAATAAGCAGAAAATAAGGATTCTTACCGTACTACATAAATATCAACGTGGTTATTAATCATATAGGTAAGATTCCTCTCGGTAATGAGGCAAAGTCGGAGGATCCGAAAGCTCATGGCTCGAATGGCGGGGTAGTCATCTTTTAAAAATAGGAGGGTCCTGAAACAAAACGAATAAAACTGAAAACCAGTAATTCTTCCAGTAATTGTTTACCATATTTTTCCCATAAACAACTTTTACACCCTCCGTAAGCGCGCTCTGGTCAAATACATCCGTTCACACAACGTTTTATCGGCCTTACTATCCTTTTCTTTGATTTTTTCTTACTCTGTATGGTTTTAAAGATGTGTGCGCCATTTAAAAATAAAGAAAAATGGGAAATAACATGGTAGAAATTGAAATAATCAAGAAATTAATCGGCAGTTCGAATAGTGCGCGCTTACGGAAGGAGTAGAGCCGCTATTTGGAGAATTTATTCATATTTCAACTACCAGTACCGATAAAATATCGGCAGGAAAAAGATCTACAGGTAAAAAACAATAAAAAATGCCAAATTTCTTGCCAATACTTTACGGGCGAGGCTCCGGGTCCGGAAATCGGCCATTTCGGTCTTTTCGCTTACTTCAAACAGATAAGTTCGAAAAATTCCGGCGAATTCAGCGACTCCGGCATGGTTTCCACAATCATCTGGTGAAGACTGTTCAAAAACTCGGCTCTTTCCTCATAGGACCCATTTAGAGCCGCGTCAATCCGTTCATAAATCAATCGTTCACTGGCTGACCTCTCCAAATGGGGGACAATCACTTCCCGATGAGTTATTCCTAGAAAAATGGACAGAAAATATAAAAAAATAAGCAGATGACTCACGACTGGATTTTCTTTTCTTTAAAAAAGTGCTAACATTTGTATTAAACCGGGTGGATTTCGGCCGGAGACGGGCCAGACTCGACGGCCGTTCTAAACTCTCCGCCATTGGTGAAATTACCTGAAATATGATAAAAATATTAATATATTGGTTGATTTTCATTAAAATATATGTTTTTAGCAGGGAAAATGTGTAAAATTCGAGCAGAAAAGGGTTTTTTAACTGGAAAAATAAGAAAAACGGAGAAGAAGCGGTAAAAAGACAATTTCAAATGTGATTTGAATAGATATGGGAAATCTTCGCCTGCGTACGGGGGTATTTTCGCGCTCACGGCGGGGACGAAAAAAGAGGGTGACTGTTCCTGATAACAGACCGAATTGTGCGGATCCTATCAGCCTCTACTATACTTTTTTTCGTTGGAAAAAAGACTATACAAGACAGTCTCCCTGCCCTTGAAATGTGCTCTAGGGCCAAATCTGTTTGAAGACGGAAAGTAATTAGTACTAATTCAGATGAAGAAAAGATTACCGTAAATTTCCATGGTTGGTTGACGTGGGCCAGCTTCCCACTGGATACCAGGCGGCAAAGATCAAGCTCACTGACCAAAACAAAACGAAACTGAGGCGTTCAGAAATAAAATTAAGGGAAATCCGAGTTTTTGAGAATGGGGAGCAGGTCGTCAATGAATCTCTTCTTGGAATCTGTTTTTTCCCTTTCTGGCGTCTTCAGTACTAGAAGTTCTAGTCTAGAACAAGTTGACTTCTCTTCTGCTCCCTCAGTTATATTGAAAAGTGGCTCTTGTTCTCCTGTTCCGGTTCGTGCAGAGGCAAGAAAGTCGAATTGCCGTCGAGCACGTTTCCCTTTCCTTTGTTCTTTGCTCGATATTTATGGCAGTGGAATTGAAGATGTTTATTACTCAGAACATATGGGACCAGATAGAGGATATCCTTCTTGATTTACGGCCTGGTTGCCCCTTCCGTTGACATCACTCCGACCATATGGTCACTCGAGGGTGCCTTCTTTCTCTCTCAAATTCAAGCTATTACCCTCCAATTAGATTTTCATCCTTCAAATCAACGCGACGAGGTCTATTTCATCGTTTCCACCATTTCCATCCACTCTTTTCGATGAAGAAAATGATAAAAGTCTAGTGCAACCCAAAGGAAACTTTATCCGGCCTTGAAATATGCTCTAGGGCAAATCTGTTTACTTCGCTTTGGGCGCGCTCTCTCCCAAAATTCAAACCATTGACAACACTATTCGCCCTGCCATTTTATTCTCTTCATATCGATCATTTCCTTGGCTGTTTTTCCCCATTTTCTTTTCTCCTTATTCCTCCAAACCGTCTCTCCCCTCCCATGGCGTCATTTCCCTTCAAATTTCCATTTTCAGGGTTCCATATATGGACCCTCTCTTCAATTCGTTTGGGGGGAACAGACGCTACAAGAAGCGAAAGCAGACTGAGAGGGAAAAACTCCCGATGCTAACAGTGAGCCGGCAATGCTTCAAGAAGAAAACCAGGATATCAACGGCCAGGCTCGTTTGAAGCAGAGCATGAACGATCTAAAGCTTCGCCTGTCCAGCGAGGACCAACAAATTGTGGAGGGAATCTGGTAATAGCAACAGGGAAATGATAATATTACTGTGAAAATGTTTGCAGGAGGAGGATGAGAACTGCCGATCAAAAGGACTTCAAGTGCTCATACAAATCTAATAGACAAGATGATCACCAACGTTATCGCTGAGAAAGAGGCCCAAATCGACAGAATGGCAAGAATTATTAGAGAAGAAGATGGAAATTTATGACAGGAATGAATTGATTTCAACAAAATCTTGTTTCTTTTATTTTTCAAGACTTTTATAGCTCTCTTTTGATTTATTACATCGGTTCTGGGGGTTCTTTTCATTATGAGCCACCAATTTCGAGAGGGTTCTTGCTTTCCTGTTAAAAAGTCGGCAAAATCGCTCGAATAAGCTCTAAATACCTTGAAAAGTCGAGCTTCTTCTCTTGTTTCCAATTCGTGGACCTTCGAGAAAGTTTTCGGACCGAGTCCTCTTTGTGCTCAATCTTTATGACTCGGCGGCGTTTCTCACTCGCCACCGCACCCATAACGTCTTGGCAGCACGAAAAGGACGAAAGCGAAGAGCTTTTGTAGCGCGCCCAATAAAAGAGATTTCAACTGCCGAGAATTTACGGGTGTGGGCGCGAGATCCGCCACCGAACCGATCTTTATGGCAGTGGAATTGAAGATGTTTATTACTCGGAACATATGGGTCCAGCGAAGATATCCTTCTTGATTTACGGGCTGGTTGCCCGCTCCGCTGTCATCACTCTGACCATATGCGCTCACCAGACTCATCCTCCTGGAGTTGGCCTGGGCCTTTTTGCCTCCCAATTTCAAATGATTACCCTCCCCATAGATTTCCCACCCTCGGAACAAAACCTATGATAGATCCTATGTTGGCTCTCCAAGTTAGAAGAAGAGAATGATAAGAGTCTCGTCGAACACCGTTCAAACAATTTATCCGGCCTTGAAATATGCTCTAGGGCTAACTGCATGTCTTGTCTGCGCCTCGGGGACGCCATCTCTCTCAAGTTCAAACCATCGCCACTTCTATCCGCTCTGCCATTTTGTTCACTTCGTATCCATAATTCTCCCCCGTTTTTCCCCATTTTTCTTCTCCTTATTCATTTTGACCGTCTCCCCCCTACTAACACTTCATTTCTATTCAAATTTCCATTTTCAGGGTTCCATATATGTACCCTCTTTTCCTTTCAACTGGGGGCGATGATCAGAGACTAACATGACCGCTCTGGACGGATTTTCAGCTCGTGAGCGCAGATTGCATATACCCCATTCACGGCCTTGGAGAGTTAACGGAGACAGTTAGGCCAGGAAATACATCCCCAATTCTGCCCAATTCTCCCGCCAAACGGACTATTTGGCTGGTTTGCCACTGTAATTTACCGTCTCGGCCAAATTCTTGCTTATCTTTTGCTCCCTGTCTTGCTGTTGTCTGTACTTCCCCAAAAGCCAGCGCAGTACGGCTTGTTTCGTATTTTTCACCTATAAAATAAAATTTTTCAAATCAGCTCTATTCTTGTATAACGTCCCGCCGCCGGACGCGCGGACCGGCCTGGGGCAAGTCCCTTGCTCGGTTCTTTCCCACTTTACAGAACATCTGAGCGCCTCCTGCGCTTCCGAGACCAGAAGAAGAGAAACGAATCATTTCGTTTCGTTCCGTTTCGTTTCATGGGTTTGTTTCGTTGTTTCACCCATCTCTGTCATAGATGAAACAATTCGTATGAGTTCCTCCAAAATATCTTAAATTTCTCTGATGCGCAATAAACGAATTACTCATCCTTCTGTTATCCTTCTGTTACTCAAAGAACCGCCTCGTCACTCTCCCTTTCCTTATCTTCTATCGCACCGTAATTGAGAATCACCTCGAGAAGAAGGAGAGATTTCAGAGAAGAGTGGCTCGTCTGGTCGCCCGGCTGCTCTGAGAATTTCCAGCAATTAATGCTCGGAAAAGCATTTATTTGTCCTGGATCTTTTCGTGCTCCAGGGCCAAATGTGTGTGGGCTCCCTTCGCCGGGGGCACTCTCTCTCATTGTTCAAATAACAAGTAGCTGTGGTGCTCGTTTCAGCAGACAATAGGAAGTTTTAGATCCTGATTTAGCTGGATCGAATGGCGGTTTGATTATTTCGTCTCTTCTTCTTTCCACTTCCTTTATCTGGGATATACTAGGGAAAATACCCTATCACACTAAGAGAAACCTCCTCTACTAGGCTGAAACAACATTCGTGTGTGGGCTCCCTTCGCCGGGGGCACTCTCTCTCATTGTTCAAATGACAAGTAGCTGTGGTGCTCTTTTCTCTCTTTTGCTTTAACGATCTCGATTCTCCTCCCGTCTACTTCGAATCCTACGAGTTTTTCCTTTAAATAATTCTTCTCCTTCCGATTTTAATTCATTTTTCATTTTCAGGTATCCATAAATGAATCCTCATTTCATTTCTACTAGAAGAGATGATGGATATCCATCTCAATTTGTCTCTGAACCGGGAATATCCTACCGTATCCCAAGGCCTAAGCCTAAGCAAAAAATTCTAATAAAACCACTAGTTTTCCATGCCAGACAAAAAAACGGTCAATAATTCGTACGGGCCGCTAAAGTACTAGTACATGAGAGCTAAATGTTGGCACAGCACTTCTAGTGAAGTAAAAAGTCGTCAAAAGATAAGACAAACTGGGGCTGATCATCCAACAGGGGTGACTGGAACCTCACAGGCGTATCTACTCGTGTAGGCAGTGCAATCAAGATCGTGCCATTGACCAGTACTGGAACCGAGAGGACCGAAGAAACTAGTATCCGTCAGGAGCTGAAGTAACATAAAAATGAGAGGAAAAGTCGTATAACCCACCAATACACAACTATTAACACCGGCATCGGGCTGGGCTAAAAACCCGGTCCAGAAGGGTGCATAGTCGACCTAGAAGGCAGAAGAAAGATTCTTTGAAATAAAAACTGTACCGGACTGCCGTCAACATTCATATAATTAGCCATGTTCCAGGCAGTCCCCGAACCGCAATTAGTCGGGCACATCATTCCAATCCAGACCGTAGCGGAAAAGACATCGGCATCAACTGGAGCGCCAGGCTCAGCGAGGCCTAGGAAATGGAGGAGAACATTGCCTTGAGGTTTAAATATTACTCAAAATGAAGGCGTTGAGTGCTGCATCATGGATCACTACCAAATCACCGCCATCTGCCATACAGGCTATTCGAGCGTTGGCCCAGTTGGCTACCATTGTCAAGGGACTGACGTAGTAGCAGGCACTGGTCATCGTGTTAGGATCGGTGAATACGGTATATCCGGTGGGGCAGAGGACTGAAAGGGGGGAGTTGATACTGTATCTTCTCTGAAATAGGAAATTTCTGGATAGAAATTGCTGCCAAAAGGGACAATTTTCGGCTCAAGGATTTGAGCCAGTTCATTAGAAATCTAAAAAAGAAGAAACGAGGTCTAACGATTCAGATCTAACGAATACTGCTCACCGACCAGACTTTGCTTCCAAAATCTGGTCGGAAGGGTGCCTGGGAAATCGAAGGCTACCCGGTGGTTTTCTGTGCACCTTTCTTGGCCGACGACACGGATTTTGAGTAGTAAAAAGTCTACTCCAGGTAGGAATTGGCTTCCCAAGTGAATTACGGAACCGGGCACAGATTGGGGAAAATTATTCAATTCCGGATACGGTAAAAGAATGGTATACGGTAACTTACGAGAAGTAGTAGTAGTTGTTGTCGTTGTGGTCGTCGTTGTAGTACTGGTGGTGGTGGTGCTGGTTGTGGTAGTAGGAGCAGCTGCAGTTGTTGTGGTGAAAACACCCGGAATATCCGGTCGATCTTCGGCTAAATTCGTTTTTACAGTACTGGAAGGGATATAAAACCCCACGCGATTCAGTAGGTATGCAGCCATTGAGAACAACGATCGAAGAAACGAGGGAGACTGATAACGTCCGCCACATTGACAAGCGAAGGGAAAAGGAAGGATAGCCGCCTGCGCAGACAATGGGAAGATTTCGATCCTGTCGCGTGGCTATTTATTCCATTTGAACTGAACTTCTTCATCTTTTTAGACCCGGATCTCTTTCACGGTGGAGATTCTCTGATAGAGTTCCTATCTCTTCTCCTTTATTATGTGCTTAGAAGTCAAAAAGAAAGCATTGTGTAAGAAAACAATGGCGGAAATCATCCAGCGGGAGGAGCTGGAGCCACACAGGCGTATCTATTCGTGGATGTGCAAAAAAGATCCTGCCATTGACCAGTACTGGTACCGATAGGACCGAAGAAACTAGTATCCGTCAGGAGCTGAAGTAAAACTTTCAAAAAACGAACTACGGAAGACTTGTAACCTACCAGAACACAACTATCAACAAGGGCGTCCGGCTGTGGTAAGTACCCTGTCCAAAAAGGGGCATAATTTATCTGGAATGCAGAAGAACGATTCTTTGGAATTCCCGCTTTAAAACCGCACCGGACTGCCGTCAATATTCATATAATTGGCCATATTCCAGGCAGTCCCGTAACCGCAATTAGTCGGGCACATCATTCCAATCCAGACCGTCTGGGAAAAGACATCGGCATCAGGTGGAGCATCCGGCTCAGCGAGGCCTAGAAAAAGAAGAAGAATATTCAAGAATAATCCTACTCAAAATGAAGGCGTTGAGTGCTGCATCATGGATCACAACCAAATCACCGCCATTTGCCATACAGGCTGTTCTGGCATCGTCGAAGTCGGCTGTGACTGCTAGGGGACTGACGTAGTAGCAGGCAGTTATCATTGTGTTGGGGTCAGTGTAAGCGGTATATCCGGTGGGACAGAGGACTAAAAGAAGAGTTTTCTTCAAAAATTGCTTTGACGGGCACAAAGTTCCATTGCCGCACCCTCCGGCATTTGAATTTGAATTTTTAAAATAATGACCGGCCCCGGCTCCTCATCTTGTTCCCAACCCATATCCGATTACTCCAGGAGTAGGACTGGGCGGCTACCCGGATTGAAAAGGGTTTGGGTCGCGCTGAGACCCGAACCGACCCAGAGAAGCATTTCCAGTTCCGGGTGCTTTTATTGTTCCTTCCACGTCATTCCGAAGAACCTATCCCGAATCTTTGACCCGCCCCGAATGCCCAAACGCGGGAAATTGGCGCCAAAGATCAGCTCATTAGAGACTTGTCGAGACATGGAATTTCCAGGATTTCTTTTCAAATTGTAGGGCAGAAAATTATATGGTGCCCTTCCTGAAGTAGTCGTCGTTGTCGTGGTGGTAGTGGTCGTGGTCGTAGTAGTGGTGCTGGTGGTAGAAGTAGAAGTAGACGGGGTTGTTGTGGTGAAAACGCCGGGAATATCCGGCCGGTCGTCTGCTAAATTCAAGCGGTTCTCCCACAAGTAAGAAAAACCCACGCGATTCAGTAGGAATACAGCCATCAATCAGAATAATTGGAAAAATGAGGGAGATTGATAATGTTCGCCACATTTAATGGACAGCGGGGGAAAGGATTGACGGCCGCGGTCAAGGGGGGAAACTTTTCGATCCTGATTCAGCTGGATCGCATGGTTGAGTCAAAGTTTATGCTCTTTTTAGATCTGGAGAAGCCTTTACCGGTCCTCCCCGTCCCACTCCCCTTCCCATTTGAGCTGAAACGATCTCTACCAGATCTAGGCTTTTCTAGCCCCCGAGAACGGTAAATCCCCCCTCCCCCAGGCTCTCGTTCTTCTTTCCCCCTTATCGCCCTTCCAGCTGATTCCTTTCGTCACCACATGTCCGTGAACAAAGCTCAAACGGTCTCTGCCAGATCTAGGCTGCCGTAAAGACCTTGTATTCATTCGGCAGAGGAGAAAATGGCTTTTTTAAGGCTAAAACCTCATTTTAGGTTCGAAAAACATTAACAGTAGCAAGATGGCTGGCATGGGTACCAGACGGTGGTTGGTTAATGAAGCGGGCCGAAATGCCTTTAACTGATGAAGCAGGTACCCTTTCTGTAATTATTCTATTCATTCTATATTTTCAAGGAGCGGTTCAAACCTCCACGACGAGATAATAACAATTACCGACACTCCGAGTCCTGCGCCATTTTACTTCGTGCAGTTCGAATGCTACAATTGGACTTCGTTTTTGAATGAATATTTTTACCGTAATCTTGTTCTGACTATTGTCAGGGGCCTTGAAACCCTTGGAGCATCCAAAACAACCGGCATATTTACAATTCACATAATTTTGATTAATGTATCTCAAATTGGTTGTCAAAAAAGGATTCTATCGAACCTAAAATGAGGTTTTAGCCTAAAAAAGGCCATTTTCTCCTCTGCCGAATGAATACAAGGTCTTTACGGCAGCCTAGATCTGGCAGAGACCGTTTGAGCTTTGTTCACGGACATGTGGTGACGAAAGGAATCAGCTGGAAGGGCGATAAGGGGGAAAGAAGAACGAGAGCCTGGGGGAGGGGGGATTTACCGTTCTCGGGGGCTAGAAAAGCCTAGATCTGGTAGAGATCGTTTCAGCTCAAATGGGAAGGGGAGTGGGACGGGGAGGACCGGTAAAGGCTTCTCCAGATCTAAAAAGAGCATAAACTTTGACTCAACCATGCGATCCAGCTGAATCAGGATCGAAAAGTTTTCCCCCTTGACCGCGGCCGTCAATCCTTTCCCCCCGCTGTCCATTAAATGTGGCGGGCATTATCAATCTCCCTTATTTTTTCAATTATTATAACTGATGGCTGTATTCCTACTGAATCGCGTGAGCTGCTGGTCTCTTATTGCAAAAAATGTGTATAAGTTCAGCAGATGATCGCCCGGATATTCCTGGCGTGTTCACCACAACAACTCCAACCACTTCTACTTCTACCACCAGCACAACAACTACGACTACTACCACAACAACAACAACAACCACGTCATGTAGGACATCCCGTTTATTGTTCTTTTATAGTACCCGGATTTCAATAGGAATCTCGGTAACTCAATGTTTCAACGCTTCTCTCACGTACTGATGTTTGGTGCCAAAATGCGCTCCCACCCGTTTGATCATTCGGGGTCCAGCCGTAATTTCGGTTTCGGTTCCTCGGAAAATCTTGGAACGAAACCCCGGCCTAGATCCGGAAGTGAACTTTCTGCTCCGGCCCGGTTCCGTTTTGAGTCGATCCAGATGTTTTCGGGTTCTGTCCGTTCTTTTCTTCAAGAGCTTCTTTTTTTCCAGTCCTCTGCCCCACTGGATATACCGTTTACACCGACCCCAACACAATGACAACTGCTTGCTACTACGTCAGCCCAGATGCAGTCAAAGCCACCTGGGCGGATGCCCGAACCGCCTGCATGGCAGATGGCGGTGATTTGGTGGTGATCCACGATTCAGCGTTAAACAACTTCATTTTGAGTAGGATTTTCACCAGGATACCATTTTTTAAATCAATTTTCTAGGTCTGGCTATACCTGATGCTCCAGCTAATGGTAATGTCTTCTCCGATATGGTCTGGATTGGAATGACGTGCCCAACAAATTGCGGGATCGCACCTGCATGGAATCCGGCTAACTATATGAATATTGATGGCAGCCCGGTATGATTTACAGTTCAAATTACACGAATCTCTCTTCTGCCTTTCAGCTAGATTACACACCATTCTGGATGGGGTATTTGCCGGAGCCGGATGCCGGGTTTGACAGTTGTGTACTAGTGAGTGACAAGTCTTTTCTCCTTTGGAAGTTGTATGATTTCAGCTCTTGACAGACAACAGTACCTTCGGTCCACTCGGCAGCAGTACTGGCTATTGGGAGGATCTTTATTGCACATCTCCAAATAGATACGCCTGTGAGGTTCCAGCTACCCCCGCTGGATGATTAATAGCATATTTTCGCATTTTACGATAATCAACACCTTCCTTTTAGTGCACTTGAACACAACAATTCATTGAGAAACGATGAAAAACTCGGTCACATTGGGGGGATCAAGAAAAGGAAGCAGCCCGCTTCAAATCTCGTTATGCCGCTAGGCGATTTCAAGGTTTGAACAGAGAAGTTTCAGAGGGGCGCTAGTGCCAGATAATTAGTTGTTAGTCTAATAGTTACAGTATACAGAACAGAAACACAAAGGAAATCAAAGTCAAAGTAAGTGAAAGCATGAGGTAAACTACTTTGTTCCCACTACTTTGGTTAAAACAGTTTCATAAAATAGTTTATGGAAAACAATTTGGGCTAGCGAGTATAAAGTATCCATTTGTAAAGAAAACGTTTAGCAGTTAATACCTTTGATCACAACAGTATTCATATACATGAATTGTTTTGTGGTTAAATCACAGGACAAGGTGGTTACATCGCGAGTATAAGAACATGTCCCGTTAGAGAATTGCATTACATAAAGTTGGCAGGAAGGAATGATCAGATCACAGTTGGCTGCGTACGTAAAGTTTACAGGTGTTATACCTTGACCGCACATAGCCGGAGTTTCAGGTTGAGTACACATTTTGTTGGCGCAGGAAAACACTACAATCATTATAAATCTGTTTGAAAAAGAATTGTTCAACCTGTTGTTGTTGTAGTAGTTGAAGCTGTAGTTGTTTCCTCGTTCGGGGCAGTGGTGGTCTCCTTGTTTGGGCAGGTGGTTGTCTCCTCATTTGATGGCACCGCAGTGGTCGTAGTTACCTCTACAGAAGGACGACCAACAAAAACGTCATCTATTCTAAGAATAAATCATATTTCCGTAACTGTTTACCTGAGAAATCCGGTGTGAATGTGGGCATACAAGAGCTGGAAAGACCAGCTAACATCATCAGGAAATGAAGACGTTTCATGGATGCCACCTCTTCGACTGTCTTCTCCTTTTAAGGAAGGCAGGAGCAGAACCAGAAGATTGGACATGATATCTGCCGAACTTGAAAATGATACTCCCCTGGACCTAAACATCACACTTCAGTGAATCATTTGAATTAGAATCAAGTTTTTGAGTTCCTTTTTTTCCGTCGAAAAGAGACATTATCGACGGCCTTCGAGTTGCCGGCCACCTTTTTTTCGTATCACAATCATCTCTTCCTTTTCTCCACAAGGCAGCAAGTGAAAGAGTTTTTGGTCTTTTCCCATAACAGAAAGGCGTATTCAAGGGAATAGGAAAGGAGACAATTTGCCTCACATATGCCGTGGAGGCCAGATCTACGAAGTTTTCAACATTTTTCACATTGAGATCCTTTATCACCCATCCCTGGTCACCGTGAACGGCGATCACTGTCGCGATCCGAGCTAAATGGCAATGAGACCGATTGACAAGGAGAACCTGCTGACTGAGCCTCGTAACGTTGATTTGGACATGTTTCTGGGAATAAAATGTCGAAGGAAAGAATAGTCACCGCGATCAAAAGAGCGGCACCCAGTGAGTCAATTACAGTAGGCGACATACGGTATAAGACAGACTCGCATAAATAGACAAATAATTTATTCGCTAGTTATAGATACAAATACGGCAATGATTTGTTGATCACCAATTGATCCGTTCAGGGAGGGACAGCTTGGCCATGTCCAACAGTAAGCCGACTCCAGTGTCTTGTAGACTACATTGAAGAGAATTCAGTTCGTCATCCGAGTTACAAGTGGTCAATCTTTCTCTGAACGTTTGGACCAAGATGTCGCTTTTTACATCCGAAAAGCACGAGGCGATCAGTCCATTGACAACGATCTGAATTCTTTTCTTTTGAGCCAAAGGGAGAGAAGGAAATCACCTTTCCTGTATTGGTGAGAGGAGCATAGATGCCCGTTTCGATGCTGGCTGTAATTTCCGTGACCATCGTTGTGAGGATGGAGTCGGTTTGATACTGGACTTCTAGGAGGCAGTCTCCGATGATGATATCGGCTGCTCGAATCATTTCGGGCTGAAAACATAGCTCTTTCTCATATTTTTAGATAAATACACAAACGCAAGGAGAACAATGCAAAATTAATGTTTTCAATAAGAGAACAGGCGATTACAGTAACCCAGCGGCGCTGAAGAGCAAAAACTTGGCGACTTTCCAGGGAGTTTACTGGTAAGCACTTGACCAAAGACAAAGGTTCAAGCCAGAATAGGCAATCGACCACTTACCTTATCGGTTCCAGTCGAATTGCATTTAGTCCTGAACAAATAGTGGTTCTCCGTTAACTTGAGGTTCTTTCCACTTGCTGTTTTTAACCTAAAGATTTGAGTTCCTTCCAGATTAGAAAGTAAGAAACACACACGACGAATTCGGACTCCTTTTCCGGCAATCGATGCAACCAGGTCTCAACGGGTGTATCCATTAATTCAAAAAAGCCATCTAGTGGAGATTTGACCCAATCTCCAACAGAAATTTGGTCCATTCGTCTTGCAGAGCCGTTAGACAGTGTAACCTGACAAATAAACATGTTAATTATCTTCAAATTGTTGGTCAAAAATCATAATTGAGGCCGCGGTTCTGGGCCGGCCCGGGGGAGTCGAATCAGAAGCCGAAAGGTTTTTTTGCAGATGGGTTCCGGTACATTTTTCTTCGCTTACTCACCACAGAATCTCCGGTAAAGCATCTGAAGTCTTAATAATATCCCCAAGTCGGTTGATAGTAAGTCGGAGTGACTATTTGCTGCTGTTGGTAGAGTGGAGTCGGCTCCACACATGGCATTCGCCCCATTTCCACGTCATAGCGTTCAATTCCACCATTAACCGATCGAATAATTTGAATATTTCGGATGTAATCGAAGTAGGCGCCTTGATTCTCTCCTCCAATTGTTATTTCACCAGGATGAAGACTAGCAGTCCCGAGATTTTGAGCTGTAGCCAATACGGGATAAGCGCAGCAAATCAGAGGAAATCTGAAAGTTTAACTCGTCTTTTACTGAAAATTAATACTCACGCAGGTGAATTGAAGTTATAACCAGCTGCCCATTGGTCGGAAAGACAGCTGGCACTGGTGAAACACACCTGGAATCGATAAATGCATGAAGAAACGGCAAATTTTCGACTTTTGCGGCCAAAAATGATACCTTCTCAGTGTAAGATTTAACTGCGCGTACGTATGATCTTCAAATCAAGAAAACAGGTTTACGAGAAAGGAAACCCTTGAAAAAGACTCACAGACATCTGAGGGTTAGTACTGAAGAAAGGCGCCCTCTGGAGTGGATCCGCAGTTCTCAAATAGCCGTCAGGACGCCCTCCAATCCTTAAATTTCCGTTTGTTTAAAACTGAATCTTAGCTTACTGTTCGAAGGACGAATCCTGATTTGCCCAATTGCCAGTACTTGGGTCATACCCGAAACAGGAGGGTCTCGCACATCCCATGCTGATTGAACCATCCGGGAGGACCTGGAAACAGAAACAATAGGCAGGTTTTGACAAAATACAGTATGTTTTAATGATATGAGATTTTCCGATCGACAATACGGGAAAGGACAAAACATTTGGACAAGTCTTACCTCAAAGCTGTAAGGAATAGCCGAAGTTCCACAATACGCAGCCTCAAAAGTGGGTACCAAACCCAGGAGGAGAATAGATGGCCACATCTCCTACAGTAACCCCTCCGGCTGGCACTGCGCTTCCTTTAAAAAGGCTCGACGCAAACCAGAACGATACATGCCAGACGTGAAAATGATACTGCTGGACTTGAACCTCCAGCTAATTCGATTAGATCCACGCTACGGAGCATTATTTCGATGATATTGATACATTGGTCTCCTCGTCGCTTTCTCTGCCGTCTAAAGGAGTTTTGCCGCCGTCTGCACCAGTTTAGTCTCCTGGCAATTCCTATGGCGTTTACTCGACTTAACAGTCTCTGCAAAGAGTCACCAATGGGAAAAGGGTACAAAATTGGCTGTTGGAACCAGTTGTAATTTCCCCCGGGTGGAGGCTAGCAATCCCCAAATCTTGGGAATTAGCCAAGAGAGGGTAAGAGCAGCATATTAAAGGGAGCCTGAAGGTTTTGGACTGTATTCTTCTAGAAAAGTGCGACTTACACTGGAGAATTGAAGTTGTAGCCGGCTGCCCATTGATCAGGAAGACAAGCGGCGCTGGTAAAACACACCTGAAATGGAGTCACTCATCTGGAAAGGGCGATTGTCGACTGTTGCGGCAATTTAACCCGATTTAACCTCTCAGAAACGGCGATTTTGAAAACTTGAGACACAAATTTGATAGGGAAGAGGGAAGGATGAGGAGAAAGGTGGAAATAAGGTGGAAAAGACTCACAGCCATCTGAGGATTTGAGGCAAAGGATGGAGGCCGTTGCAGCGGATCACTGGCCCTCAAATAGCCATCAGGATGTCCAGCAAACCTCAAATTTCCTTTTTAGACCGTAAAAGTTGACCTTACTGTTCAAACGTTGAATCCTGGCTTGCCCAATTGCCGGTTGTTGGTTCATATCCGAAACAAGAGGGCCTCGCGCATCCCAGGCTGAAGGAGCCGTCCGGGAGGACCTGGAAATGAAAATAGGAGGTACAGTAAGTAATAAAGGTGGTTGTTGGCAAATATACGTATACGGTATGTTTCAATCGTTCGAACTTCTTTTCGACGGGGATAGCCGCAGAAAAGGAGTGGAACGAGTCAAGAAGACGATCTTACCTCAAAACTATAAGGAATAGCCGAAGTTCCACAATAAGCAGCCTCAAAAGTGGGTACCAAACCCAGGAGGAGAATAGATGGCCACATCTCCTACAGTAACCCCTCCGGCTGGCACTGCGCTTCCTTTAAAAAGGCTCGACGCAAACCAGAACGATACATGCCAGACGTGAAAATGATACTGCTGGACTTGAACCTCCAGCTAATTCGATTAGATCCACGCTACGGAGCATTATTTCGATGATATTGATACATTGGTCTCCTCGTCGCTTTCTCTGCCGTCTAAAGGAGTTTTGCCGCCGTCTGCACCAGTTTAGTCTCCTGGCAATTCCTATGGCGTTTACTCGACTTAACAGTCTCTGCAAAGAGTCACCAATGGGAAAAGGGTACAAAATTGGCTGTTGGAACAAAGTCATAGTGGTATAATTTCATCGCCTATTGATGGGGAACAGCTTTGGACCTGGCGAAAGTGAGTCAAAGGATCACAATAGCGTAATCAAAAGAGCAAGACGGCTCTTCCGGGACGGGTCAGGGCCACCCGAACCGGTAACCTGTGAATCCGGAACCAGAATGACGAGGGTTGATTCAGGTCGATTTGCTTTTTGTTTTATAAAAATAGGATCCGAATACCAATAGAGGCTGTACAGCCCTGTAAAGCAAGCTGGTCATGAATTACCCCCAGGCGTTTGGACGTGCTTTTACTTTCTGTCCCTAATTAGAGCTGTTCCACCGAGTCCATTTCCAAGGGTGGGGTTCTACAGTTGAAGTTTGGTCAGCGCTTCACCGCGCTACCAGTAGTAAAAAAACTGAGGGCAGCGCGCACCTAATTCAATTAAGAGTAGAGCGTTCGTCTTCCGTCTGTATCCTTTTCACAGTTTCGGATATTCGATCTTCTGGTTTAGGGAGTGCCTATATCAATGGCAGCGTCATCAGTTCGGCAGCGAGATGAGATCTCTCCTACTCCTCTCTGCCCTACTCGGATGCTCCTCTTCCTGTATCCCTACATACAATAAGGATTTCAGCGGTAAGAATGCACACGAGATTGTTTCTAACAAGGGAATGTTTTAACTTTAGGCTGGCTTTTCGACTTGAAACCTATACAATTCGAAAGAGCGCAAAATGACGGCATATGACAAGTCTGGGGTCATTTCTGCAATTTTTCTCGATCTCCGTGTACCTCAACGGGGATCATTCGGTAAAAAATAAAAGCGATTCCTACCATAACTTTTTGCGCTCTTTCGAATGGTATAGGTTTCAAGTCGAAAAGCCACCCTAAAGTTAAAACATTCCCTTGTAAGTTTAGACGATTTATTTGTAAAACCACAAAGCGAAGAGGGTCTACAAACCACCTGGGAGCCGTCCCTAACAAGCGGCGTAACTTATATGGTCCCTAAACCAGCAACAACAACAACAACTGCTGCTAGTACGACCACAACCCTCGACCGTAAAAGCAGCCTGAAAATAATATCGTTATAGTTTCAGCTTGTCTCGAGGATTGGACATTCAACCCTGCCGCTACGTCATACTACTATTTTAATCGGAACTTCCTCAGCTGGGCTGATGCAGAGGCCTTTTGTGCAATGTGCTCAGGCGGACATCTCGTTTCATATGCCGACCAGGCCGAATATGACTACGTTCACAGTTTGTATTCTCTATTGCTTTTTTATTTCTGATTGTTTGAGATTTTGTAGCGGAGGTAGACCCATACTCACATCACTGGATTGGCGGAATGGCTCCCTCGCCTATGGGACCATTTACTTGGAGTGATGGGACTCCGGTAATTTTATCGTTATTTTAAAAGTAAAAATAGACAAAGTTAAAGGGGCAGTGTGGTCGGGGCGAGAAGTTACGGTAATACGCACCGGCGCGCTGCGTACTTTTTTTTGATAGTTCCATTTTTCACTTCCTTCAAAATAGCTGTATTTTTACAGTTTTTTGACTGCAAAATAGTCGGCTGGCTATCAGAAAAGATATCAGCAAAAAATGGATATCAAGTAAACGAGAAAATGATGAAGGACTACAATATATCGAAATTTACACGCGATTTTCATTTGATGTTACCTTTTCCCCGACCACATCGCTCCTAAAGGCCTAATTTTTCGCGGCATGAACCATTTGCTTTGTAAATTGTTCCTTCAAAACAGTGGCATTGGATATTTTGATCTTTCAGCAACAATGTAATTCAATCGAAACAAAATGATTCAATCGGTGAGAATAGAAATGCTTCCCCTCATGGTTCCCAGGCTTAAAGTAAAACTTTTAGCTCTAGACTTTTTTCTTGACACATCATTATTATTTCAGTTCCTCTTCACCAAATGGTCTTCCTACGATCAAACTGGAATGGTCGAGGAGGTCTGCTTACGTGTAAGACCTTTTTTTTAAATCCAGCTAGGAACTTTTTTAGCGTTACCCGGCGCCGTTAGGGTCAATGGAAGATGGCTATGCTAAGCTGCCTTGCCGGTATGGTATTGCTACATCAGTGTGTAAGGCTCCTGCTAGATAAGACCCCGAAGCACTTGTAGAAACCAACACTTCAAAACCAAAAATACAGAATAAATAAATAAAAATATTTTTGATATTTGATGTCACTCTCGCAATGTTGAAGTTGCTCCCGGATTTTTGGTGCCACTCATGGGAGAAGCGGCCATTGAAACTCAAATGGCAGTAATGAGAAGGAGGTAGGGTGGGAGAGACCGGAAAATGCGTCTCCGTGTCTAAAAAGAGAGAGAAGTTCGGTTCAAAAAGAATAAAACGCGTCGAATAGCCACGCGTAGCAGCTGAATCAGGATCGAAATCTTCCCATTGTCTGCGCAGGCGGCTATCCTTCCTTTCCCCTTCGCTTGTCAATGTGGCGGACGTTATCATTCTCCCTCGTTTCTTCGATCGTTGTTCTCAATGGCTGCATACCTACTGAATCGCGTGGGGTTTTATATCCTTTCCAGCGCTCCAGTCTCAGTCGATGTCTATTCCCAGACGGTCTGGATTGGAATGATGTGCCCGACTAATTGTGGTTACTATGCTGCGTACAACATGGCTAATTATATGAATGTTGACGGCAGTCCGGTACAGTTTTTATTTCAAAGAATCATTCTTCTGCCTTCTAGGTCGATTATGCACCCTTCTGGACCGGGTCTTTACCCCAGCCCGATGCCGGTGCTAATAGTTGTGTATTGGTGGGTTATACGCCTTTTCCTCTCATTTTTATGTTATTTCAGCTGTTGACAGACACCGATTTCTTCGGTCCTCTCGGTTCCAGTACTGGTCAATGGCACGATCTTGATTGCACTGCCTACACGGATAGATACGCCTGTGAGGTTCCAGTCACCCCTGTTGGATGACTAACGTCTTGTTTTCTTATTTTATAGGAAGCAATGGGTCCTTTTTAACTTCTAATCACATAATAAAGGAGGAGAGGCTACTGCAGGTCGGAAGAGCCCAGGAAAAAGAGGAGAATCCGTTTTATTCAAATAAAGGGCAAGGTGGGAGGGGAATGTTGTTTCAGCCTAGTAGAGGAGGTTTCTCTTAGTGTGGTAAGGTATTTTCCCTAGTATATCCCAGATAATAAAGGAAGTGGAAAGAAGAAGAGACGAAATAATCAAACCGCCATTCGATCCAGCTAAATCAGGATCTAAAACTTCCTATTGTCTTGCGCAGCCGTCTCTCCTTCCTTTCTCCTTCGCTTGTCAAATGTGGAAGACGCTATCAATCTTGCTTATTTCTTGGATAGCCGTGTTTCATGCCTGTATTCCAACTGAATCGCGTGGGTTTCTTCTGTCCTTCTATTTCCATTTTTTCCCCTTCAAAATAGGGACTTCTGCCAGTGATTACGTTCGGAAACACCACCTTCAAATTCAGCAGACGATCGGCCGGATATTCCGGGAATTTTCACCACCACAACAATTCCTGCCCCTACAACGACCACCAGCACAACCACCACCACCACCACAACGACAACAACGACAACAACCACTACGACCACTTCACGTAGGTTCCTGTCCGGTGTTTCATTTGTTTCCCTTTAGTCCTCTGCCCTACCGACTATTCCCTCTTCACCGATCCCACCTTGATGACCAGCGCCTGCTACTACGTCAGCCCCCTGCCAATGAGAGTCGACTGGTACGATGCTCGAACAGCCTGTCAGATGGAAGGGGGCGATCTGGCTGTAATCCATACCCAGGAGGAAAATGACTTCATTCTGGGTAAAGATTCATCCAAAAGCCTTTACAAATATTTCGTAGGTCTTGCTATTCCCGGTGCTCTACCAATCGGCAATATCTTTGACGATATGATCTGGATTGGAGCACGATGTGATACCGGCTGTGGAGGGGGAGTGTTCTGGACCCCTGCTAATTATATGAATATCGACAATACTCCGGTATACTTTTCCTACAGAAATATGAGAAAATGAAGGTTATAGTTTGATTTTTACCCTCTATGGACAATGGGAGCACAACCAGATTGGCCTATAAATAGCTGTCTATCAGTTAGTTTTTATCTTTGTTTAGAGAAAAAGAGCTCATTTTCTTTTCCAGCTTATGACAAACAACGGTCTATTCGGTCCTACCAGTGTCGGTTATTGGCATGACCTTGATTGCAATCTGCATTCGACTAGATATGCCTGTGAGGTTCCAGTCACCCCTGTTGGATGATCAGCCCCAGTTTGTCTTATCTTTTGACGACTTTTTACTTTACTAGAAGTGCTTTAACAACATTTAGCTCTCATGTACTAGTACTTTAGCGGCCCGTACGAATTATTGACCGTTTTCTTGTCTGGCATGGAAAACTAGTGGTTTTTTTAGAATTTTTTGTTGTTTTTCCCGTTATAAAAGGAGGTTTTTTGTCTAACTTTAGAGAAAAAAACATAACCAAAATTACGGTTTTTTTATTTTCTTTCAATTGGTTGATAGACAGCTTCAGAAATTGCGTCAGGACCGTGCATGTTCATCCATATTGCCAGGCCGCTCACGGCGAGTATTCCTCTAAAAATAGTATACTTACAATAACAGTTTGATGATTTACTGTTTTTTTTTTGTGAAGGGTCCTGCCAAATTGACTAGACAGCTCTTCGGGCAGGAACTAAAACCACTGTTCCAATGCGAGGGCCGCTCGCCTCATAGACTACTCGACGGCTTTCAGTAACCAATTCCATTATGGGCAAAAGGTCCTGTACGACCTCTTCTGGATCGCGGCGCCGGCTATTTGAGCACCTTACTCCAATGAGCCATTGTTAGACAGACTTCAGCAAGGAAGACTGGATCTTCAGAGGAGTATTCTCGCTAAAGAAAATGTAGTGAACGGTATCTCCTTTTGGAAACAAACTTCGAAAAAGTCTGAAGACAGGAAAAAGTCCGGCTCCAATTCTGAGAGGGGATTTAGACCGTTGATAGTGAAGAATAGGATTTGTAGTAGGGAGTTACGCTTATTCAAGCCGCCCTAATTTGGGATGAAGTGAGAATTCATGTGTGGAACTCTGAAATTGGATGAGTTAGTTGATCAGCACTGAGAAATGGTAAAAGGGGAGGCAACATGGCCGGGGGCAAGATCGAAATAAGGAAACAGACGGCCTTTTTTGTTTGCAATGGGCGGAAAAGAGGAAGGAGTCCTCTCCGTTGGAAAAGAACACACACACGCGTAGCCGTAGAGGAAAAAATAATTTATTCTATGAAAATTACGAAATCTTCTTGCTAATCTTCTTGTTGTGTTCTTGCATAATCATTCTTGTCAATGGAGAGCCATAGATGTTCTGCTGGCACGGCCACTAGTGGTGACATCCAGACAAATCCAGGTCCTTGGAGGCCGCATTTAGCTCCCCTAGAAATTGTGCTATTAATTGTTTTGTGGGAGCCTACGTCTTTCGGTGAAAGTATTCATGAAGCTTTTCTCTGCCAATTGGAATTTATTTAAAGGGACTGTCAGGGACCTTATTTGGTTACGGTAGGCGCGCGATCGAAATTGCACGAATTCGTAATATTTTTACGGAATGTGTCAAAAAATTCAAAAATTCGTGTTTCGCCAAAGCGCGCCAAAGGCGGAGGACGCTAGTTAGTTCAATCGCTGCAGGACCCGCTACCGAAAAAAAGGTCCCTGACAGTCCCTTTAAAGATTTCTATATCTAGCGGGATTCTTTGACGCCTTACCTTCAAAAAAAGTAATCAGAGAGCGTGACAAGCTTCCTCCGCCGGATAGGAGCGATTCTGCGTTTTCCGCAGCAGGAGGTTTGTACACTAAAATCTCGTTTGGGATAAAGTGAGAATTCATCTATGAAACTCTGAAATCGAATATTTTTAGAGGAAATTGAAGAAATGGAGAGGAAAGGCAGAGAGGAAGCGGTCAGAGTGCACTGGGAGGAAAGAGACTGTCGTTTGTGTTGACAAGGGGGAGGAAAGTATTTCCCGAGTGGCTAGAAAGTCTACTTTTCTGTAAACCATCCAGAAACCCTAAAAATAAGGGGAGGAACCCTTTTGGGAGTGAAAAAATTGCCCGAGAAATTGAAAATTTCCCGGAGAGTAGTGGCAGAATCCTCTTGACCCCTTCCCAGTGGATTTTAGAAAGAAAAATTCGACAGATTTTGACCTACAGTAATCCTGACCCTATGTTATTGTCTTTACCAGGTCCTGACCAATTCTTGGTCAATTTTTGTCCGTCATTCTGTCCGTTACCATTTATTCATTAGTCTCTCCGGTCTTCTCACAGCCGGTTGCCCACAATGTCCTATCGTCTATACCATCATCTCTTCCTGAAGCTGATGCTCCTGGCTGTAGCCGTCGACCATGTGCCCGCCGTCAAATTGCCCGTTTTCACGTTCAGTGAAGCCAACAGACCGGCGGAGATAGGAGTAGTCAAGGCACAAGCGACTTGTGGATCAATTGTGGAACATGACCTCAGCTGTGGGACTGCCGTATCCTGGAAGCAGTGGACGACGGTCGATGCAAGCGGCAAGCTGCAAACCGTCGATAAAACGCTCACTGTGGGGTACGTGATTTTCCGTTTTTTTTTGGATCAGCGCAGCCCGGCCCGTTGACAACCTCTACACCGCACCATCGAAAAATCACCAGGACATGGCTGGAAAATGGCCGAAAAATAGCGGGGAACTCGTGATCGGCCGCCAGTTTCTCCAAAAAATGGCACAGCCGCTTTCAAATCGCCAATTTGTGGAATAGTCGGGTCCGAGACGGGTTTGCGCCGGCCTCTCCAATCTTGTCTCAGTCGGTTTTAGAAGTTTAAAGGGCCCGCTTGATTTGATGCGACCCCTGACACCGTCAGCCCTCTTCGGGATGTGGCCGGGACATGCCGGACTGCGGCCAAGCCTAGCCATGATACAGTTTCCTCCAGACTTACCCGTTCAATTTCAGATGTAACCACGACCAGACAATCAGCGGAAACAAGGCCTCAGCCACGGGAACATCCTGCCAGACGGCCGTCTCCTGCTCGGATGGTACCTGTAGTGATCTGGCTAGTGATACTTCGAAGAGTATCTACGCCTTTTGGGATCCTCACTGCTTTATCAACGCTCAAGACGGCGACAAACTCCATTCACGGTACCTCTTACATCAACGCTTGGTTACGGTAGTTTTCAGTTGGGGTAATTTTGAGAAGAGCATTCGAGAGATTGGCGAGAAGAATCCGGAGGGAGCAGAGGCGACAAAGGGCGATATTTATGTGGTCATGCCGACATTGGAAGAGGCACACGGCAAGGGAATTATCGGCCACATGAAGAGGTTCCTCGGTCACGGCTGGTGGGGCACTGGATTGATGGCCGGTGACAAAATCGAGGCGTCCTTCTCGTGTAAAGATGGATGTCGCTACGGGAGACACATCCAAGTCAATTATGGCGGAGCCGAGAAGGGAATGCACGTCTTCCTCCAGCCGAAGTGTGACTGGTTCACGGTCTGTACCGACTGGAAAGACGGCATCTGTGGCTATCAGAATACGATCAATGTCATGCTCAGGAATGGATTTGTCTCCTTTGACTCGAGACGTAAGTGAAGCGGAGGGGGATACTGTAAGATCTTCTCAATTTCAGACGAGCAGCTGCCGACCAGATTGATTCGCCAGACAAAAGACGGCCAAGGCGTAGTACGCGTTGATCTGTCCCTCTTCTCTGGCGGAAAAGTCGGCGGCTCATTTGCCCAGGCAGCTGTGACGACGATGTTTCGCCAGCGCGTTATGGGGGCCATTAATATGGAGAAGAATTACAAAATGATGATGACCTTTTCTCATCCGGATTGTCTTCACCCTGACTTTGGACTGCGTGCCCAGACGAGCGATGTCCAGGTCGTGTTGCTGAAGACGGAGACGGAACAGTATAAGAACGACGTGAAGGACAAGAACAAGGCCAATGTAGATGTGACGGACTGCCAGCAGACGATAGTCGCCGGCCCGACTCTGCCGCCGGTCACGCCAGCTCCTCCCGTCAGTATCACGCCGGCTGATGTGACTGCCGTGGCGACCACGACCCTGCCTCCGCCGACGCCGGGCCAAGCCATCCACGCGGGACCCAACGCCGCGAATCCCTACGCCACAATGGCCGACTGGGAAGGCCATGCGACGTGGGCCATCTTCTACGGCTGGCTGATTGGCTCCTTCCTGGCCATGGCCGTCATGGCACCCATTATGTACTTTTGCCGTCGGTCGCTCTACAACAATTGGTATCGCGGTATGTACGTGCGGTATGGTTGCGACGCGTCGGGAACTACTGGCGGAATGACGGGCTCCGCGTTTGGAGATACGACGACCAGCGGCAGCACGATGATGACTCTCCAGTCGCAGATGGATTCGGCCACCATTACCGAGACGAAGACGACCGGCGCCTCCTCGATGGGCTCTTCCATTGCCTCGTCTGTCGAACCGTCGAAAACGCCGACAGAGACTCAAGGATCCACCATTGTTACCATGTAGACAATAAATGGTCCTTCGAGTCAACAACTCTATTTTCTCAACTTTACCGGGCTTTTTTTTCTTCAAAAAAATTGGGGGAAATGAGGATAGAATTCAATATTTTATTGTGAACTTGAAGTTTTGTGAATCCTTTCCGATAATAGGATTTTATTGTCACACGCGGTTGATGACTGTCCCCATTTCGCTGCCTCGCTCATTCGTAACGATCGTCTCCCCTGGCCGTTTCGTGTCTCGTCGAAATGGATCACACTACCTGCAGCAGACCCACAGTGTTGGTATTTTATTCCTTTTAAAAGGGCAGGAGGAGACGGGGGATCCTTAAATTACAGTAATCCTCCCCCCTTCCGTTTTTTATCCAAAGAGGCAGTGAAATTCAAAGTCTTTTTGGGCGGGTTGGTCAGTTCTACCAGGGTTAACTGTTCCTTTCAGTGGAACCCAAAAACACAACGGGGATATTCGCAATACAAAGAGATAAATGTTCATGTTTCATCATGTACTGAATGAGTGTAAAGAAGATGAACTCGAGCTGCTAAGACTATAGCAGCTAAGTGCTGAAAGATTTGAAATAGTACAATGCATCTTGTTGTGATTACTATAAATGGATAAAAGATTATCAATTTGGCTTGTAGTGCCTTTCGACAGTTTCTGGGACAGTTTCTCCCTGTCTTGGATCCGTTATCTCCCCTTCCACCAGCCGTTCACTCTCCTTATCGCTTCATTTTTCTGCTGATTAGGAACGCGGCCTTCCCTCTTCCCCCTTTCTTTCCTTTTCATCAAATTTCTAGTTCAAATCAATAGTTTCTAGTTCCATAATTGAACTCTCTGTTCGCCTCAAGCTCATCATCAAGAGGAAAGATTATTTGGACAGCCGAGAAGAGTCGAAATGGGCAAATTCCAAACAAAAAGAAATAAGATGTCATCGGAGAAGCCGGTTCTACTTCTCCATCTCATACACTTACGAGATGTCAGACGTTGGTGGACCGTTTCTCCGATATAGACGCCTCGAAATATAAATTTTAGGCTCACGTGCTGAACAACATACCCCCAGAACCCCCTAATTTATGTTCGGAAATCCAAGGCTTCAAAAGTCTTTCCCAGTTATTTTGCGGCAAATATGAGGGGGGAGATTTCAGCTACAGCAAAACTGTCTTTTTGCGACAATCAACGGCTTTGGAATCTACTCACCAACCGCAAAATAAGGGCTTTGTGTACAACTGTAACCCAGCCAGTTGTGCACCGATATTCCTGGCCGAGAGAAGACAAAATCCATAAGAGTCGTATGTAACTATTTTGATTGTGAAAAAAAAGAGAAAAAATAACCGTCGGCTCTATCAGTCCTTTACGTTTTAAACCTCCTGATCCAAAATTCCGACCGTGTTGAGGCAGAAACATTGCTAGACGTTATTAGATTTATTAGATAAGGAATAAAATGAATAAATAATCGGGAAAATGCACCTGACCGGTCTTCAGAGCAGTGGAGAAGGACGTGGGAGCAGCGAGGAGTCACTTTGGCTTCTAAATCACCATAGAATTCAAAAAAACGGGTAGACTTACATTGGTTAAAGAGTGAAGAGTTTCCTGCATCCTTAGAACCGTCTTGAGCATCTGGTCCTTGTCCCGGACGGTCTCTTCCAGCGCCTGTTTGTCCACTTCGTGCTTGGCTGCGTCTTTCTCCAATTGTTGAAGTCTTTCTTCTTTCTGGGTCAGGTTCTTCCCGATTTCTTCGTTTTTCTTCTTCAACTTCTCGTTCCACTCCTTCTGACCAGTTATTTCCTTCTCCATCTCGTTGATCTTCGCCAAATGCCCGGCTTCCAGCTTGGCGTAAGCGTCTTGCAATTCTTCCAGCTGGCGCTCCTTCTCCTTCAGCTGCTTCTCCACTGATTCCGGCTCGGTTCGGAGCAGGTCGTCCGCCTTCTGGACATCTTTCATCACGACGCTTGAAACAGCCGAATTGCTCAGCCGGGGACTGTTGGCTGTCTCACGGCTAAGCGACGGTACAGCGGTCTTCCATTTCTTCTTGAAGTCGGCAACCACAGCGGCGAACATTTTCTCCATTTGATCTTTTCCCTTCATACTGCGTGGTAGGGTATTCTGCTGAAATTAAAGGCAACAAATCTAATCCTAAAATAAACAGACCTTTATCTTGGTATTGAAGTGAGATACAACTGTAGCCAGGGGAAGAAGCTTCTCTCCTCGAAGATCAACATTGTCGTAGAAGGTTTTGACGGATTGCCGAAACTTGGTGCTTGTTGGAGGATAGCCGTTCTTGAAGAGGTGCCAAAGATACTGCTCTCTGTAGAAATCCTCATCAATCCGAATGCTGGACGGCATCTTTACACGAAGAAAAGTGGACAACTGGGAAGGAAGACGGAAATGTTACCGTCGATTCTTGTAAAGTGAACGCGTTAAAACCAATTCCTTCAAATTTTGACGGGAAATACGGTAGAAACTGGCCGGGAAGTATAAAATGGAATAAAAAACGCCGTTTACAATCTTTTAAATGCGGTAATTCCATAGAAACTCGTGAAAAATTCCTGGAAAAGATATTTTGTACCTCTGATTCTGTTGACAGTATCCCGGGATTGTTAAAGGACCAGACAGTTATGTTTTGGGTTAGAATTTGAGTCAAACAAGGTGAGAGCAGGCATTATCAAGTCCAATACACCGAAATGGGCTTTGGAGTATCTTGACCGGTGATCCTTTCCTCTTGCTACCTTTCTAAGCTCATCCTGAGGTCACCCAAAGTCTTGCTAGCCTTCTCCCTGTAAAAAATGGCCTTCAAACCATTCCTCCGCATTTGGAGAGCTTCCCCGCAGTACAATGCTGTTTATAGTCTCCAACACTAGCTGGATGATACCATGCCGCGCTCTGTACTCAAATCTGTGCTCTCTCTCTCTCTCTCTCACTTTCCCTTTCCATTTCTTTTCTTTTTCCCAATCAAATTAATCTATTTTTTTCAGAGTCTCATAATTACACTCTCTATTCATTTAAAATGAAGGGATGATGCCTTTCAAAAAAACCCTATAATGACCAAGATCAGCAGGAAAGACGGCCAAGAGGAAACTGGACAGAAATATCTCTCAAATAACGTTATCGCTCGCGCAGGTCTTTGGGTTTTCATTTTGAATAACGCAACCATCTTTGCGGGTTGTTGCCCACGTTTGATTTCTTGAACAATTAGGGCTGTCCATATGGTCCTGTCCCCCTCTCCCTGTAAAGATCGCCCTCCAAAGACCTTCCTCCACATCTGGGGCCGTCCCTCGCGGTCTGACTTTGAAATAGAAGCTGTTTACGGCCCCTCTCCCACAGCTGGGCCACAGAGAAGAAGAAATGCGCCCCGTAGTCAAATCTCTGCTCTGTCCCCCCGTGATGCAGTCTCTCATTACTGCGCGCCTTCTTTTCCCGTTTGAATTGCGTAAACACTTCCAATTTCTCACTCGCCCTTTCCCTTTCCCTTTCTTTTTCTTTTTCGATATAATCTATTTATATTTTCAGAGTTTCATATATGGACTCTCCTTTCATTCAAATTGGAGGATGATGCCCTTCAAAATCCCTAAAATAACCAAGATTGCTTGGAAAGGAAGCCAAGAGGAGCTGGACGTCGTCAAAATCGCCCACCCTCCTCTCTGAAAAACTGTCCGTGGAGGACATAAAGAATAAGACCTACGAAGCGGTCAAGTTCTTCAGGGAAAGAAATAGGACGACGCGAGCAACGAAGCGTTCAAGGAGAGAGGACGAGCGGGACGATTCTGACGGACAAGAGGTAATCTGACAGTCAATTCCATTTCAAACTGTGTTTATAGAACGATGTGCAGGTCGAACTCCATTTAGAGGGACCCGCCAGATTGTTTTTTTTTTGAAAGAAAGGACATCTTCGCCATGATAAAAACAATAAAATAATCTTGTTTATCAACTTGTTCTCCATCTTTTTCTATCGTCTTCCAGCCGATTGTCATGGGGCACGACTGTCGTTATCAGGTCCTCTTCTTCACCATCTTCCCAAGGCACTTGGCTGTTCTTCTTTCCTCCTTCTTATCAAAAACGATCTATACAACACTCTTATAGAGTTCCATAAATGAACTCTCGATTTAATTCTACTGGAAGCGATGGCGGCTTCATCCTTCACTTGATAAACAGCGTATCGTAATTTCTTAAAATTCACAAATACCAGTTTTTATCTGGTTACAAGGTAGGGAAACAGGGCTTTTCCTCGAAAATCTATTGATTATTTCAATTTCTAAACGCTAGATGCCCTCGAGAACTTCTAGTAGCTTTTAGAGCCTTGATCACTGGGTTCCAAGTCAAATCCCTTGAGTGAAAAGGCGTATTGATCTTCCCGAGTCCAAAAACATTTTCACGTCATCTACTACCACCAGAACAAAAGAGAGAACGACTGGTCTAAAAAAAGGGAATGTATATGAATAACTAAACTTGTTTGTATGACAATTTTGACTGGTGAATTGTGGTTGAAACACCTTACAGTTCGTCACGGCTCTGAAGACTACCAGTTCCGGGGTAACGCTTGTCTCCAAAGGCGTTTATATCCACTGAACCTGGAATTAGTCTGTGCTTCTGGTCTCATAGTCTAGTAAAGGCCGTGAAGAAGGGAAAACCAGCCAAAATGAATAGGAATGATAGCTTCTGAGCCAGATGAGCGCCGTTTTAGAGACTTCCTACCGAAGAATAGATCAAATAAATCGCGCTCTACTTGTGCATGGTTTTCCTGCTCTGCCAGCATCATTTCACGTGAACGGGCCCCATGCAGTGTTATTTTTCATTGATCAATTTGCCCTTTCTCCCGGGCATGCTCACTCTTTCATTTGTTTATTGTAACAAGCGGCTGCCGTCTGCTCGCCTCTCTTTCCCCCGGCTAAAACGTTCTTTCCTCCCTGATCCTCTCATTTGTATACCTTTTAATATTAATGTGTGAATTTTTAGGATTCCATAGATGAATTCTCTATTCTTTCTCGCGTGAAAATTGAGGAAATTGGGAGCCCGGGTTCAGCGACCTTCCAATGAGGGTGAGATTTCAGCTTCTGTATCCTCTTCCCTTTTAAAATAATAGAAATCATATGGTTTCAGAATAGTGGCTTGGATGTCCTTGGAGGCTGGATGAAAATACTCTTGGCGGGTAGTGAGAGCGTTAGCCACCCGACAGAATAACTCTGATGCTGGGAATCGACCGAAGAGAAGCATAAAGACGGACAACATAGATGTGGAAGGAAGCCGAGCATTTGGAGGACAATAGCGGAGCCGAGCAACTGGAAGAACAGCTGCCGGCCGAGAGGGAACAAACAAGGATGCTGCCATGGAGCCTTCGACCGCGACAACAACGCCTTTGATGAATGTGATCACCTTTCCCCGTTGACTTTGATTTCCCACGAATTCTGTTGTAATGTGACTCGTAGTTAGGCGGCGAGGATGCCGCAAGAACTGTTAGAAAGGGGGACGTTAGTCACCCGACCCTGGGGGCGGACCAAGAGCCAGTTCCCGCTCGGGGGACCCCTGCGAACGACCATGGACTAGCTAGTCAATAAACTATTAGTATGTTTATTCGTATTATTAGTTCTACTGAGTATTAAGTCTGTGCCACGATAGTAGTGAGTCACAGTTAGATAGTACATACCAGGAAGGAACGGCCATGTAACGAGAGACCGAGGCAGGTCAGTTTATAAACACGGCCATTGCCCCCTCTCTCAACTGGATTGAGGTGGCTCATTCTTTCCTAGAAAAAAGGAAATCCCTAGTTTTTCTCCCTTAAAAATTCTACAAACAGGGAAAGATTTAATAAAGGTTTTAGACCTGCGTCTTTTCGGAATAGAAGTCAGATAAGGCATGGACGAAGCCATCTTTCTGTGGTCGACGAGAAGTACAATAAAAGCCTCTCAATTGTCTTCTACCCAAAAAATATGGTCAGCTGAGGCTTTTGCCGCCAACAGCCCAGCCACAGGGCGATGCTGCCGTTCCTCGGCGTAAGTATTCTTTCATATAATTTTAATAATAAGTGTTTTAGGAGGAAGTGTTCGTTTTTGACAAGAAGACATCATGATGCATCAAGAAACACCAATAAACTTGTTGTTGTTCATAATGTTGGTCGTTGAATTGTGGTTGAAATGTGTTCCAGATGGTCATTGCGGGTCTCCAGAACTTCCAGTTCTTGTTGAACACACCACGGTCCGTGTAGGCCGGCGTCTCCAAGTCATCTTCGAAAAAAATAAAACTGTTTATCATAATTTGGTCTCTTTAATTGTGGTCGAAATGCCTTCCATCTGATCGTCACGGCTCTCCAAAACTTCCAATTCCGGTTGAATATTCGGCTCCGAGTCAAATTTAGCATTCGCATCCACTGAAACACAAAATACTCTATTCCTCCACTCCCATACCGTGTGTATACTCAAAGACCATGTTCACTGTTGAGCTCCTCGAGGAAATTATCAAGGGAACAGCATTTGTCTTGGACAGGAGCCTTCTTTGGCTATTCAAAGTACAACAGAACCTAAAAATGGGGTAAAATTAGCCTGAATCTCGGTCCAACCTGTAACCAATCGGTCGATAGTCAGCGGTCATCTTGAATTCAACCCCGTCGAGCCAACAGCCTTCTACACAGCGACCTTTCATTCGAAGCAAGTTTACCAGGATCTTCTTACCGGGAGGGGCCTAGAAATGGAAAAATTAGGACCTAGGAAACAGAAAAACGGGGACCCTCGGTATTTTGTGGATATGATAAGAGTTTCGTTTTAAAATGGAAAACAAACTGACCACGAGATGATAATGGCACTGCTTTTCCTTGCTGCCCTTTTCCGATTGTTTGATAGTGATTTCAAACCGTCGAACAGCTTCTTCCACCTTTAAAACTCCTCCACAACCTTTGCTAAATGAGGCAGCCACTGTTTCACACCGGTCTCCACCAAAACCACTGGGGCATCTGAAAATTACCCATTTTTAAGAAGTTATCAATGGGAGAAACTGACTTGCACTTGGAGCAGTTCCTGGAGTCCACGATTCCTCCATTTTGACAGGATACTTCAGTTGAACATCTCTCTGAAAAGGCATATAAGAATTACAAGAAAAAGGAGCCCACCTTGGCATTTATAGTGGTGGTTCAGAATAGCCACGTCAAGGAAGGAGGGACCCTCCATTTGGCCCATTGTCTGCTGGAGGTTGGGATCTACCGTAGTCAGGACGGGGACTCCTTTAATCTGGGAAAATCTGTAACTTTCCGTCATTTCTTCCATTTATTCGGGGCCTTGATACGATTGGTGGAAAGGACCAATTTTGAAATTTGTCTCAGTTACCGGATCCTCTGCCCCAGGGCCGCCAACTTACTCTGTCGGGGTGTAGTGCATCACGCTCCCGACGTCATACGGCAAATTATAGAGACTCATTTCCTTTGGGGAGACCTGAATTTTCCCATTTTGAAGGAAGAAAATGGTGAAATACCTTGGCAAAATTATAAAGAAGACTCCTATCCAAGACGTTGATATTCAAATTGACGTGAGAATCCCGGTCATATCTCGACTGTTCGTGGAAGACGCCCAAGGCGTGGGCCAGCTCGTGAGAAGTCACTCCGAACTGAAGATTTTAGGGTCTCTAAACGAGAAGAAAATAGAGTGCTCACATGTTCACAACCGCTTCCAATCGAGACCACCTGTTTTCCCAGTTCACTGTCTTTGCCTACAGTACTCCAACAACCGTCGTCATTTCCAATAAATTCCAAATATTGGGCCTGGTCTTTTCGAGGGAAGAAGTCGATACAAGTCTCCCGTTGCCAGAAGTCAATAGCTTTTTGGATCGAAGCAAGGGCTACGGTATCTATATTTTGAAAGTACAGAACAAGAGGAAAGGAGGAAACGAACTGAGGGATGAATGAAAAGCGTAGGGGACACCAGTTTTCCAGATTGTGGCGGGATATTCGTGGTTTACGAAGGCTTTTCTGGAAATGGAAAGGTTACTGTATCCTCAGGAACCCTGGAAATCTTGGCCAGAACCAATCAACCTCTATTGAGAACGGTTTGGTCCTCGATAGTCCGATCCCCTGCACCCGTAAAATCTCGGCAAGACAAAAATATAAAAGACATTACCGTTTTGTAACTGTTTTGAAGAAAGATGATTTTTCTGCCCACCCCTTTTCTACGGGTGCGGGGGATTGGACTATCAGGCACTGAGCCTTGCAAAAGCCCTGGAGGAGATCTTCAAGCTTTGATAAATAGTGGAGGAGCCTCCCCTTTTAGGAAATGTTCGGGAAGAATTCCTCGTGGCGACGGCTTACCATTAGGAGATATGAGAACACCTACCTCTTCTTTCTATTTACTGTCGATTCAATGATTTTATTCAAAGTCGCCGGGGGCAAGACCATGTCTCCTTGGTACAGATGATCTCTGAACGAAAATTATCACAGAATCATTAACAAAAACATGGAAAGGGAAAATAATACCTGTACTTCCTGTTCAAATGAGTCAAATTAATGGGGCGATCTTCAAATTTGGGCAGAGTCGAAGCATCAAATGAGATCACTTTCTGTGAATATTCATCCGAAACCGCGGCTGACAGAGTGTCAAATTGTCGTTGAATTGACTGGGGACTGATGAGATCAAACAGCTGGAAGCCTTTCTCGTCGATCTTGGAAAGAATAACCTACAGTAATGGCATTCTCCAGTCCGGCGGCATCTCCTCCCCTGAAGAGAAGAAAAAGGAATAAAAACATCCGTCTGGGGAAGTGACCCTGCCAGACATCCGCTTTTTATATAAGCTTTTTTCTCGGTTGATGGTCAAACGGAGAAAACGTGGAAACTCGTGGTCACTATCATAAAACGGTAACTGCCTCGCCGCTGACCCACTTCCGATTTCCGAGGGGGTGATATCATTGAGCGGTTGATGAAGATCTTACAGGGAAAAGGGAAGCAAAGGCTTTGGAATATATTATTTTTTGTGATACACGCTTTCTTAAAAAGAAGTACAAGGGTTGAGAGAAAAGGCTTGGTCCTCGGTAATCTGATCCCCGTTGCACCCGTAAAATCTCGGCAGGAGGACCATCTTTACTAAAAACTGCTACAAAACTCTGTTCCCTTTATACCTTTGTCTTGTCGAGACTTTACGGGTGCAGGAGATCGGACT